>CM075820.1:7220817-7820817 GCA_037975025.1 Excoecaria agallocha
GTATTGGGCCTCCTTTTTATGGGTTTCCATAAGACCAATTTACCTTATCTAAAATTTTACCTCATTTCTTTTGTTTTAAATTTCACCTAAGTTAATTTGCTTTTACTTTCACTATTAACCATCTTCCCCACAACTAAACCCTACCCTTTCTCTTTTCACTTGCAGGAGATTCACAAAAATCAATCCACCATGACCCACCGAAAATCCATGGTGTTGCCCAGCCTTAGGCCATTGCGCCATCGCGGGGGGGGGGGGGGCGGTAGCAATCGCGCCACAGCAGCAGCCCGTCGCAGCAACAGCATGCCACAGCCGGCGAGCCCAGCCACACTGCTGCAGTAGGCCATAGTACAGTCACCGCCACGAACCCAGCCATCGCCAGCCACAGACGCTCCTCCTGTGCCATCACGTGAAATCAACCCACCACCCTCCTCCACCAGGGCAGTATTCGTTCTTTCTTTTGTTCTTTTTGCATTTTTGATGCCCTTTGCCCCATGATTGTTTAGTTGTTTTGCATTGAGGACAATGCGAGGAGAAAGTGTAGGGGAGGAGTTGAGATAAAAGTGTTGTGCGTTTTTGTGATGTTATGTTGATTTCTTTAAACATATTTTTGGCTTCTTAGATTGTGGTGAATATTTTGGTTAGTAGGCCTTTTTGGTTGTTTTAGGAATTGAATGCACCAAAGTTGAAAAAGGAAAAATTTGTGCATATTTTGTGGTTAAGTGAAAAAAGTGAACACTTATCCCATAGATTTAAATGATTCGTTCCTCTAGTTCATTGTTCTTAGCATATGTTGAATTGCATTCTCTTTCCCAGAAGAAAATTTTTATCTTAAATTAATTCCTTGACCATTTAGTTTTAACCTGTTGGATGTTAGGCAGAAATGAGTTGATTTCTTGATAATTTACTCTATTACATACATTTCATGGTAGCCTTAGCATTCTTTTGAATTAGAAAATTCAAGGCTCAAAATTTAACAAATGAAACAAATTTTTGCATGAACTTAATTTGAAATCTTTGCACATTAGGCAATTGATTAAACCAGTTGAGACATTAATCTCTGTGTGCTTATGGTTTGGGAATATAGTTGCCAGAATTTGAAAAAAAAGAGAACAAAATGGAAGATTAGCAAATAAAATTTTACTTTGCTATCCATTAAAAATTTGGATATGAGTAGAGCTAGTAGCCGATTGGATTTGTGTTTCTAAGTAACCGGGTGTATGCGGGTTAGAACCAGGTGCCCTCGCATAAAAAGGACCTCTACATTCCTTGTAAGCAAACCTAGTCTTCCCCATTAAAGAAATAAATAAATAAAATAAAATAAAAACATCAAAAGTAAAAATGATGCCAAAAATAAAAGTTTTGGTAGTTTGATTCCCTTGCTTGTTAAAAATTGTGTGTTGTCTCTTCTGGTTTGGCAATCCATCTATGTGTATTGATTTAATTCTAAACTAAGACCTTAAAATTGTTGCATGCTTAAAATGTTTTGAGTCTTGTTGTTTCCGATTTAAAAAGATTGTTGAGGAACCCATGTCATGATATGAACTAGTAGGAAATTATTTTGAATGTTATTCTCTAATTTGCCTTGCATTTTGATATGGTTGGAGCTTTTGAGATGGGATTTGGTTAAGGATAAGAATGTTTCTAATGGGATTGATTGTGTTGTTTGACTAATGCTTGAGGACAAGCATGGGATAAGTGTGGGGGAATTTGTTAAGATGTTAAATGAGCACTTATTTGATTTAATTTTGCTTAAAATTTTGTGCTCTTTTATGTCAGTTTTAGGTTCTTTTCATTGGTTTGTTTATTTCTCTAACTGTAGGAACAAATTTTGAAGAAGTTATATTTTTGAGGCTAATTGGAGATGATCTGGAGAAGTAAATAATTTTTGGGGTTGATTTGGAGCAAAGAGCTGAAAGTTGAGAATTCTGGAAGTTACCTTGCCCAAGGGAATCGCCCAGTTGCCCAAGGCAGAAAGGCAAGCCTTGACCAGTTCCCTTGCCCAAGTTGCCCAAGGGACTTGCCCAAGGGAAATTGACAGTGGATTGTGACTTTTCAAGATATTTTAAGCAAATTTAACCTAGCCGCCACTTAAACCCTAGCTGGTATTTGGGAATTTTAAGACTTTATTTTAGGAGTAAAGAGGCAGTGATTGGAGGAATTTAGAACTCCTTTAGGAATTTTATTTTAAATTTCCTAGTTTGGTTGGATCTCTTTCCTGTTTTGGTTATTATTTAAGAAAAGGAGTCCTGAGGTTAAAGGGTTCCTTCTGCAATTTTTGTAACTCAAATTCTGTAGTAGGGATTTTTATCAACTTCTACTTTTTATTTTGTGAAATTCTCATGGCCATGAGTGGCTAGAATATTATTTTCAGTTAAAGATTAATTCAATGCCAGGATTTATTTCACTGTGAGATTGTTGTGCTTACTTTTTGTTCTTTATTTCATATGGTGTTCATGTTGTTTACTATAGCTTAGAGAAACCTTTTCTCAATTGTTATTTTGTTTATGTTCAATGAGGCGCCGTTGTTCATTTAATTAAATAACATACTACTAATTGAAGATATCAAATTCGTAATTGTTTGGTAGATTCAATAACAAGTAGCGATCAGTGTAGCTTCCTCAAAAGGGTTGTTATGTTGAGTAAATGCATGATTTGATCTAAATTGGTCTCACTTGTAGATTAGTTGATCTAGGTCGGGTCTTTCTATTTCTTAACGCTGTTAGTAGATTAAATTCTTGTGCTTGTTAAGGGTTGTCTATTGCTTAGGAATTAATTACAGCCTTACTTGATTAATTCATTAATACAAAAAGATTAGGTCAGGAGCGCAAAGCAGACGGCTATAACTAGCCCATTGTTTGGTTTTAAGAATTATTTCTTAATCGATGATTAGTTGAATGAATCCTGTGTTGCGAATATCTTTAACTAGAACGATCATCCATTGAATTTTCTTTTAATTAATTTCTGATTCGTTTATTTCATTTCGTCATTTCACTTTCAATTTATAAACTCCCCCATTTAATTTATTGTTAAAAATCTAGTTGTTTAAAATTACTTCAGTACTAGTCTCTATGGATTTAACTCTTTCTTGCCCTATTTGCAATTTATTTGTTGGGATAAGTTAGTTTTTTATTTTTGGTGGCTTCGACACACATCAACGTCAAAGCATTGAAGTTGAAGAAAATGCATACCTTTGTGCAATAAATAGTTAGATAGCAAAGAAATTCTTTTCTTCAAAGATGAACAACAATAATAAAGATATAGCCAGAAAGTTCCTTATTCAGATTCGCAAGATCATCGTCAATTGATGAGCCCTCAGTAGATACCATGGCCCAAGAAAGCCTAGATTAGAATTATCCGATGTGAGGAAATAGTATATCACTGATAGCGGGTTCGAATCTCAAGGCTCTGATCATGGATTTGTCACTTTCTCTTAAAGGTTTTCATGGTTCTCTAAAGGACTTTCGAATATTTTTGGGTGTTTCAGCAAAATGGGCAAAAAAAACCCTATTTTTGGATAAACAGTGGTGGTAGACGGCCATCTGTCACATGAGAGGTGGCCGTCTATGGGTTATAACTCTAAGACAGTGTAAAATAGGGGAATTTTAGGAAATTTATGTTCTAGTGATGAAAAATGGTCGTCCCTTAGTCACAAATACCCTTCCCTATGTCGAAACCCAACTTTTCCTTCGTTTTCCTAGAATTTCAATGAAGGAAGGTTTTTTAGATAGATATCAAGTTTGGATTTTGGGGATTTGATCTTTTAATTTGGTTATTTTTGAGTTGTGATTAGGTTAAAACTCTATCTTAGGTATAAAAACAAAGAGATTAGGGTTTTTTGAGGGAGGAAGTAATCATCATCCATTGAAAAAAAAAAGCCATTAGAGAAAAAAGAAAATGAATTTATTTTCTCTCTTAAAAAACTTTGTACCTTAACAATCTTTTCATACAAAACGAATTTCACATACTTCTTTTAAGGATCAAGAAACATGATTAGGAGCAAAGATATAAAATTCGAAAATCTCAGAGTTAGAATATCTCTTGAGGGTAATATTCTAAGCTCATTTATGTTTTCTCTCTCTACCATTTATTAATTCAATTGCATGTTTATTTGGATGTAAAATTAACCTATTTTAATTTTGAGAGCTGAGTAACATGCTTATCTTTTTAAAATATGATTCATTGTTGGTTTATACGATACATTGAAGGTATGGCTATCAAAGATTTCCTCCATTGTTGTTGTTTTTGAAGTTCTTCCTCTTAACATGTAATGTGATGTTTTCCTCGATTTTAATTCAATTTGGTGTAAGTTTTAGTGTTTTGATAGTCTTAGCATGGTTTGGTGATTAATTATCGTATATCTAGGGCTAAAATATCTGTTTGCATAATTTCCTGCCTTTTTCTCTTATTCTGCAAATTCTGCTCTATTTTGTAAGTGAGGAACGAAAAGAAAATGTAAGGGACGGTCGTCCCTCCCATCTTTTCTGGCTATCCCTCACCTTCTTTTGGCCATCCCTAGAGTATTTTTTGTGTATATTAGGGTTTTTTATGCCTTTTATTTTAATACTTGTTTAATGCAATTTTTGTACGATATTTGGCATGTTTTAGTTACTTTATATGCACTGTTGTACCTATAATTGTTTCTTTTGTAAGTGTAAATTATGTAGGTATTTTATTGTCGATGCTAATTAACTTATTTATTTGTTCTTTTAAGCAATTGGTATATTTATGGTTTGTAGTGTTTACACGGGAAGTTTCGCTCACCTTCGGCTGATCTCTTCATTTGGGTTATCTCATTTTTTTCTTCTCATTTATTATGTTGTTATTTATGTATTTATTCTCTTTGTGTTTTTTTTATTTCCATTTTGGATGTATTATTTTGGGGATGTAATAGGTAGTAATAAAATGATTTTTTTGCACATTAAACGATAAGATATCACTCAAATAATTTTTACTAATAAATTGGGATTTTCTTAACAAAAAAAGACCAATGTCCAACTTTTAACCTAAAAATTCACACAATATAATAAAAGCTTTTTTTTGTGAAATGTACATGAGGGAACCAATGTTCCCAACCAAATGAATACCTCGATTTAAATATGTAATTTATTTTCTTCGCTAGAGGATTTGCTTATGTAATAATTTTTAATTAGGATTTTATTTTAAATATTTATTTATTGTTTTTTTTAATAGAATGTTTACTTAAATTCTATTGCTTGCATCGTGTGAGAGAGGAGAGTGGATTAATCTTAAAACTTAATTATAAAACAACACATAACCAAGGTGCCTAATAAGAGTGATGTCCCGAGCATAAATCTTTGTTTGGGCATCAAAAGGTCGAAAATCATTTCCCAACATTCTGTTAGGTGGTTACTCCATGAACTTACCTTTTTGGTCTTATTAGTATATGCCTTTATGGATTGACTACAAATAATAATTTGGACTTGATCCCTTTTTATGGTGAAGTAGCCAATTCATAATTAATAGTGAGCCTCCTCCGATTTCAGGCCTTTAAAGCTAGCCTTCGAGAGCAAAACCCGGAGACAAGTGGCGGGCTCTAGCGCACATCACAGTGGCGACTCCACTAGGGATGAAAGAGACCTTGCTTTGAAAAAAGTCTTGGTTAAGTTTTTTATAATTAGGTTTTATTAATTAATCCTCCCTCATTTCTAAACTGTATTTCTTGTATACATCTGAGAGCCTTAGAATTAAGTTAGGCATCATTTTTTTAACCCCGGTGCTATCCAAAAGCACGCCCTACATTCACTAAGTGTAGAGAGGTGTCAAGAAGACCCACTAGCCTAAGTCTAGTACCAAATGGTATATAAAATGATGATCCATCGGTCGTCATGCTCATAATGAGCTAAACCTATTGGCAGGGACCATGCTTAGGTAGGCCTAAAGTTTCATCACCCTTGACTAAAGCCCATGTAATAACAATATCAACTTCTCTTTAGGTTGTATAACCATAATAATCTTTTGCTTGCTATTTGGACTTTTATGTATTGGTCAACTCAAATAAATGAGGAGGGTACCAGTCAAAAATTGGTATGCCCCGATGGACCTAACCCGATTCATGTGAGATAGTCAAAATATATAATGATCAAAACCCATATGCCTATGCTTTCAATTAGAGAGGTTATGCTGCCTATTTTCCACCATGCATTATGCACATCCATTGGGTATCCTATCGACCCATGGGCTAAGCCTACCTAAAAAAGAGACTACACAACCTCCTGTGTGGGAGTAATAAGGTTGGAGGGCTATTTCTATGTTTGTATGTGGTTGGATTGATACCTAACACACTCATGCATCATATGTCTAATATACACATGTTTCATCACTCATCATTTTAATGATTGATTCATATATTATATGTATTCTTAATATGTGTTGCCATACACCATATGTATGTCTGAAATGTACCATGCATCATTTGCACTTCATGTATCGTATGTATTTCATGCAAATGTATGCATCATTGTGATGATTGATTCATACATCACATGACCCCAATGACTCATGGATCATATATACCTTTAACATGTATCATACATCATATGTATATTATACACCATATACATGTCTGAAATGTACCATACACTATGTGTATGCCATGTTTGCACTTCATGTATCGTATGTGTTTCATGCATATGTATGCATCATTGTGATGATTGATTCATGCATCATATGACCCCAAACATGTGTCATGTATCATATGTGTATCACATACTGTATATATGCCCATACCATATATCATCCATATACCTCACGCTTATGCGTCATACATTATACCCATACATCGAACCCACGCATCTTACGTATTCCTTGCTTATGTGTCTCCTATATTTTATACATCATCATGCATCATTCTAATAATGAAGTCACACATCGTATGTATGTCATCTATGTGCATCATCCTCTAACAACATATGCGTAATATATTCACACTCATATGTCATGTATGTAATTCATATGCCTTACAGTATCATGCATCATTCTAACCTTTCACTTTTTTAGCTTTTGGAAACTATTCATCCTAGTGGTTTAGGGGACAATTACCGTACCAAGGTTAAAAATGGCAGATGCACCACAAACACGTAATGTGTTGGACAAAAGGCTTGATAGAAGGTTCCAAGAGTTTGAGGAAAGGATGTTGGCCCTGATTGGAGGAATGTTTCCACCACTTGTTAAACCTCAGCCCATAAATTATAACACTATTGGAGGCATTGCCTTAACAGGTATTGAGCAGAGAAGGGATAACATACCTGCTCCTGAAGAGGACTTTATAGAAGATGATGAAGAGGATGAGCCAGTATTGGTAGTGAAGAGTGAGGGCCCTAGAGTAGAAAATGCTACATTTAAGAAGTTGGAAGAGAAAATTGAGGCAATAGCTAATCTTCTATCAGCTGGAAAGGGACTCAGCCCTGAGGATAAAGATCTGAACAGTGAAGAGTTGTTAACTCAAAGTTTTAAGATGCCAGATTTGCCTAAGTTTAATGGTATCTCAAACCCATCAGCATATGTGAAGCAATACACATTGGTGATGAAGGGAACTATTTTGACTAGAAAGCAAAATATTAAGTATTTCTACCTCAGTCTAATAGGCCCTGCCATTGATTAGTACCATAGGTTAGATTGGAGGACTAAAGAAGATTGGGATCTATTAATGGAGGAGTTTATGAAGCAGTATGACTATAGTACTAGAATAGAGGTCACTTTCAAAGATCTAGAGTTGTTATGCCAGAAAACCGAAGAGTCCTTCCATGAATACCTTACCCATTGGAGAAATAGAGTGATGGAAATGAAGTGAAAGCTAGACACCCCTGATCGGATCAAACTCTTCATCAGGAATGCAAGTCCATACCTAAGAGATGTATTGAAAATGAAAGGGCTTAAAAACTGGGAATCTCTCAAGGACATTGCCATTGAAGCTGAGGGGGAATATTTGGAAGAAAGGGCTCAAGCTTTGAATTCAGAAAGAATCAACCATCAAAACAAGTAGAAGAATGGAGACCCAAATGGGGGCAATTATGAGGTTGCAAAAGTTTTAGTCATAAGAACAAGGGGGAATCATTATACCATTATGGGTAAACCACTGTCTTGGTACCTCACTCATCTCAATACGCAAGGAAAGTTACAACCATTACTAGCAAAGCCAGCCATAAGCCAAGGAAAACCTGGACATAGAAATGATTGGTATTGTGCTTATCACTAATACATAGGGCATATAATTGATTACTGTTGTCCGCCAAGAGATCATATTTAGGATTTGGTTGACACTCAGCAGGCACTAATCCCAAAGGTGGTGAATTAAGTCTTCCTTTATAAGCTCCATGTCATCGCTAACCTTGGAAGCATCATCCAATCTTAATAGTTTTTTATATTATGTAATAAGTGTCTTTAAACTAAGATAACTTTTTTCCTTTTTGATTGCATTAATGATATGAAATTTCTTTATGTTTACAATGTCTCATTTACTTACATCATGCATGGCAATAATCATAGCTCATTTCTAAGACATTAATTCAATGAACATTGCTCCACTTGACCTCAAGAAAAGAAAAACATCTTGATTGCATCCATTATGACTCCTGAAGTGAGGTAAATTTGAGAGATGAAAAAAAAGAAAGAAGAAATAAAAAGAAAACAAAGGAGAAAAAAAGATTGTGCCACTGCATAAGGTGTCAAATGCCTTTCTGCAAGAGTTGATGGGAAGGAAGCTATGAAGTACCCTTATTATGAACTCGACATGTTTTCGCTATTTTTCCCTTTTGTAATTATGACTTTGCAAGAAAAGCTTTATATCATGTTCAAAGGCAAGTCTTAGTAGGCTAATGGTTTTCCCACAACAAATCCTAATATCAAGAGAGATACTTTCTCTCACCAATCACATTATCCTCAAAGGATGCTTTTTGGACCATTACTATGAGCTACTTTAGAAAGTGTGGATTATCATGAGGTTAGAGTGGAATACAACTTAAGCCAAAATTAAAATTCTATTGTTGCTGTCATTGTTCATTTGAGCCATAACTAAGAAGAGTCCTCAAGCAAAGGAACTATACACAGGCTGAACACATCAAAGGTTATAAGACTGAGACAACAAGGAAATGTTAGACAAGAGACGAAACTCTAATGACAATGTAAATTTTGAAAAGATATAGAACACAAATAGATGTTTCAACAACCTTAATAATGGTTTTCCTCATATTGATGCCAATTTGCAAAGTAATGACATAGCCATTGGAAGCTGTATAAAATCTAGTCGAGATCATAATACAAAACTAAAGCACACTAAAAGAGGTTTGGTCTAAAAGATTGTTTAACTTCTATTGACGAGTGAAAAAATTATGCCATGGATGACATAGTAAAGGTCAATAAACCTTATGGTACCAAGTATTGTGACAAAATCATTTTAGTAGGAGCATTGATGCTAATCCATAAAATGATTACAAAGTGAAGGTCAATATACATTATGGTGCCAAGCTATTATCCTAAATGTTTTTTAGCAGTAGCATCGACTACATAGACATTTAGGCATGTCGGCAGTTGGAGTACTTACAAAAAAAAGAGAGAGAAAAAAGAAAACAAACCCCGAGGGTCAAAAACCTAAAAAAGGCAGCCTTGCTAAAATTAGGCATCCTGCTAAGGCAAATATCAAAAAAGATGCCCTAGGTAAAAATTAGGGGTTGAGAGAAAATATTCAATCAAGAAAACCCAAAAGGGTTGATTGATAACAGAAGTCGGATGCACACAAAGTGTCACTTTTTGAGATTAAATGGAATCAATGTTTTTGCATTACATGTCCGGTTATGATTACTCTCGTTGCATATGATGCATATAGATGAGAATGCATGTATCAAGTTAAGCATAAGTATGATTAATCGATCAAGAAAAACCTATGACCCATTCAAGGACACATGCCAAAAGTGCGAATTGGGAGTGCAGTTCCAAAAAAAAAAGGCCGCTATAGATGAAAATCGTAACTAGCGCTCTAACCAAAAATTAGGCTAAGGATAGGGTGGAAACCTGTAAATAGGCAGTCTATTCTAAAATAAGAATAAAAAATGCCGAAATAGATTGGGTCCATTCCAAGCAAAAGTTAGGCATAATGTGAAAGTCCCTAAAGGGATGCATTTCCCATTGAGAAAAGCTAGTATAAAAACCCACAAGGGCACACTACCTTTAAAATAATGACCTAGAGTAATAAAGCGTTATCGAACAAAAAGGTAACAGGATCAGACCATCACTCACCCCTAACTCACTTTGATGAATAAATTTCCCTACAGTTTGCATGGCATATGCATTTCATTGTACATAGCTTTTTTGCATGCACTTCACGTGCATAACTCTGTACACACATTCCATTCTTTGCATGCATCTCATGCACCATAATCCTTTACGTGTATTCCTGCACTCATAATTTTGCTAAAAAAACAAAAGAATAAAAAGCACAAACAGGCTCCTCAAGTGAAGATGGGCATGCCAAACTCCATCAATCAATGCTATAAACACCACCCCACACTAGGGGGCAAGCTAATAGGCCTCCGTTCGTAGAATGCTCCTAAGACCTAGGATGATTTTCACTCACATCAAAGTGCAAGATGATATTTTACATGCTCGTGTTAGAAGCAACCAGATAATATTCTCTATTGTGAATGATAAAATAACAAGTTAATTATTTGCTTTTTGTGCAGGCCCATAGGTCTCAACCACATGCTATTAAATCCTTTTTCAAGGCATTTCAAGTCTCTTAGCAAGCATTGCCTTTAAGTCCTTTCTTAAGGCATTTCAAGTCTCTTAGCGAGCATTAAGCCTTTAAGTCCTTTTTAAGGCATTACGAGTCTCTTAGCGAGCATTAAGTCTTTAAGTCCTTTCTTAAGGTATTTCGAGTCTCTTAGCAAGCATTAAGTCTTTAAGTCCTTTCTCAAGGCATATCGAGTCTTTTAGTGAGCATTAAGTCTTTAAGTCCTTTCTAAAAGCATTTCGAGTCTCTTAGTAAACATTAAGCATTAATTCCTTTTTTTAAGGTATTTTGAGTCTCTTAATGAGCATTACGCATTAAGTCCTTTGTCAAGGCATTTTGAGTCTCTCAGGCGACAAAGTCCTTTCTACAAGTGATGAAATCCTTTTGCAGATGCCATGCTAGGGGCAATCACTAGAGGATGGTCATCTTGCTCAAAGACAAATCTACATCCCCACAAGGTTAGTATCTTTTTTTAATTACAGCAACACACTAACATCAAGTCCTTTTCATTAGATACCCAAAATTCCACCAAGGGGGCATATATTTGCTTCATCAATAACAAGAAAACCAAAGCAGCTATCACCATCTCTCGGAGTAAGAGAAACTTTGATCCAGACACACCAAAAACCACAAGGCTGATATTGAAAGAAAATAATTACTAGGCAAGGGACAACCATGATAGGTTTCAGCACCCCAGTGGTATCTCACAAAAAAAAAATATTTGCTAAGGATAACTTCAAACATTCCAAGTGATTCCCCAATAAATAGATACATATCTACCAAGAACATCCTCGGTGGAGCATTAACTTAGATAGAACAAATAAATCTCTCAAAAAGAGCAACCAATAGGTTAGCTAATGAATGACACCCATCAAACGCTAGTCTAATTACTCATTTAATGTAACAGGATAACTTTAGCATTCAAGAGCGATGAATTGTCTTGACTCTGCATACCCTAAGTGCTAGTTATGACATGTTTTTAGCAATTTGATTCTATATGCCCCAAGCGCTAATTAAATGCAACCAAGTCAATGTGATTCTACATACTCCAAGCGCTAATCAAGGAAAACTTTTTTTATTCTTGTCCCAATTCTGCATGCCCCAAGTGCTAATTGGACAAGTGGAAATTTGCCGCCTTCAATGGAGTTAGTCTCAAGTCATCTCAATTCTGCATGCCCTAGGCACTAATTAGACGAATAAAAAAACCTGATTCTGCATGCCCCAAGTGCTAATCAAAGTTAATTAATTTGTCACAATCCTGCATGCCCTAGGCACTAATCAGACAACCAAAATAGGATTAACACATCAATAAGCTGATGTTAAAAATTCACGTTTATGGTTACCGCATCGATAAAAAGACGATAACCACTAGATTAAAAGACTCACTGCCTTCCAAGGTACGTGTTGCAATAAGAGATTCACTGCCTCAAATACGCTTCTTTTTCTTTTATTCTGAATTTTGGCTCACTTTGGCACTAGTGCACTAGCTTCCTAAAATGGGGCAGTTGTAGACACTGTGGCCCGATGCAGCCTAGATCAGGATTATCCAATGATGAGGAAACAATATATTGCTGATAGCGCGTTCGGATCTCAAAGCTCCGATCATGGATTTGTCACTTTCTCTTAAAGGTTTTCTTGGTTATCTAAAGGACCTTTGAATATTTTTGGGTGTTTTAGTAAAATGGGCAAAAAACCCTATTTCTAGATAGATAGTGGTGATAGATGGCTGTTTATCATTTGAGGGGTGGTTGTTTATGGGTCATAACCTCTAGGACAATGTAAAATAAGGGCATTTTGGGAAATATCTATTTTAATGATGAAAGACGACCGTCCCTCACTCACAGACACCCGTCCCTAGGTCGAAATCTAGTTTTCCCTCTTTTTCCTAAAATTTCAAAAAAGGAAGGTTTTTTATATAGATATCAGGTCTTGATTTTAGGGATTTAATCTGGCTATCTAAAATTGTAGCTATATCATAAATTTGTTGTGGTAATAAAACTAGTTGCATATGCAGAAAATTTAAATCAGGTTCATATTTACTAAATGAGAAACCAAGAATCACAAAAGTGAAAGGTGGAAGTTCTTACTTTGTCTCTAAAGAGTTTGACCAATATTTGTAGTGTATATATTTTGGATCATCTAAGTTATATACAATTCCATGTGAAAAATGAGCACCTCATATACCATAAGCTTGGGATCAACATAATGAAGTAGATCCACAATTGAATCAGTTGTATAAACCTTTTAATCTTTAATTACTTTAATAGCAACAATACCCATTTCTTGGTACTTTGTTCAGATGTTGCAGCTATTGGTAGGTTTATTGCACTTAAAAATGTCTTAACAATAAATATAATAATAATAATCATAAACAAACATTTGCTAACATAAAAGCGTATACTCTTTTTCATACGAAATAGACAAAATTAAAAATAAAAGAATCAAAATGCTAAAAATAAAAATAAAAAATAGGGTAAAGAGAATGAACTTCAAAGAATCAGCAAAGGCTAGAAGCAACAAATCAATAAAAATCAACAAAAAATAGCAAAGTCAAAGAAATATGGATTTTTTTGATAAAAACGAAAACTTAAGGATAAAATGTAAAGGGAAAATAAAAAAATGAGAAAATAAATATGATTGTAGCCCCTTTCTCAATAGATCTAAAATAAGGATGTATGTCAACAACACAAAAAAATGGCAAAAGAATTAGGAATCCAAAGATCTGGAATTAATAAAAAGATATGGAAATAGAAATAATTTTTTTGTTACCTTAGATCTGCGTGAAGGACAGAACAAGTGACTTGTTTTGAAGTAATAGAGTTAAAAGAAAATGAATCCAACCTTTTGCCTCTACAAATCTCAAGTAAATTGAGCCATAAGTTGATCTAAGGTAATATCCCGCTTTTAGGGTCCGAAATTGAAAGAGGCTCACTTAACTCATAAATTGGCTACTTCACAATAAAAAGGGATTAAGCCCAAATTATTGTCGATAGTCAACTTATTATGGTGTCTACTAATAGGCCCAAAAGAAGTAGGTGTCACGAAGTCACCGCCCAATAGAATGTTTGGAAATGATTCTCGACATTTTGAAGCCCAAATAGAGACTGGTTATATCACTCTTATTAGGCATCTTGGTTAGGTGTTATTTTATAATTGGGTTTTAAGTTTTAATCCACTCTCCTCTCTCACACAATGCATTTGTAATAAAAATTAAGTTAATGTCCCATTCAAACAAATAAAGCAGTAAAAAGCAATAAAGTAAACCTACTTAATTATTACATAAGCAAATCGTCCTCATAACAACAACAGAACAATATATGTACATAAATCGAGGCATTCATTTGGATTTGGGAACATTGGTTCCCTCATACATATTTTGCAAAAAAGCTCTTTCTATCTCATATGGATTTGGACTAAAAATGGGACATTAGTCTATACTTTAAAGAAAAATCCAATTAATTTAGTAGAAAATATTTTAAATGCCTTTTTATTTTATCGTGCACAAAAGCCTTTTTTACTAATTATTACATCCCAAAATAATAACACATCCAAAATAAAATATCAAAAAACAAATAATAATGAAAATTAAATAATAAATAAATCCAAAGATAATAAATAAATAATAAAATAATGGTTAACCAAAATAACTGGGAGCATGAAGATGATGACCAACTCGAGAGCATGACTTCCCATGCAAAAAGCCACAATAAAAAAGCCCTCTATAGCAAAGATATTAAATACTAAAAAAAAATACACCAAAAAGACAAATTAATTAGTATTATCAAATAACACAATAAAAATAATTACATATTTAATCAACACAAGCAGAATGAATTTCAGTATAGAATCTCATAATACAGAATCAAAATCACATCAAATAGTGCACAAAAATGATAGAAAATGAATAAATTGCATAAAAGATATATAAATACATGAAAATGCTTTAAAAATGCCCAAAATACACCAACGGACACTAAAAACTAGGTGGATAACCTCGTGAAATTCGACAGACGGCCACCCGTTAAGTCATCTTCCCGTCCTTCACCTCTGTATAGAACCAAAATGCAGAGATTCATGGTAAAAATGCAAGAAATCATACAAAATGAATTTCTAGCTTTAAACATACATTTATAGGGTCCTAAATCATCTCAAAACCAAATTATGACAAAAAATCGTACATAAATACACTAAAATCACATATTTACAGAATTTAAAAAAACTTCAAAATAGCACAACAATGGAGGAATCCAAGGATTAGTCATGCCTCTAACATGCTTTGAAACTTAGGTTTTAATCACATCTTAATTAAACATGCATATAACTCAAATACAGTAATTAAAACACATCAACTCACATCAAAAGACAATGTGATCATGCAAAATAAATTATAGAGAATGAAAGTGAGAATAAGCCTAGAATATTACCCTCATGAGATATTATGACTCTATAACTCTTGTATTCCAGATCTCTACTCTGATTCATGATCACTATTTTCAAAAGAAAATAATGAAACTTATTGTGTATGTGTGTTTCAAGTAAGGATTGCTAGAGCAAAAGTTTATAGAGAGAAAGAAATTGAGTCTTTTTCTTCTCTAAAGTGGCTCTCCCAAAGAAAGTGATTCTTTTTTTCTTTCAAAACCATAAATTTTAGATTTTATACCTAGGCAAGAGTTTTAGTTTAATTCTAACTCAAAACCTCCCAAATCTAGAGTTAAAACCCCTGTAAATTTGGAGGAAATTCCTATGAGATAAATCTGCCTTTTTGAATTCCAAAAAAATGTGGGAAATCTATATTTCTAGCCATGGACAGGCGTCCCTCAGCACTAAACCTAGAATTTCCCAAAATATGCCCTTGTTTAGAGTGCCTCTAATAGCTACAGCCTTTTTACGGGTAGCAGCAGCTATTAAAGGCTGATGGCTAGTAGGCTATGTCAAAGAGCTCATCATATCAATCATCATAGATCTCATCCTCCTCTTGAACTCATCAAACCTTCTGCTTAGTTTTTAACTGTCAATAGCTTCAGTCCATGTTAGATCTATCCTATCTTCTCTTTTAGATGCTATCTTAAAGATTTCAGTCAAGCCCAAATATGCCTCTGACATTGACTCAAACTACCTTGACAAAGATTTTCTATATACTTGTGTCATTTTGGTAAATAGAGATAGTCCTACATGAGCATGATAGCCTTTGATTAAAACCTACCTTAATTTATTAGAACTCGACCAAGTATATAGTTATCTAAATAGCAAGCAAAGTATTATGGTACATGTTACATAGGGGAAGTATCTATGTCACTACATGGGGCTTTGGTTTGGTAGTATAACTTTAGGGTAACCCAAGCGTGGTGCCTACCAACAGGTCTAGCTCATCTTGAGCGTAATGACTGGTTGGGTCACAATTTAATATGCCTCAAAAGGTACGAGGCTTGGGCTGGTGGTCCTCCCTAACAGTTCTCTGCATTGAGTGAATGCAAGGTTATACTTCATGATTACACCAGGGTTAAATAGGGATGCCTAACTTAACGCTAAGGTCGTATCATGTTTTAATACAACCTATTTTAGAAGAAAGCTAATGTAATCAAGCCATCAATGGTGGGATTATATAGGATAGAAGCACCCTTAGCCTTAGGGGCAAGGGCGGTAAAAGTGCCTGAAGGCTCATCACTAGTAGTTACCAGTTCATGGTGGATACTCCATCAAAAAGAAGTACCCACTATCTTGTAAAAGTTAGGAAAGATTGAGCAACCAGTTTGCCTTCTAGGTCTTGTGCTTGGAGAACTGTGTAGGTGATATACATTCACACTATTGATAAGAGACTATGATTCTCCAACACTTAGCCTTGCTTAGGAGAAACCAACATCCTCAGAGGTAGTTTTTAGAAAAGATCAAGAAATATTCATAAACTCATCACATATTCTATCAATATGGATATGGTTTTGAATAGAGGCGAGCCATGATTCTACGTATTTAAGGTGCACAGATAAGTAAGAAGCCATGTTGGTTATAGGAGAACACATAATGGCATTTATAAAGCTCACATGAATGGCTTGGCACTTTATATGTCAGAAGGTTCTCTTGACTTGCCACAGAGATAAACTTTTCTGATTCAAGCAGCATGTATGTCAGGGAAGTGCACCCGATAGTTTCAGAAGGGTTAGAGGCTAGTGTTGCCATCATAGGGAAATGATAGCCTGATATGTACAGTCAATAGGAGATAACTTTTCAAGGGAAAGGGGCTTTTACTATTACTTTTGGCTTTTCAAGTTGTCTAGTATGTTGAGTTGCAATCAATAATGTGACTTTGCACAACTTGCACAAGAATAGACATCCATATTGCCTATCCGGATTGTTAAACAAAAATCTCAAGTAAAGATACGTGAAGTGGAAATAGGGTTGTTCTGTTTCAATGCTTTTAATCATGCTAAGCAGTTGATAGCCATTGGTTAGCTCCTTTGGGATTAATGATAATTTGTGAGGAAAGATAGATTAGTAGAATAATGTCGCAATGGAAAATGGGTATGTCAGTGGGTCATCCAGTGTGTTTGCCAAGTCTTTGGCAAAAAATGTATCCTTGAGACACTAGCCTAACAACCACCAATTGAAGTTCTGGATGCTCTAGTCACTTCTTGTAGGAAGTTTTACATACAGTTTGAGACATAAGCAAGAGTTCTAGGGGCAAAAAGTGTATCTCTAGTCACCACAAACCCTTCAGTTAGGGGGGCATAATTTTTTAGTTAAGATGTTGAAATCACAAGCTCAACATGACATAGCACCCAATAGGATGAACATACTGCAGTCCATAAGGAAGTAGACTTTCTTTTGCCAAGGGTGTAACAACAACAGATTAGCTACCTTAAGGATAACAACAGAGTATAAAAAGAAGGAAAAGCTAAAAACTAAAGGGGATAACTGGAGAAAGCTTGCCAGAAGATCAAGAACACTAAGAAAGATGCACAAAGGTCACCTACCAAATTGCATTCCAAGCGAAGTCCCAGAACCACCTATGGTGTAGATCATGCATTTCATATATACATTTTTGTATTTCTGTAATTCATACATAAATTTTTAGATCTCTACCAGCATTATTGCATTTTTGCATACATTCGTGCATTTTTGCATGCATTCTTGCATTCCCACATTTTTTGCGCGCATTTATGAATTTCTGTATCCGTTCATGCATTCTTGCATGCTTTCTTTTGACATGAGTGTCTAGATGTATATAACTTCTCGTATGTGTATACACACACACACATATTTCCCTTTGCTTGCATTGTGTAGATGTTCCATATATAATTTTTTGTATGTGTTAGCACATATAATTCATTTGCATATACCTTACACATAATTTGTTGTATGTGTCTCGCATGTGAAGTTTGTTGTGTGTATCTCATATATGATTTTATGCATTTGGCTTCATACATAATTCTTTATGCACACACAATGTTTTGAATATATTGCTGCACATAACCTTACAGGTAAAGTGAATGCATACCCTACTACTCTTCTCTCAACAATTCTCCTATGCTTTTATTATAAAGCCTAGAGGTTTAAGGATTCCTAGCGTTAAATGCAATGACCGCCATGATGTCATTCTCTTCCTAAGCTCAGGGAGTATTCTTATGGCTTGCGCATTAAGCTAAAATTACCTTTATAGAATTCTGACATGATTGTTTTTCAGGTTTGAAGGTCATCACCTCCCAAGTGCATCTAAGATGAGCATGTCATTGTCCTTTTCCCAATTTCAGGGAGTATTTTCAATTTCATTTATCTTGCCAAGTTATGCCAAAACTTTTAACATATTTCTTTTAATTTAAAGGTTTGGGGGTCGCCACCCTAGTGTGTTCAATATAACTATGGCGTTACCTTTCTTCCTAAACAATATATCTGAGCATCACAATCTTCCTGATGTGTTTAAGATGAATGCTACAGCATAGTCCTTTTCCCATATATGGGCAGTTTTTCTTATTAAAGCGATTTGTGCCTTAAGTTTGATTTATCTTGTCAAGCAATGTCTAAAATTTTGACATAATTGCTTCTTACTTTTTATTAATTTACTTTCAATTTGAAATCTTACATCATCTTAGGGATTCTCAACTATGAATGAGTTTGACCTCAATCTAAGAAATTTTCCTTTTATTCAAATATGAGCTGAATAAGAGGTAAGCATGTTTTATCTCTATGTGTTGAATTGCATAAAAGCCTTTTCTATATCATGTATTTTCTAAATTTTGAGCACCTTAGGCCAATTTTAAAAATAAAGGAAAAAAATTTTTTTAAATGAAGGGATTAGTTAAAACTCAATAAGAGCACTATAACCTTTCTGATTACCCATCAAAGTAGCCCTAGAATGAGACAAACTCTAGAAAATTATTCAAGTAGCTATTATTTGTGTAACCCTTTAAATGACTTTTCCTACCTCGATCTCACCATCACTTGCTAACCCCTTAAACTTATATTTCAAGCATGCTAAATACGTGCTCATTTTATTGTTATACACATTGAAATAACCTCATAATCCAAAATAATTTTAGCTTCCCCTTGGGAAGGTGACCACTATGAAAAAGTTATTTTCTCATATCAAGAATAAGAAGATTAATCTCTACCAATTCTTTGTACAAATTTCACCCATAAGGTATCAGACCTTTTTTATGAAATAAACTTAAAAGAGAAAAGAAATAAATGAAAAAAAAAGAAATAAATAAAATAAATAAAAGAAAGAAGAGGGAAATAAAAAACCCTTGAAGTCAACATCACAACAGTGAGAATAAAAAAATGAAAAAGAAAGGGAGATCTTGAGCTATTATCTCTCAAACAATATCCAGTGAGTTAATCGGTAGAGTAAAATCCAAAAAGTCCTTGGATAATGGGAAAATGGGTGGAGAATAGTCTTTCCATCAATTAAGAAAGCATAGTGGTCATTTTCTTTGAGTAACTTGACCCTTTCTTGTTAGCCATTCACCCAAGCCTAACATTACAACCCATGTAAGACCTCCTGATTCTGAGTTCGGTCTCCTCCAACCTAGCAAAGATGACCTTCTAGTAAGGTTTAGTACATAAGAAGGCAAATATGATGTTTGTTGAGCTTCAAGCGAGAAGCCATGATTGTGTTTATGTATTCGAGTTGAACCTCATTCCCAAAAATGCATTTAGAATTTGTTTTCAAAAGACAAAATTATATTTTGGCTTTTAGAACATATATACACGAAAATTGGTTGGCACACATTGTGCTTATCTGTAGGTTCAGCAAGCTTTGGTATTAGTGCACCTATTTTCCTCCCCTTCATTGAGAGTGACCCTATTAATTTCTCTTGTTGAGATTAAACTAGTTGAGAGTGTGGTCCATTCAGCTTATTCAAAGATGAATAAAATTCAAGTTTAAAGTATTTGATGAGTCATAATTACTCCAAACTTTAGACATTTCTTGGCAGGTCACTCTTTATACACACCACCTGTGACACCTACTGCACATTGCTCACATACATGATTGCACATACACATATGAATTTTGCATATATGTTGCACATATATAATTTCTTAATATACTTATATGAGTAGTTTCTTAAAAGGAAAAATGCATATGGACTTTATGCATTGAAGACAACTACATATAATGGCTAGTCAGATAAGAATAGAATTCCTATAGGAGAAATCATGCGAGGGGAATATCAGTCGTTTCTAATTGATGTTTTTTTATCACTAAATCAGTTTAGCGATGATAATTATTTTGAAATAAAAGTCGTTGTAGCAAAATTTAGCGACGAAAAGTCGTTGCCAAATTTTAGCGATAACAAAGCATTGTTGCAATTTTACTACAACAATGTTCTAGCTAAATTTTGCGATGATAATATATTCTTCGCCAAATAGCGATGACAATGTTCACGCAAATGTTTGTGATGATGGTGTTTTTGTCGCAATTTTTCTATGACATTGTTCTTGCTAAATTTTGTGACGACTATTTTCATTGCAATATTGCTATGACATGGACCACAAACTAAGTAGTTACTCATATTCATGCTAATTTTACGACGACAATTTAATTATTGCCATATTGCTACGATAATATTTTTGCTAAATTTTGCAATGACAGTACATTCGTCGCCATATAACACATTTTTCTCTTATTTAGCAACAAAATATTTGTCGGTAATGTGATTTTATCAACAAATTATCTATCGATAATATGCTCTTGCAAAGTTACCTATAGTTTTTTTTTTATAGCTAAATAGCTACTGTTTAAACATGCTAATCTTTTACTAATTTAAAATTATTTTCTAATTTATTAAATTAAAATAAAATTTCATCATTTAAACAATAGAACTGCAAATGACAAATTTATAATTATAAATTACTCAACATTTAATATATATATATATATATATATATTACTAAAAAAATGTTATTTACAAGTGCATATCTAAATTAGTTGTATATCCAAAATAATACATGCATATATTGTAGTAACAAATGATATACAAAATGTCATAATATATATTGATAATTATAATGTGGGTAAAACAATATCTATGACCCTATGTGTTGATCATATGATGAGGCACTTGAGCCATTAGTTTGGTTAGTACAAGATGTAAATAGAAGCATCTACTCCTTAATCTGCTGTTGGATAACATGAATGCAATAGGATGTTCAATAATTGTCTTTAATCAGGATATGAATTTAAAATTAGAAGTAATGAGTAAGAAAAAAGAAACAAAATAAGTGAAACTAGCATAACACTGTGTTATTAACAACACTATGTTATCAATTTGGATTTTTTCCAAGTGTTATTAATATCTAAGCCTTTAATGCTTATATCAATATATAAAGAGTTGTAGCAGAGATTCCAGCAATTGAGCCTATTTGAGTATCCCTGATGTGATTCCAGTACCAAATGCAAAAGCCAACGACGTATTTGGTGCTAATTCCATGGATTTTTAGCAGAAAAATAAACAAAAAAAAAGTCAGAAATCTTCTCTCAATGAACTTAAGGTGCAAACATACAAAACATACAAAAGAACTAAAGTTATTTATCAATCATAAATAATCAAATGACAAATATATAGTTTTTTTTTCAAATTAAATGCAGTTTATATCCTTGTAATAAAAGACCAATATTACTAAATTATTTTTTTTGGTTAACTGTTTACTAGTTTAATTTAATTACATGTAAATTAAATGACACCACACATGGAGTATAGTATAATACAATGGAAAATTCGTTCTTAGACTATTATTAATAATAATTTTATGCATTAAAATGATAATGTATTGTTACATAAAGATTAAAGAGTGCATAGTTACCATTTTTATTTCAATAGAGTGAAGTTGAAGAAAAGAGACTTTAATTATCTTATGATATAAAATTATCACTAATTTATCCTTTTTCTAAAACTAATTTTGTATGATGCTCACTTTGTATCATCCTTATATAATTTATAACCTCAAAAAATAAAATAAAATAATTGTTTTAATGTGCAATTTATACTAATCATATGAGTAACTACTTAGTTTGTGGTCCATGAGATTTCTTTTAGACAAAACACTATGCTAAAGTCGTGAATAGAATACTTGATGGATGCCATGAGATTTCTGACATATGTTGCTAGTCTTGGACTCTTTCTTCCTCAACTGCTCATCATAGTCCCTCTTCCTCACATTCTTGACTTTGGTTTTTTCTTGTTTTCTTTTTCATTCCATGCACATGGGAACTGGTAAATCGGCCAACTTGTAGGTCTGCAAGCACTTGCATGTATATACCTCATAAGCACATTGAAGTTTCTTAAAAGATTCGCTTGCTAAAAGACTTCCTATAATTTTATCAGGATGCACATGCATGGCCTGGACACAATAAAAGTAATGAAATAAGTAAAACAGATTCAGCATTCGCACTTCTTTGTGCAGCAACAACATGATTTAGAAAATTGGATTTAATACACATCAAGCACATAATTGACAAAAGTATTAGAAGTTATTATAAGTGGCAACAGCTTCAGCTAGCTATTCATAGAATCAAGCAATCAATACAGGGCAAAGTCAAAAAAGAATATTAAAAAGGAAATGGAAGCAAACAAAATCCTTTTCAATTAAGTATTAGCCATGCGCAAAGAATACCCAGAAACTCCAAATTAAGTATTAGCCATGTCCAAAGAATACAATGACATATAATTGTATTCAGCAGGTTTTGATGACACTTAGATTGTAGAGATAAGGTTCAAGCTCCAAATTAAGGAAAAACACAAATATATCAAGAGGACATCCACACAACTTAAGACAAGAAAACCATAGAATCAGTAAAATTGTCAAGAGTAGAGCATTGAGCTTCATTAAAACTAATGTAATTCATGACCAGATAAAAGATCAACAGATAGAGGTTATAACAAAAAGCAACCTAATAAGGTATAAATTAGTGTAAGCATTTAAGGGATTAAAATATATCAATGATAGTTTAAAAGAAAAAAAAATCTAATTTCAACTTAATTAAAAGCTTGTCTAAGAACCTTATGAAATATATAGAATCATAATTCGAGTCTGTCACCGTGCAGTGTACATATCTCACATCAAATACCAATAATGAAAACATTTTTGAAAAACATAGCATGTTAATGGACTGATATACAGAATAGACTTTTAGTATATCTTCTAGCGATATTTCTGATTAGTGCTCTAAGGTGACCACGGCAATATCCTTTTCCCAATTTCAGGGAGTATTTCCAATTTAATTTATCTTGCCAAGTTATGCCCAAAAGTTTAACATGGCTTTCTTTTAATTTACATGTTTGAGGGTCGCCACCTTGGTGTGTTCAATATAACCATGGCATTACCTTTCTTCCTAAGCAATAGAACTAAGCATCGCAATCCTCCTGATGCGTTCAAGATGATTGCTATAGCATAGTCCTTTTCCTATATATGGGGAATTTTCTTATTAAAATGATTTGCACCTAAAGTTTAATTTATCTTGCCAAGCAATGTCCAAAATTTTGACATAATTGCTTCTTATTAATTTACTTTTAATTTGAAATCTTACCTCATCCTAGGGATTCTCAACTGTGAATGAGTTTGACCTCAATTTGGGAAATTTTCCTTTTATTCAAATATGAGTTGAATAGAAGGTAAGCATGTTTTATCTTTATGTGTTGAATTGCATAAAAGCCTTTGCTATACCATGTAATTTCTAAATTTTGAGCACCTGAGGTTGATTTTAAAAATAAAGGAAAAAACTATTTTCAAATGAGTGGAGTAGGTGAAACTCAATAAGAGAACTAGAACCTTTCTGATTACCTGTCAAAGCGACCTTAGAATGAGACAGAATCTAGAAAATGATTCAAGTAGCTCTTCTTTGTGTAATCCTCTAAATGACTTTTCATACCCCGATCTCACCATCACTTGCTAGCCCCTTTAACTTATATTTCAAGCATGCTAAATGCGTGCTCATTTTATTGTTACACACATTGGAATGACCTCATAACCCAAATTGATTTTACCTTCTCCTTAGAAAGGTGACCACTATGAAAAAGTTGATTTGTCATATCAAGAATAGGAAGATTAATCTCTACCAATTCTTTGTACAAATTTCACCCATAGGGTATTGAACCTTTTTTTATGAAATAAACTTAAAAGAGGAAAGAAAAAGTAAAAAATAAGAATAAAGAAAAGAAAGAAGAGGGAAATAAAAAATCCTTGAAGTCGACATCACAACAGTGAGAATAAAAAAATGAAAAGGAAAGGGAGACCTTGAGCTATTATCTCTCAAACAATCCCCAATGAGTTAATCGGTAGAGTAAAATCCAAAAAGTCATTGGATAATGGGAAAATGGGTAGAGAATAGTCTTCTCATCAATTAAGAAAGCATAGTGGTCATTTTTCTCGAGTAACTTAACCCTCCTAACATTACAACCTATGTAAGACCTCTTGATTTTTAGTTCGGTCTCATCCAACCTAGCAGAGATGACGTTCTAGTAAGATTTAGTGTGTAAAAAGAGGCACATGGTGTTTGTCGAGCTTCAAGCGAGAAGCCATGAATGCATTTATGTATTCGAGTTGGACCTCATTCTCAATATTACATTTGGAATTTGCTTTCAAAAGACATAATTATCTTTTGGATTTTAACACATATATACACAAAAATTTGTTGGTACCCATTATGCTTGTATATAGGTTCAGTAAGCTTTGGGATCAACACGTTTATTCTCCTACCCCTCATTAAGAGTAACATATTAATTTCTCTTGTTGAGATTAAACTAGTTGAGAGTATGGTCCATTCAGCTTATTTAAGGATGAATAAAATTCAAGTTTAAAGTATTTGATGAGTCGTAATTACTCCAAACTTTAGACATTTATTGGCAGGTCACTCTTTGCACACACCACCTAGGACACCTCCTGCACATTGCTCACATACATAATTGCACAAACACACATGAATTTTACACATACGTTGCACATATATAATTTCTTGCATATACTTATATGAGTAATTTCTTGCAAGGAAAAATGCAAATGGACTTTATGCATCGAAGACAACTACAGACAATGATTAGTCAGATAATTAAGAATAGAATTCCCATTGGAGAAATCATGCGAGGGGAATATTTCCATTGATGAGGTCATCTATGTGCTTGTCATGCTGGAAGCAGTTTTAAAGGGACGACTATCTCGCTCAAAGACAAAATCTTCATAGGTGGAAATCATACAAATCTTTAAAAAAGAAATGCTTTATAGAGCTAAACCGTTGGCACACACTATTACTGGGGGCCAAAGGTAAGACCCTTTGTCCTAAGACATACACTCTAATATGCAGCACAATAAATGAGCAAAAAAAAAATATTCAAATTCTTCAAATGAACAAAACTCAAATATACAAAAACTTTAAATTTCACAAACATACAAAAACTCAAATGTATGAAAAACCTCAAATTCTTTAAATGTACAAAGACTCCTTAAACACACTATAAATCCAAAATGCACAAAGAATACAAATTTTGTAAATGCTTAATACATCAAGTTTCAATGCCTTAAAATGCTTCAAAATTATAAAAATTCAAAATACACTTCAAAAATGTAAAAAACTCAATGTACATTCCAAAGTCTAAAATTCTCAAATTCAAATTACACTGAATTTTACAAATCCAATAGACATTTAAAAAAAAACCAATGCACAGTCAAACTATACAAATTTAAAATATCCCCAAATTGTGAAAATGTAAAATTCACCCAAAGTGTAAATACACACACTAAAATAGATGTAAAATAGAAACCCTCGTGGGCATTAAAGTCTATTTGTGAGCATTAAGCCTGACAATCAAAGTCTTTTTGTAAGCATTAAGCCTAGCAATCGAAGTCTCTCTATGAGCATCAAAGCCTCTCGATGAGCATTAATCCCCACAATCAAAGTCTCTCTGAGAGCATCAAACCGTCTCAAGAGGCATACAAAAACTTAAAACTCTCAACCTTAGAATGCAAAACAAAAGAAGAAAAAAAATCCGAATCTTGAAGTGTAAATCTAAAGTTTGAAATCTTTAAAAAGAACCAAAATTCCAAAATTCGGAATGCACCAAAACACAAAGTCTAGTAACAGACCCAAAGAGCAATTATCCAAAATTTCCAAGACTTAAAAAAATTAAAAAGTCCTATTGATAAGGCACCTAAAATTCAAACATTCAAAGTCTATTCAGAACAAGCAAACCAAAGTCCTCGTAAGAGGAATAAAAAATTTTAAAATTTGTCCGCCTTTCAACAAACACCAAAAAATCAAGATCCATCAAAGTCTCCTTGGGATGATAAAGTCCTCTTAAGAGGCATTAAAAGTCTCCCTGCAAGCATTAAAAATCTTCCAAATCCATCAAAGTCTCCCTGTGAGTGCAAAATCCTCTTAAGAGGCATCAAAGTCTCCTTGTGAGTGTAAAAACCCTCTTAAGAGGCATTTAATATCCTTTTTGTAGGTAACGAGGCTGCGAACTTGCGAAAGAAGAAGAAGATGATTAAAACATCAACAAACAAACGATAATTATCCAACAAAGGGTTAAAACATCGACAAGTTGATGGTAACTACCCAACTAGAGACTCACTGTCCAAGTGGTACATTTTTAATACAATTGAAAGCTCGCCTACTTAGGTATGCATCTTCTGCTCTTTACTCTGAATTTTAGCTCACTCAGACACTAGTGCACTAAGTTTCCCAAAATTGAAGGCAACTGTAGACACTGGGTCCTAAGGTGGCTCCTAATCAGAGTTACCTGATAAGGAAATGGTTTCATATAAATAGACAAGGAATGGAAGTGCTAGGCTTTTCGAGGTTTTAAGTTTTTTAAATAGCTTTTTTCTTGACTTTGCCCTTTTTTTTTTCTTTCAAACAATGCTAATCAAGAAAATGTTTTGAAAACTTAGAGCACTATAGAGTGTCATGACCTTTTTTTAGCCTATAGATCTCATAATTAGATGATTTTAAATCCATTCAAATCTTAAGACATAGATATACAACTTTGATGAAGACACCTAAACCCATTTCAGCCTTTAAGGTTCTTAAAATTAGGCTTGAACATAGATGATCCGATGCTATCCTATACCTAGAATAGTCTGTAGTATTTCGGGCATAACTCCCTCTATAGAGCTAATATTGAGGTGAATCCAATTTTAATAGAAACTATACTTATTTTGGAGCAAATTTAATAAAGATATAATGACTAATTTTGAGCCCATTATTCCTAGTAATTTTTCAGAGTCAAAATACCAATTCTATCCCTGAAAATTTCCTAAAAGTAGTTATTAGTATTTTGGCCATAAATCCCAATATACAAATCCAAATTGAGAGATTTTTGATTCATTGGAAAGCAAAGACATAGGGGAAATTATTTCTAGAAGACACTTTGTAAACAACATGGCATTTTTAGGCCTAAAAATGGAAAAATATTTTGAGGTGGAGGTCACTCGACTGAGAAAAAGAGGGGAAAAGTCAAAGTCAAAGTTAACAGTCTAGGAATGACTCACTGACCAAGTTTGTGACTAACTCCAGAATTACATTTTACACTTAGGAATAGGGAAAAAACCTTGGGGAAAAAATCTCCTTGAACTTATCCCTTTTGGGATATTAATTTTAGGTTTTTGAGCCTTAACGATCACTCTCTCCTCCTTTTACTTCTTCTTCTTCTTCTTCTTCTTCTTCTTCTTCTTCTTCTTCTTCTTCTTCTTCTTCTTCTTCTTTATCTTCTTTCTTTCTTTCTTTCTCTCTTTCTTTCTTTCTTTCTTTCTTTCTTTCTTTCTTTCTTTCTTTCTTTCTTTCTTTCTTCTTCCCCTCCCATGGAAATTAAATAATTTTAACTTAAAAAAATTCCAAAAAATCACCAAAAATCGAAAAAAGCCAAAAACACTTGTTTGTTCGATCTTTAACAAAATCGAACTAAAGGTAATATTCTCGAGCCCCTAAAACCCTATAAATTTAATATTTAGTTTTAATTAATTATATAAATAATATTTTGAATTTATTGTATAATTAATCTTGTAGATCTACTTTAATATATTGTTAATTTCACATAATTATTAATTAATTGTAAAATATGTTAATTTGCTAGCTAATTTTGTGTATTAATTTATTATTTTAGCTTAATGAATTAATTGTGTCATTATATAATTTGTTGTTAATTATTTTTTTACTATATTAATTTGTTAATTAGTTAGATTATTTATTATTTAATTGTTCTATTAATTTGTTTCTTTAATATGTTAATTTAATTGTTATTATTGCTAAGTTGTTAAATATACTAGTTTAATTAATTAATTTATTTGTTATTTTTTTACATAATTTGTTATATATTTTAATTAGTATTTTATTACATGTTATTTAAGTTTTTTTGGTAGGATTTTTAGGCCAAAAATGTTTTTTCCCTTGGTTTCCTGCGTGATAAGTTGTTTTAGTCCCTTTAGCAACGAGCGATTTCTTACGTCGCTAAAAAATTTCCACTTTAATTCCTTTTGTTGCTGTTGTGGCTAGACTTTCTTGGGTTTTTCTTCTTCTCAAAATAACTTTCTTTCCAGGCTTCGCCCCTTTATCTCTTTCAAAAATGCAAAATGAGAAAATCAATTTTGAAAACTTAGAGCAGTTTGGAGTGTTTTGACTTTATTTTAGCTTACCGACCTTATGATAAGGTGATTACAAAGCCATTTTGAATTTGAAGACATAGAACTACAACTTTGATGAAGACACCTAAACCCAATTCAATCCTTAATATTTTTAAAATTATGCTTGAACATAAATGATCTAGATCTGTCCCTATACCTAGACTAGTATGTAGTATTTCGAGTATAACGCCCTCTTTAGAGCTCCTATTGAGGTGAATCTAATTTTTATAGAAAATAGACTAATTTTTGAACAATTTTCATGAGGAGATCATGAACTAATTCTGAACCTATTGTTCCCAGTAATATTTCAAAGTCAAAACACCAATTTTGCACCTAAAAATTTCCTAGAAGTAGTTGTTAGTATTTTGGAAATAAATCCTAATATAAAACTTCAAATTGAGTTCTTTCTGATTCATTAGAAGTCTAAGACATAGTAGAACAAATGTCTAGAAGAAACTTTGTCAAAAAAGTGGGATCTTCAGGCCTAAAAATGGCAAAATATTTCACATTAGAGGTTATTCGGCTGAAAAAAAGAGGGGCAAAATCAAAGTCAATGGTCTAGGAGTGACTTACGGACCAAGTCTATGAGTGACTCACTGACCAGGTTTGTGACTCACTCTAAAATTGTATTTTACACCCAAAAATAGGGGAAAACCCTTGGGAAAAAAATTCCCTTGAACTTATCCCATTTGGGATATTTTTCTTGGGTTTTTCAGCCACCAAATTCTTTATCTCTCACACTCCCTTTCTTCTCTCTCTTCATTTTTCATCTTCTTTCTTTTTTTTCTTCTTCCTCTCCCATGGAAATAAAAGAATTTTAACTTCAAAATATTCCAAAAAATCACCAAAAATTAGGAGAAAGCCAAAGGCACTATTTTCTTCAATATTTGATAGAACCGAACTGAAAGTAATATTCTCGAGCCCCTAAAAATCCGTAAACTTAATATTTAGTATTAATTAATTATATAAATAATATTTTTAATTTATTATTTAATTAATCTTATAGATCTACTTTAATATACTGTTAAGTTCACATAATTGTTCATTAATTGTAAAATATGTTAATTTGCTAGCTATTTTTGTGTATTAATTATTTATTTTAGCTTAATGAATTAATTGTGCCATTATATAATTTTTTGTTAATTATTTGTTTTGCTATATTAATTTGTTAATTAGCTGGATTATTTATTATTTAATTTTTCTATTAATTTGTTATTTGTTTATTTAATGTGTTAATTTAATTAAATTTATTTTTAATTTAATAAATATATTAGTTTAATTAATTTGTTATTTTTTACATAATTTATTATAGATTTTAATTAGTATTTTATTACATGTTATTTAAGGTTTTTGGTAGGCTTTTTAGGCCAAAAATGTTTTTTTCCCTTAGTTTCTTGTGTGAGAAGCTATTTTAGTCCCTTTAGCGAAGAGCGATTTCTTATCCTTTTGTGGCTTCTGCGAACCTTTAGCGACGAAAGTTTACAGTGACAGTAAATAAATCCCATCGCTAAAAGTTATAGTTAATCTCCCTTGGACCTTGAGTCATGACTCACTACCTTGGATCTTGAGTCTTGACTCACTCCCTTAGACCTTGAGTTGTGACTTAGTCTCTTGGCTCATTTGACTCACTCCCTTGGATCTTGGGTTGTGACTCACTCTCTTGACTCACTCCTTTGGACCTTAAGTTGTGACTCACTCCCGTGACTTGTTTGACTCACTCCCGTGACTCCTTTGACTCACTCCCTTGGACCTTGAGTCGTCACTCACTCCTTTCACGTGCCTAATGTTTTTTTTTTGCCTTTTGTGTTTTGGCCCAAATCCTCATTAATTCCCTTATTTTGGCCCTTTTTGAATTCTTTCCTTCATTATTCACTATATATATATATATATATATATATATATATATATATATATATATATATATATATATATATATATATATATATATATATATATATATATATATATATATAAAATTTTAGTTTTTTTACTTTATATTGCCATTTCTTTCGTTCTTATTTATTTCTATTTTATAAATTTATGTGTATACCTAATTATCAATTTAATTATTATTATTGTTATTATTACTCTTATTAATGTTGTTTCTATCCTTATTATTATTATTATCATTATCATTATCATTATTATTATTATTATTATTATTATTATTATTGTTGTTGTTGTTGTTGTTGTTGTTGTTATTGTGTCATGATTATTAATATTTTATTAATATGATTATTGCTATTATGATGTCTTATCAATATTTGTCTTTTTATTATTAAATTTAGCATTGTTAACTATTTTTTTATTATTATGATTTTTGATATTATTAATTTGTGTTAATTTTATTATTGTAAACATTATTGTTATTAAAATTTTTATTGTTCTAATGGTAATATTTATATTTAATTTTATTCTTTAATATTATCATTATTATTTACTTTATTTGTCATTTTTTATCATTATACACTGACTATCTTTTATTGTCATATTTTTAATATGCGTGTTATTGGCACGATAAATTGGGTTGAAGAATAAGACAGAGTATAGGATTTATTTTCCTATTTACTATCATTCTAGGCTTGTATTTAATTTTTTATTTTTATTTTATTTTCCACGAATATGTAATAGCCAGTAAAGAAATTGCTTTTTACACACCTTAATTAAAAATAACACTTAAAATATTTCTACTTAATTAATTGGGTTTCTCCTCATAAAATGGACTAATGTCCTATTTTACTCTAAAAAAACACATAAAAGAATTTCACATATATACATGATAGAACCAAAGTTTTCAAATTAATTAATAGCCCAATTTATGCATGTTTTACTTATATTATTATTCTTTCACATTTTGTTTGTCGCACATAAATAACACGATTCTTTTTTTAAAGCCACGAGGGATCAATTATCCCATTTTTTTAATCCAAAACACAACTAAAATTCAACCTTTTTGTAAATATGCATGCGAGGACCAACATCCTCATCCAAATGAACTCAATCAATTCCTTGATTTGTGTATGATTTATTCACCTATTCTTATTCTTTAATGCTTTTTATGCCATGCTTTATCGCTTTCCAACATGCTTGAGTGCGTCTTTATTTTTCTAGCATAATAACCCTTATGGCAAAAGAGATAGAATAAATTAATCATTAAAACTCATTTATATAAAATTAACCAAAGGTATAAATAGGAATGAGGTCCCCAACTATATCTAGTTTCAGCCTCATAAGGTTAGAACTCATTTTCGAATGTTTTATTAGGTGGTGACTCTATAATACCTTCCTTGTATACCTAAAAGTCGCCCTCATAGGTAGACTGTTAGCAAATGAATAGAGATACCATGAGATGTTATCTCATGCCTTTTTTAGGCTTGAGGCATTACGAATTGGGTTGAATCCATATCCATTGTGAAGCGACCAGTCTTCACGAGTTAAATGAACCATGATCCAATCTCGAGTCCTAAAAGCAGGCTTTCAAGAATAAACCAAATGTCTACGAGGTTCAATGCACATTATAGTGGCAATTTTGCTGGGGACCATGAGATTTTTCTCTAAAAGTACCTTTGGTTAATTTCATATAAATGAGTCTAGTGACTAATATGTTTTATCTCTTTTTGAAAAATTGCATTGCATTCATTCTAAGGCTTTATAATTAAGTTAGGCATCCTTTTTTTAGCCCCGGTGCATTACCAAAGAATGACCTTACGTTCACTTAATGTAGGGAAGTTTTAGGGAGGAACACTAGCCTAAGCCTCGTGCTTTTTTTAGCATATCAAATGGTGACCTAATTGGACGTTACACTTGTGATGAGCTAGACCCATTGGCAGGGACCGCACTTGGGTAGCCCTAAAGCTGTATCACCAAGCTAAAGCCTATGTAATGGCATAAATGCGACCACTAGGGGGCATGTACCATAATACCTTATTTGTGATATAGGCCCTTATGTATTGAATAAATCCAATAAATTTAAATGTTTGCTCATCAAAGGCTTTTATGCCTCGATGGGCACATTTCAGTTTATTTAGATTGTTTAAATACATAATCACCTCCTAAATCCATTTGCATATACTTTAAATAAAGATAGGTTTTGTTGTCGATTTTTAACCGTGCATCATATGTGTTCATCATGTTCCCTATTAACCTATGAGTTAATCCTACCTAGGAAAGAGACCACACGACCTCCTATATAGGAGCAATAAGGTTGGGAGGATTTTTCCTTTCTTTCATTATAGTTGTCTATGCTTCATATATATATATATATATATATATATATGCATTTCTAATTAATTATAAATTACCAATAATAATTAAGAAAATATGCGTGTTTTGTGTGCATAGATTTTTTCCTGATGTATAATTTATGCTTGCATAAATCATGACCTAATATGTAAATGAAAACTAAAGTATGTAAATTCTTTATGCATGATTGTGCATGAGCATGTATTTCATTTTATGTGTAAATAAATAATGATAATTAATACAACAATGTAAAAACAAGTATGTTAATCCTTTTTTCTATGAAAATGTGTGTATATTGTTTGCGTGCCATGCATTATAATGTATCCATATTCATGCATCATGTGTGTGCCATGTATCATCTGTATGTTTAGCATGTTCATTCTTTGCATACATAATTCTAACCCCTTGATTCTTTTAGACGTTTTAGATTAACCTAGGTGGTTTAGGGGTCCTAATAGATAACTTCCTAGCAGGCTTCATCCAATGTTAGAAACAAAATTGGAATTAGAGATAAGTTTGGGGTTGATACTTTCAGAGTAACTTCCTAACACACCGAAATGGAAAATTTGTCACAGATTGGAGCTGTTGATTCTTAGGAATTGGATAGGAGGTTTGATAAGTTAGAAAGGAGAATCAAGCACCTGATTGATGAAATGATGCTTACTTTGGTGCCACATACTAGGCCGCATTCTATAGTCTTTGCCATTAGACAAGTAGAATTGGCAACTGCAAGGGTACCTCCATTAAATGATAAACTTAGGGATTTAAAGCCTACAATTTTGCCTAATATCGATACCAGGGGTAAGGCACCACTTCTCTTACTGGATGAGTCAAGGAGAGATGGGGGATGTGTGCTAGGATATGACCTCATATCGATGCAGGTCGAAGTTCTAGCAGCAACACAAACTTTAAAAAGTAAAGCATTTAGGATGGAGTATGGCTTGGAATCAGACTCAAATTTATGTTTGGGAGATACATCACTTCAAACTTTAGCTTAGCCACCAAAATAAATGGAAAGAACAAAGATGTCTAGTTTCTCATAGCTAAGTCTTCCCAACCTTTTAAGTATGGAGGAGAAGCTTGATGACATTGAAAAGGAGATTACATCAATAAGGCTAGGGTAACAGTCTTTATAGCTTTTTTTAAAGTAAGAAGTGTGAACAAATGGGTTAATAACCTTGAAAGGAAAGGCATTATTGGTCTCGTAGCAGATGTAACCCCTATTTTCAATTTGCAGTATGAATTGTCAAGTGCTGAGAAGGTTAGATCACCTAGAGATGGAGGACACTTTTTAATGGGATTCCCACTAGATGTGAATAGGGGAAATATGGTACAATAAGTCTCACTCACTAGCTATGGATTTACAAGTTTAAGGGGTGGTTATTAGGATGACCAATAAAGGTATAAAAGCTCAGAGTGTAGTGGTAGAGGCAGCAGCATAGGTGACGATAATGGTGCTACAGAGACTATGATAAAGAGCCTTTTTATAGTAGAGCCTAAATGTGGGAAAGCCACTATTATGGTATTTTGAGCACTTGGTGAGGAAGGAAAGTTGCAATCTTTGCCAACTAAGCCAACAAGGAACTTGAGAAAGCCAGGACATAGAGCATATTGGTATTATGCTTATCATCAGCAGATAGGGCATAAGACTGATTGTTGTTGCACTCTAAAAAGGCATATCCAGAGCATCATTGATCTCAAAAAAGTGAAACCAAGCAAAAGAGGAAGGAATGAGTTGTGATATGGTGTGGTAACCTAGTTTTGTTCTGCTCATATTGGTCAAATGGTATATGTTCCGAGATGCATATGGTATTTAAATATCCAGCTTGTGTCTATATAGCTATAATGGTAAGTAGGTTTGAGAATTTCACAATGTAAATATCACCACTAATCTTGGGCACAATTTAGATAAGAAAGAGCCTAAATGTGGAAAGACGTTTTGCTGCCTACACCTATAGCAAGAAAGGATGCAGCATAAGCCATTTTTTTCTAATGTAATATATGCTTTTGTTTCTTTAATCATGTTAAAAATATAAGCCTTTCTTATGTATGCAACTTCTTACCTTATTACGTCTTGCATGGTAATAATCATGGCATTTATATAAGACTTTAATTCAGTAAACATTGCTTCATTTAATCTCAAGGAAAAATTAACATCTTGATTGCATCCAATATGGCTCCTAAAGTGAGAATAGCTTGAGGAAAAAAGAAAAGAAAAGTAAAAATTGAAAAAATGAAAATGAAAAAAAAAAAAGTCTTTTCCTGGACCTATATGACATGATGAAAATCGACAAAGACATTATGATATACTGCTCAAGTTTATTTGAACAGTAGATCATTTAAGGAGCAAATTCAAAGACCCATACCAGAGGGCAGAAGAGATAAGAAAAAGCTTCCATGTGACAATTGTCAAGGAAACTGATGGAAATTATGGCCCTATTATTTAAAAGTGCCAAAATCTCTTCAAGATGCCTTAAAAAATGACTAGAGAATGATCTATAAGCTATCACCTCAACTCATTATCTTAAGGGGAGCATTGTGCGAGAAGTAGGTTGACATTAACTAATCGAGATAAAGAAAAGAAAATAGAAAATTAAACAAAAGCTTGTAGGGCTAGCATGAACAAAGAAATAAGATAGAAGTGAAGTTTCAAAGACCATTTCTTTTTGACATTTGAGGATGGACACATTATAGCCAATCAAGATTGAGTCTTAACTATGAAAGCGTTACTTCAAGAGCTCAACTATCAGAGTCAAACGAGTAAAGCAGGATCTTTTGCAACTTAAAGGAGAACTCACCATCCTAGTCAAGTTTGGAAAGAAAAGAAAGGTCTATTTAATCTTTTCGAAAGTGGGTCGAATTTCACTCTTTGGAAGAAACCATTCAAATCAAGTGCTTCTGGCTGCTCGAAGCAAATTTAAACCTTTTCTATCGAAGAAACTATGGTTAGAAGAGGCAGCCATTTCTCACTAGTAATTATCAAAAGAATACAATGATTCAAGTAATGATGATGGATTGAAGAGGGTTCCATCGTAAAGACAAAAAAGAAAGAAAAGAAAAGCAAACAAAAAGAGAAAATATAGCCTTATAGGTTAGAAACCAAAAAAAGGTAACCTTGCTAAAATTGAGCACCCCACTAAGGAAAAATAGGAAAAATATGTCATAGGAAAAAATTAGGGGTTCAAAGAAAATATTGAATCAAGAAAACCTACGAGGACTGATTGATAACAAGAGTCAGATGCACAAAAGGGGTCACCCTTTGAGTTTGAATAGAACATGTGTTTTTGCATTATATATCTGTGTGTGATTACTATCATTGCTATATGATGCATGCAAACAAGAACACATATATAAGCTAGGCATAAACATACGATTAACATATAGAAAGAAACTTATTACATACATTAGAGCTTACATTGAGGTTAGATTCTCAAGGTGACAAAAGCTATACCTCACGAATCAGATGCTTCTACAGATGTTCTTATAATCCTTATGAAGACACTATGTTAATAGAGGAGGACCACCTTTTTGTGTCTAAAAGCTTATTCTTGATGAGTGATGCAAATGGAATCCAATATGGGTCGATAGAGATAAAGTTGTGCCACTTAAACTTTTGTGATGTTTTTAAGGACTACAAGCACCCAGAGAAATATGGGGTTGTTAGTAAAGGTAAGGGTTAAGTAACTTCCTCTTTGAGACTCAGTTTGCAGATTAAAATGCAAGATGGAATCTTAAAGGCAAAGGAAAATAACTCTAAATAGGTGAAGTGAAAGCATTAAACTGTGAACCTTAACATCTGCTAAAGGAGACACATAATAGATCAATCTCTTTGAGAATTTACTGAATAAAGTGCAGGAGCTAAGTTAGAATTCCTTTCCAGGTTCTTAAAGGAATCAGATGGAACATGCAATCTATTAAGGAAAAGGTTATCTTCGGTAGAAGCACAATAGAGATGGATTGCCTTCCCTTCAAGGCAGTAAGAAAGCTCAAGAAAAGGGTAGGGCATGAAAAACTAAGGAGAAAGTGCCTAAAACAAACTTGCTTAAAGCCCATTTGAAAGCATATTGCTAAAGAGGGATTTCTCATTTGATAATGGAAGTTACTCGAAGCCATCAATAGTGGGATTATACGGATTAAAAGCATTATTAGCCTTGGGGGCAAAGGCAATGGAAGTATCTAGAGATTTATTACTGGTAGTTACCAAGTTCATCATGAATTCTCCATTAAAAAGAAACATTTATTGTCTTATGAGAGCTTGGAAAGACTGAACGACTAATTTGCCTTTTAGGTCTCATGCCTCTAAATGAGAATTCTAGAAAAGGTGATCATAAAGATAAAATTAATAATGGGCTCAGACAGATTATGCTTCACAATCGTGTAGGTGATGTACATTCACACTGTTGATTAGGAGAAACCAACATCCTCAGAGGGAGTTTTTAAAGAAGATCAAGAAAGATTCATAAACTCCTCACATAGTTTATCAGTATGGATATGGTTCTGAATGAAGTGGCAGTCATAATGATGTGTATTTGAGGTGCGCCAATGAGTGAGAAGCCATGATGGTTATGAGAGAACTCATAATGGAATTTATAAAGCTCACATGAGTGGCTTGGCACATTATACGTTAGAAGATTCTCTTGGTTTGCCATAGATATAGACTTTTATGATTCAGGAAGTATGTATGTCAAGGAAGTGTACCCAATAGTTTTAGAAGGGTTAGAGATTAGTGTTGTCATCATAAGGAAATGATAGCCTAATATGATACAATCAATTAGAGACGACCTCTTAAGGGCAAAGGACTCTTACTATGACTTTTGGCTTTTCAAGTTGTCTAGCATATTGAGTTACAATCTAGAATGTGGGTTTGCACAGCTCGCACAAGAATAGATGTCTAGATTGCCCATCCAAAGTGGTAAGCAAAAATTTCAACCATAGGCACATGAAGTGGAAATAGGGTCTATCTGTTTGAATGCTTTTGATCATGCTAAGCAAACAATAGCTACTGGTTAGCTCCTTTGGGATCAATGTTAATTATCGGGCAAGACAGATTGGCAGAATAATGCTATGAGGAAAGATGGGTATGTCAGCGGTTATCCAGTAAATTGGCTAAGTCTTTCAAAGAGAAAGAGTCACAACGAAACACTAGTCTGATAACCACTAATCAAAATCCTCGATGCTTCGGTTACCTCCCTTTAAGAGAGCTTTACACATAGTTTGAGACATAAGCCAGAGTTTTAGGGTATAGAGTGTATCTCCAGTCACCATAAACCCTTCAAGCAGGGGGATATAATTTCTGAGTAGAGATGTTGAAATCGCACACTCAGCATGACATAACACCCAATAAGATGAATATACTACAGTCCATAAGGAAGTGGAATTTCTTTTTCCAAGGGTGCAGTAGCGACAAATTAGCTACCTTAAGGATAATAACAGAGTATAAAAAGAAGGCAAAGCAGAAAAAACTAAAAGAAGATAATAAGAGGAAACTTGCCTAGAGCCCAAGAGTTATAGGGAAGACACATTTGGATCATTAGTTAACCCACATCCGAGATGGAATCTCCTAACCCCCTTGGTGTACGCAATGTATTTCATGCATGCATTTTTACATATTTGCATGCATTCTTGAACACATTGCACACAATTTTTTGTATATGTTATTGTGTGTATAACTTTGCAGGAAAAGTGGAAACATGTTTGTTTCCCATGTTTTAATTTGCCTGAGCCTTCATACGCAACAACTTAGAGATTTAAGGATTTCTCACCTTAATATAATGGTTGTCGCACCACTGTTATTTAGCCAATTTTAGGGAGTATTCCTAACCTAGTTTATCTTGATAAGGTTCTAACACAGTTTTCTTTTATAGGTCTAAAAATCATCACCTCCCTGGTGCATTCATGGTGATTACAGTGTTGCCATTTTCCCAGTTTCAAGGAGTATTTCTAACTCAATTTATCTTGCCAAGTTATGCCCAACGTTGTGACATAATTTCCTTTAAATTTATAGATTCAAGGATCATCACCTCCATGATGTATTCAAAAATAGCCATGGTGCTACCCTTTCCTTAAAAATGATTTGAGGGTCACTACCCCCCAACGTATTTAGGATGACTGTTGTAGCGCCAACCTTTCATCAATTATAGGGAGTACCCCTATTAAAATAGCTTGGGCTTCAAGCCTAATTTATCTTATTAGGTCATATCCCAAGATTTTGACATAATCATTTTTGTCCATTTTAGATTTTAGGATTGCCCTTCTTCTCTGAATGCGACTTAAAAACCACTATCTTCTTGATGTATTCAAAATGATTACGACTACAATGGTGTTGTCCCTTTTCACAAACACATGAAGTATTCTTATTTTAATAATTTTTGCATTAAATTTAGTTTATCTTACCAAGTAATGTCTAGAGTTTCGACATAATTGTCTCATATTAATTTACTTTTAATTTGAAATTTTGCTTCATCCAAGAAATTCTCAATTGTGAATGAGTTTAAACTCAATCTGGGAAATTTTTTTTCATTCAAATATGAGCTAAATAGGGGGCAGGCATGCTTTATCTCTATTTACTAAAGTGCATAAAAGCCTTTGCTATACCATGAAATTTCTAAAATTTGAGCACCTTAGGCTAGTTTTTAAAATAAGCTAAGAAAAAACTGTTTACAAATGAGGGGATTGGTTATAACTCAATAAAAGCATTAAAACCTTTTTGATTACCCATTAAAGTGACCTCGAGATGAGACAAAATCTAGAAAATGATTCAGGCAACCCCTCTTTATATAGCTTTCTAAATGACTCTCCTTCTTACCCCAATCTCAGCATGACTTGCGATCCCTTTGAGCCTTTATTTCAAGCATGTTGAATGTGTGCTCATTTTGTTGTTACACACATCAAAAAAACCTCTTAAACCAAAATGGTTTAGCTTTCCCTTAAGAAGATGACCACTATGGAAAAGCTAATTGAAGATTTTAAGAATAGGAAGATTAATCTCTACCAATTCTTTGTACAAACTTCACTCATAGGGAATTAAACCTCTTTTTGATGAAATAAACTTAAAAGAGAAAAGGAAAAAATAAAGAAAAGAATCAAGAGAAAAAAAAAAGCAAAGGAAATGAAAAAAAAGAAAGGAAAAAAAGAAAAAAAATAACAAAAGAAATAAAGAAAAGAAAAGAAAGAAAAGGGGAATGGGAAACCCTTAATGTTGAGATCACAATAAAAAGAATGAAAAAAGAGAGCAAAATGGAAAGGGAGGCCTTGAGCTATTATCTCTTATATAATCCCTAGAGAGTAATTGATAGAGCCAAATCTAAAAGCCCTTGGATAATGGAAAAATGGGTAGAGAATAGTCTTCCCATAAGTTAAGGCAATATAGTGGGCATCTTTCTCTAGCAACCTGACCCTTCTTTGATAGCCATCCACCCAAGCCTAACAATACAGCCAATGTAAAACCTTCTGATTCTGGGTTTGGTCTTATCCAACCTAGTAGAGATGACATTTTAGTAAGGTTAGGGACGTAAAAAGCGGCATGTGGTATTTCTTGAGCTTTAAGTGGGAAGTCGTGAATGCATATATGTATTCTAGTTGAACCTAGCATCCAAATTCACATCCAAAATTTGCATTTCAAAAATAAAATTTTTTTTTTAGCCTTCAACACTCATACACAAAAATTGCTTAGTATACATTGTGCTTATGTGTAGGTTCAGTAAGCTTTGGTATCATCATAACTATTCTCCTATCCCTCATTGAGAGTGACCCTATTAATTTCTCTTATTGAGATTAAACTAGTTGAGAGTGTGGTTTATTCAACTTATTTAATGGTGAATAAAATTCAAGTTTAAAGTATTTGATGAGTCATGATTACTCTAGACTTTAGACATTTCTTGGCAGGTCGCTCTTTGCACACACCACCTATGACACTTGCTGCACATTTTTCACATATATAATTGCACGTACACACAGGAATTTTGAACATACATTGCTCATATATAATTTCTTACATATACTCATGTGAGTAATTTCTTACAAGTAAAAATGCAAATGGACTCTATGCGCCAAAGACAACTACAGTCAATGGCCAGTCAGATAAGAACAAGGTTTTCATGAGAAAAATCTTACAAGAGGAGTTTCATGAAAAGCGAGGTCATTTATACATGCCATGCTAGAAGCAATTTCAAGGGATGACTATCTCGCTCAAAGATAAAATCCCTAGGAGGTGGAGATCATGCAAATCCATAAAAAAGAAATTCCTTTGTAGAGTTAAGAAACCAAAGCACATCTTCACTGGGGGCAACCAGGTAAGATTTTTTATCCTCAAAATTCTTCTAATGTAAAAAAAATTAAAATTCTTCAAATATACAAAGATTCCTTTAACACACCTTAAAAATAAAAATGTATAAAGAATACAAATTTTATAAATGCTTAATACATCAATTTTCAAGGCCTTGAAATGCTTCAAAATTGCATAACTTAAAAAATACATTCAAAATGTAAAAATCCAACGTATGCCCCCAAATCGTACAAAATTCAGAATATACTTTGAAATTGTAAAAATTCAAAATACATTTCAAAAATGTAAAAAACTTAATATATATTCCAAAGTCTAAAATTCTCAAATTCAAAGTACACTAAATTGTACAAATTAAATATACATTTAAAAAAAAGGACCAATGTATAGTCAAACTGTACAAATTTAAGATATCCTCAAATTGTGAAAATTTAAAATTTACCTAAAGTGTAACTACACACACTCAAACAAACAAAACAAAAACCCCCGTGGGCATCAAAGTTTTCATATGAGCATCAAGTTTGGCAATCGTAGTTTCTCTGTGAGCATTACACCTGGCAATTGAGGTTTTCCTATGAGCATTAAAGCCTTTCAGTAAGCATTAAGCCCTGCAATCAAAGTCTCTCTGAGAGCATCAAGCCCTTTTAAGAGGCATGCAAAAACTTAAAACTCTCAACTTTAAAATGAACACCAAAAGAAGAAAAAAATCCAAATCTTAAAGTGTGAATCTAAAGTTTAAATATTTTAAAAGCACTTAAATTCAAAAATCTGAAATGCACCAAAACACAAAGTCTAGCAACGGACCAAAAGAACAATTACTCAAAGTTCCAAGACTTAAAAAACTAAAAACTTAAAAGTCCTTTTGATAAGGCGCCCAAAAATTCAAAAATCTAAAGACTCTTCGGAGTAAGCAAACCAAAGTTCTCTTAAGAGGCATTAAAAATTTTAAAACCTATCTGCCTTTCAGTAATCACCAAAGATCAAAATCCATCAAAGTCTCCCTAAGAGTATAAAATCCTCTTAAAAGGTATTAAAAGTCTTTCTGTGAGCATTAAAGCCTCTCTACGATAAAGTCTCCCTACAAGCACTAAAAATTTTTCAAATCCATCAAAGTCTCTTTGTGAGCATAAGGTCCTCTTAAGAGGCATCAAAGTCTACCTGTGAGTGTAAAGCCCTCTTAAGAGGCATTTAGCATCCTTTCTGTAGGTAACGAAGCCACAAGCTCATGAAAGGAGAAGAAGAGGATTAAAATGTCAACAAGCTAACAGTAATTATCAAACCAAGGGTTAAAACATTGATAAGCTTATGGTAATCATCCGCTTTAACTGATCAAGAGTTAAAATGTCGACAAGCTGGCAGTAAATATTTAGTTGATCAAGGGTTAAAAGATTGACAAGTTAATGGTAAGCCACTTACTTTAATCAAAAGTTCACCCCCTCAGGTATGCATCTTCTATTCTTTACTTTAAATTTTAGCTCACTTAGGCACTAGTGCACTAAGTTTCCCAAAATTAGGGGCAACTGTATACACTAGATCTTGAGGTAGCTTCTGATCAGAGTTACCTAATGAGGAAATGGTTTCACATAAATAGATAAGGAATGAAAGTGCTAGGCTTTCCTTGGTTTTTAACACTCTCAAAAGAACTTTTTTAGGCTTTGCTCCTTTATCTCTTTTAAAAAGGCAAAACGAGAAAATTGATTTTGAAAACTTGGAGCAGTTTGGAGTGTTTTATCTTTATCTCAACTTACAAACCTCATAATTAAGTGATTTTAAAGCCATTTTAATCTTAAGGTGTATATCTATAACTTTTATGAAGAAACCTAATCTTAGTGTAGTCTTTAACATTCCAAAAATTAGGCTTAAATATAAATGACTTGGATCCATTCTTGTACCTAGACTAGTCTATAGTATTTTGGGATAACACCCTCTATAGTACTTTTATTAAGATGAGCCTAATTTTTATAGAAACCAGACTCATTTTTGAACACTTTCATGAAGAGAGCATGATGTAATTCTAAACCCATTGTTCCTAGTAATTTTTTAAAGTCAAAATGCCAATTCTATCCTTAAAAATTTCCTAGGAGCAGTCATCAATATTTTGTCTATAAGTTCCAATATACAAATCCAAATTGAATGAATTTTGATTCATTGGAAAGCTAAGACATAGGGGAACAAATTTTTGGAAGACACTTTGTCAAACAAATGGTATATTTAAGTCTATAACCAATGTCCTATGGGGTTCGACATACGTTATAATGGCATTTGGTTTGTTCTCGAAACTAACTTTTAGGGCCTGAGATTGAAATAAGGTTTGTTTAACTCATGAAAGCCAATCACTTAATAATAGAAACAGATCCCATATGACACGTAATACCTTCAAGCCCTAAAAAGGCATGAGATAGCGTATTAAAGTATCCTTGTTTATTCACTAACGATCAACTTACAAGACATCTACTAAACATCACAGGGCGTGCATTTTGGACTCACCACCCAATAGAACATTGAAAAAGTGTTTTTATTATCCCAATAGAATATTGGAAAAGTGATTCTATTACCTCTTGAAACTGAAAATCAGAGACAATTTAGATTTCACCCCTACTCGCATACTCGATTAATAGCGATATAATTGATTGCTTATGGTCAATTACCTCAATTTTCTTCTCATGCATTATGAGAAAAAGAAATAAAATTATGCCCAAGAACATAGAAAGCGATAAAAACATACATAAAATGTGGTGATTTAAGGACATTAGCCCCGGCATGAAGGATTATTTAGTTTGTTTTAATTTATTGCTCAAATAAAACATTTGGCAAGAAATCATAATAATAAATGTATAAACATACATAAATTGGGATATTTATTAGATCTGGAGATTTTAATCTTTGCATACATATTTAAAAAAAATTATTTTCGTATGGTTTGGATTTAAAATAGGACATTGGTCCTTTTAGTTGATGAAATCCCAATTAATTAAATAAAAAACATTCAATGTGATTTCAACAATTTTTGTGCTGAAATGCCTTTTTTACTAATTATTATAGACAAATCATAATTAATACAGGCCAAAATTACAAATAAGCAAAATAAATAAATAAATAAATAGGCTAAAATAAGGAAATTATATTAATTAAATAAATTCTTCGAGTCCAGATAAATCTTTTTCATCTTTTTGAGGTTTCTCCAAGCAAATTCCACATGTTTATGAATCCAAATGAAGTAGGACATTCATTGATTAGATAATAGTAAAAATAAAGGATAAAGACTATGTCACAAAAGGAAACAAACTTGCAGGCTAAATGTACTTAAAATTCATATGTGAACACATAAGATGACAAAAAATGAAAGGGCACCTACCAAATAAAGAAAATAAAGGAGAGAAATTTAAGGGGGAGTGAGTCACGAACTCACTCAAGAAGCCAAATGAGTCGCGACCTAAAAAGGGTCAAGTCACGGCCTTGATTGGGATGAGTGATGTCCTTTCCTAGTGATTCACGGCCCGTCTCTAAGCGAGTCACTGATTTATCTCAATAAGCAAGTCACGAATTAGGTAAGTGACTCACTCAGGGACTGGGTCTGTGAGTCAGCTCGAGATGGTCCAGTAATGTTGGAATGTCACCATAGCTAAACTCAAAGGTCTAAATTCTAAAATTAAAGCACAAAACTCAAGGAAAACACCCCCAATCCTCCTAAAAACATCACATAAACTTAAAATAAGGCTAAAAAATATCAAATAACACCATTTACATAGACTTACATAATGAGAAAAAACTAACAAACAAGAGAGAGAGAGAGAAAAAAAGATTGGTTTTTGGAAAAAAAAAGGCTGGTTTTGAGACTCTAGGTTTGAAAAAAAAAATTGCATACAAAGCAGCAGGAAGAGGAAGAAAAAGGCACTCTTACTGGCTTTAAAATATAGCAACATTGAAGGTAATATGTGAGAATGAATTCGAGCCCTTGTACATGTTTTGATTTTGATTTTTATTAAAGCATAGTTAACTTCGTTTATTTTGAGCTTTAAGTGCTATGTTCTTAGCTTGCTTCTTTGTACATATTTTCTTTATATTGATGTTTGATGTTCTTTGTGTAAATAATATGTCATAAGCATGCTTATGTGTGTTTTAACAAGTTATGTATGAATTTATGTTCATTTATGAGTTTGGGGTGAGTTATATGCCTTTAGCTGCCATTTTCTTTCACTATGTAAATTCATATAAATGGTGTTCTTTGATATTTTTTAGCTGCCATTTTCTTTCACTATGTAAATTCACTATGTAAATTCATAAGTTTATATGATATTTTTAGGAGGATTGGGGGTGTTTTTCTTAAGTTTTGTGCTTTAAGTTTGGATTTTAGACGTTTGAGTTTAGCCATGGTGGCATTCTAACATTGTTGGACCATCTCGAGCTGACTCACAGACCCAGTTTATGAATGGGTCATAGACCTAGTCCGTGACTTACTCACTAAGACAAGTTCATGACTCTTTTAGAGATAGGCCATGAATCACTAGGAAATGACGTGACTCATCCCAATCAAGGCCATGACTTGGCCCTTTTTAGGACGTGACTCACTTGGCTCCATGGACTCACTCCCCCTTATATTTCTCTTCTTTATTTTCTTTTTTTTGGCAGGTCCCCTTTCATTTTTTTTTCTTATGTGTTCACATATGCATTTTAAGTACATTTAGCCTGCAATTTTTTTTCCTTTTGTGACATAGTTTTTATCCTTTATTTTTACTCTTATCTAATCAATCAATGTCCTACTTCATTTGGATTTATAAAAATGTGGGATTTGCTTGGAGAAACCCTAGAAAGATGAAAGAGATTCATCCAGACCTGGATAATTTATTTAATTAATATACTTTCCTTATTTTAGCCTATTTATTTATTTCATGTATTTGTATTTTTGGCCTGTATTAATTATAATTTATCTGTAATAATTGGTAAAAAAGGCATTTCAGCATGAAAATTGAGGAAATCACACTGAACGTCTTTTTATTTAATTAATTGGGATTTCATCAACCAAAGGGACCAATGTCCAACTTTAAATCCAAACCATAGAAAAATAATTTTTCATAAATATGCATACAGGGATTAAAATCTCCAGATCCAATAAATACCCCGATTTATGTATGTTTACACATTTATTATTAAAATTTATTGCAAAATATTTTATTTGAGTGATAAATTAAAACAAACTAAATAATCCTTCATGCCAGGACCAATGTCCTTAAATCATCGCATTTTATGTATATTTTTATTGCTTTCTACATGCTTGGGTGTTATTTTATTTCTTTATCTTGTAATATGTGAGAAAAAAGTTGAGGTAATTTACTGTTAATAATCAATTATATCGCTATTAATCGAGTATGCTAGTAGGGGTGAAATTTGTTCTCTGGTTTTTGGCTTCATAAGGTAATAAAATCACTTTTTCAATGTTCTATTGGGTGGCGACTCCATAATACATGTCTTGTGATGCTGAACATATGTCTCGCAAGTTGATCGTTAATGAATAGACATGGATACATTATTTTAGGCCTTTTTAAGGCTCGAGGGTATCACATGTCAGATGGGATCTGTGTCTATTATGAAGTGATTGGCTTTGCCTTAAGCCTTAGAAAGGCATGCAACAACATCTCGAGGTATCCCTATTCATTTACTGGCAATCAACCTACGATGGTGTTTGCTAAGCACCACAAGGCAGGTATTATAGAGTCACCACCCAATAAAACTTTGAAAAATGAGTTCTAACCTTGTGAAGCCAAAACCAGAGATAGTTCGAACTTCACTCCTATTTATACTCTTGGTTAATGTTATATAAATAAGTTTTAGTGATTAATATATTTTATCTCTTTTCTCACGCGGGTTATTATGCTAGAAAAATAAAGGCGCACTTAAACATGTTGAAAAGCGATAAAGCTTGGCATGGAAAACATTAAAAATGTAAGAACAAAGTAAAGATAAAATCATACATCAATCGAGCAATTAATTGAGTTTATTTGGAAAAGGACATTGGTCCTCGTATGCATATTTACAAAAAGGCAGCATTTTGGATGTATTTTGGATAAAAATGGGATGATTGATCCCTCATGGCCTGAAAGAAAGGAATCGTGTTATTTGATTAATTTAAAGTATAAATTATTTGGTGAGCTTTTAATTTATCATTCGAAAATCCATTTATGTGCGACAAACAAAACATTAAAGAATAATAATATAAGTAAAACGTGCATAAATCGGGGGATTGACTAATTTGACAATATTGGTTCTCTCATTCAATATTTATGAAATTTCTTTGTGTGATTTTTGGAATAAAATAAGACATTGGTTCATTTTATGAGAAAAATCCAATTGATTAGATAAAAAAAAAAAATTTAAGTGAGTTTTCCTAATTATCGTGCAAAAATTCGTTTTTTACTATACAATTATAGACAATTAAATAAAAGGTACTAAATAATAATACATACCTAAAAATAAATGGGAAAAAAAGGAAATCCTAGTCTAATCTCTTGCTTTGGTTCTCTACCTCAATTCGAGATAGTAACACGCATATTAAAAATATGACAATAAAAGATAGTCAAGACATGATAATAAAAAATAATAAGGAAAGTAAATAATAATGATAATACTAAATAATAAAAATAATTATAAATATTACCATTATAACAATAAAAGTAATAATAACAAAAGTATTTACAATAAAACTAACACAAATTAATAATATCAAAAATCATAATAATAAAAAAATAGTTAACAATATTAAATTTAATAATAAAAAGACAAATATTGATAAAACATCAATAATAGCAATAGTCATGTCAATAAAATATTAATAATCATGACACAATAATAATAATAATAATAACAATAACAAAAACAACAACAACAAAGATAAAAACAACACTAATAAGAGTAATAATGACAATAATAGTAATTAAGTTGACAATTCGATGTACATATAAATATATAAAATAGAAATAAATAATGAAAGAAATGATAATATAAAGTAAAAAACTAAAATAATATATATATATATATATAAATATATAAAAAATGTGAATAGTGAAGGAAAGAAATCAAAGGGGCCAAAATAAGGGAATTAAAGAGGATTTGGGCCAAAGCACGAAAGAAAAGGGGGGGGGGGGGGAGGAAGAAAGGGAATGAAGCATGAATGTAGTGAGTGACGACTCAAGGTCCAAAGAAGTTAGTCAAAAGAGTAACGGGAGTGAGTCACGACACCAGGTCCAAGGGATTAAGTCAAATGAGTCAACGAAGTGAGTCATGACTCAAGGTCTAACGGAGTGAGTCACAACTCAAGGTCTAAAGGAGTCAGTCTAAGGAGTGAGTCATGACTCAAGGTCCAAGGGAGAGTTATTAGGAATTTTAGCGATGGGAGTTTTTGACTATTGCCATAAACTCCTATCGCTAAAAGTCGATAACAACAATAAAAGGAATTAAAGGAGAAGATTTTTAGCGATGGAAGAGCTCGCTTATCGCTAAAGGGACTTAAACAACTTCTCACATAGGAAACCATGGGAAAAAACATTTTTGGCCTAAAAAGCTTACCAAAAAACCTTAAATAACATGTTATAAAATATTAATTAAAATATATAACAAATTATATAAAAAACAAATAAATAATTTAAACTAATATATTTAACAAATTAATAAATTAATATAGTGAAACAAATAACTAACAACAAATTATATAATGACACAATTAATTCATTAAGCTAAAATAATAAATTAATACACAAAATTAGCTAGCAAATTAATATATTTTACAATTAATTACAAGTAAGAGAAATTAACAATCTATTACAGTAGATCTATAAAATTAACAAGGCAATAAATTAAATAAAGGTTATTTACATTATTAATTAAAAATAAATATATAAATTTATGGATTTTAAGGCTCGAGAATATTACCTTCATGTTGGTTCCATCATAGGACGATAATTTTGTGCTTTACGATTTTTTCCCAATTTTATATGCTTGTTTGGAATTGTTTAAAGTTAAAATCATTGATTTTTCATAGGAGAAGAAAAAAAATAGAGAGCAAAGAAAAAAGGAAGAATATGAAGTAAAAAGAGGAAAGAGTGATCATTAAAGCTCAAAAACCTAAAATTAATATCCCAAATGGGAAAAGTTCAAGGGGATTTTTCCTCTATTTTTACGTGTAAAATGCAATTCTAGAGTGAGTCATGGACTTGGTCAATGAGTCACTCACGGACCTCCCGTTGACTTTGACTTTGCCCCATTTTTTCTCAGCTGACTGATCTCTAACTTGAAATATTTTACCATTTTTAGGACTGACAATGACATTTTTTTGACAAAGTATCTTCTAAAAATTTATTTCCTTATGTCTTAGCTTTCCAATGAATCAAAAATCACTCAATTTGTATTTGTAGATTGGGATTTATGGCCAAAATATTGACAATTTCTCCTAGTAAATTTTTTGGGAACAATGAGTTCAGAATTAGGTCATCATATTCCCATGAAAGTTTCTCCAAAATGAGTCTAGTTTCTATTAAAATTGGATTCATCTTAATAGAAGCTCTACATAGGGAGTTATGCCTGAAATACTACAGACTGGTTCAAGTACAGGGATAGATTCGGTTCATCTATGTTCAAGCCTAATTTTGAGAACTTTAAGGACTGAATTAGGTCTAGGTTTCTCATCAGAGTTGTAGATATATGCATTAAGATTTAAATGGCTTTAAAATCACCTAATTATTAGGTTTTTATGCTAAGATAAAGTTGAAACACTCTAGATTGCTCTAAGTTTTAAAAACTGGTTTTCTCATTTTTCACTATTTGAAAGAAATAAATGGGCAAAGCCTAGAAAAACGCATTTTAAAAATATTAAATACTAAAAAAATCCTATCGCTTCCATTCCTTGTCTATTTATGCAAAACCATTTCATCATCAAGTAACTTTGATCAGAAGCTGCCTTAGCACCCAGTGTCTATAATTTTTTGTAATTTTGGGGAACTTAGTGCACTATTGCCTAAGTGAGCTAAAATTCAGAGTAAAGGATAGAAGACATGTACTAAAAGGAGCGAACTTTCGAATAGAGTGGGTGGCTTACCGTTAACTTGTCGATGTTTAAACCCTTGATCAATTGAGTAGTTACTGCCAGCTTATCAACATTTTAACTCTTGATCGGTTGAAGCGGGTGATTACCATAAGCTTGTCGATGTTTTAACCCTCGGTTGGATAATTACTATCATATTGTCAACATTTTAATCCTTTTTTCTCCTTCTGTGAGCTCGTGGCATTATTACTTGCAAAAAGGATGTTAAATGCCTCTTAAGAGGGCTTTTACGCTCATAAAGAGACTTTGATGGATTTGGAAAAATTTTAGTGTTCACAAGGAGACTTTGATGCTCACAGAGAGGTTTTGATGCTCATAGAGAGACTTTTAATGCCTCTTACCTTATTGCATCATGCATGGCAATAATCATGGCATTTATATGAGATATTAATTTAGTAAACATTGCTTTATTTAATCTCAAAGGAAAAAGAAATTACATCTTGATTGCATCCAATATAGCTCCTAAAGTGATAATAACTTGAGAGAATAAAAAAGAGAAAAAAAAAAGAAAAATAAAGAATAAGTCTTTGCCTGGACCTGATATGACGTGACAAGAATTGATGAAAAACTGCAAGATATGCTGCTTACATTTATTTTAATGGCAGACCATTTAAGTAATAAATTCGATGACTTAGACCAGAAGGCACAAAAAAGGAGGTGAAAATTCCAAGTGACAACATCGAGGAAACTAATTAGAAGCCATAGTCTTATTACCTAGAAGTGCTAAGATCTATTAAAGATGCCTTAAAGAGGGATCAGAGGATGAGCCAAAAGTTGTCGACTCAATTTAGTGTCCTAAATGAAGTCTTATGGAGAGCTTGTATAGGAGCTTGCGTAGCCAACATGAATAGAGAAATAAAATAGTGAAATCGTAAAGACTGTTCATATCCCCTTGACATTTGCAGACGGGCACATCACAACCAACCAAGATTGAGTCTCCACTAAGGAAGCATTTCTTCTGGAGTTCAATTTTCAGAGTCAGATGGATAAAGCAGGATTTTCTACAACTTAAAGGAAAACTCCTTATCAAAGTCGAGTTTGGAAAGAAAAGAAAGGTCTGTTTAATTTTTTGGAAAGTGAATCAAAGGCCATTCTTCTGAAGAAACCATTCAAATCAAGTGCTTCAGACTATTCGAAGCAAAGTCAAATCTTTTAAAAATTTTAAAAATGTCGAGCCAGATCCGCCACAAATGACAAGGCCAAATTGAAAAATTTTAAAAAGAAGAAATTAAAAAGAAAAAAGTTTATACACATGCTAGCATCATACAACCGCATAGATGGATACAAGGAGCAAACTTCAAATTAAGCATGTATATACACCAACAATTCAAGCAAAAATCAGCAGAAACTACAGATGCCTAATACAATTTTTATGCAGAAAAACTGTAAAAAAGAATCACCTCCAGCTTAATTAATATTAATATCAACTTTGCTAATTCGCAGTGAAGCTGCTGGTTAAGAGTTGTCAACGAAATGAAGCCATCCCAAGATATTTTCTTCTTCTCATTATTATTATTATACACATTTATTTGTAAGAATGTTAGATCCAGAAGATGAAAAAGAGTATTTAGTGAAAATTTATTGTACAGCTGTTTTACTAAATACTGTTTTGTATTATATTTATTTTAAAGTTAATAATTTATAGTAGAAAAATATTTTATGCTACTTTTAGTATGAATATGGTCGTAGATGATGATGTCCTCACGCCCATAAATTTATATCTTGGATCAATATCCGGGTACTCATTTATTTCGTAAATTTTATTAATTTTTTATTTTTATACAGATTAAAAAATTATAATTGTTATACTTACGCAACAAATTTTTCATTTAACTTTTTTATTTATATCTCTTTGAAATATGAAATAAATAATTAAATAGTGTATAAAAGATTGAGAAGTATTAGAAAAATCTTTATAAATATAAACAACAAAACACGTTTTATATCTGCGATTATTTTATGTATATATTTTATTTGTTTTTCAATTGTTGGCATGGAAAATGATGGGAATGAGTTGGCATTGTATTGTTAATTGTGCATATAATGCCATTTTATGTATTTTTCATGTCTCGTTCCCTTACATTTAGCTTTTAAATTTTTTATTGCTATTAAAATTATATGCAAAAGTCCCCAAAGCTAAGAGTAAAATAAAAAAAATTGAAAATTTATTAAATAAGTGATTAAAACTAATATATGCAATTGATCAGTTTAATTGAATGCTGATATGAATTTACTTTTTAAAAATTATCATTTTATATTATATAAAATAAATATATTTCATGCATTAATATTAAATTAGACAGTTTATGTAATTTTTTTATTATAATGATATGTTATTTTTTATAATACTAAATTATTTTTAAATATAAAAATTAAAATTCAGACGCATTTCGTGATTAATTGGTTTCTAAGAGGGTAATATAATCCACATAAATAAAATTAAATTAGTTACCAATTGAGTAGAAAACTTTTTCTCAAATTTTGAAGCCAATTTTAAATTAGTGAGAGGATTTAAATTAGAAATGGAATTATCTCTATTTATAGTGTACTTTCTGCATATCATCAATTTCATAGGTACTATTTTCTTAATGATATTACATATCAATCATATATAAGCACATCATAATAAGCTCTTTAATTAAAGAAGTGCTAGCTTCTTCGGTCCATCGTGGATCTTATTACCCCTCAATTAATGGATAAGTATTTCATTTCAACTCTTTATAAAAGTACCTTTATAAGTGTATCTTCTTCTCACTTTTACAAATTAATTTTTAAAATTAAACCAAATCTAAATTCAAAATTTATAACATGATATGTAATCATTAGTCTTATAATATTGGATCACTTACATATATTTAGTTTTAAAAATGTTATAATTTAAATTTTTTTTTGCATGTGCTCAACTCTAAATATAAAAATAATATATTAAGTATCTCATTAGCTAACTTCTTAAGACTTAAGTACTATTATTATGGCCAACATTACATTTTCTTTCATGAACCTGATTAATATTATCAAAAAACAGAAAAGTCTATATTGAAACTGTATTTAAATTTTCCTACGGAATGAAATATCTGATTGACTTATATATATAAGTAGGCCAAAAAAATAGTTAACAAAAAAATATTTAGGTATATATTTAACAAAAAATATAGAATAGATTAATTTAGAGAAAGAAAAATTGGGTTAATAATTTATTCCAATTTCCCTACGGAATGAAATTTTCGTAGGTAATTTAATGATGGAAACTTTTTTTTGTCGGCAAATTACCTACGGAAAATAAAACCGTAGAAAAATTATCGACGGATGTTATTTTCGTAGGTAATTACCGTTGAAAATGTGATTCCATAGGTAATATCCTGACAGAATCATGTTTTCGTAGGTAAATTTCCTATAGAATTATTTTTTCGTAGGCAAATTACTGATGGAAAACATTTTTGTCGGTAATTTGCCTACGGAAACATAATTTCGTAGGAAATTTACCTACGGAAAAAGGATTCCATCGGTAAATTTTGTGTCCTATTTCAGCAGTGAAAAATTGGGGCCAATTTAACGATGGATTTTTTGATTTCGTTGTTAATTTCCATCGATAAATTCTGGCGGGAAAATTTTTCTCCATTTTTTATGATGAATTTGTTATTCCGTCGCAATACACAATTTTTCTCGACAATTTTGCCTATGGAAAGATTCTTCCGTTGGTATTTTCCTACGGGAAATTTTTCGTTGGGAATTGAGATTTTTCTTGTAGTGTTATTTATTTCAAGTCATTTATAATTTGTTTGATTCAGTTTTAAATCTTCATCATAACTTCTGGGATTTCTTCTCTCTCTACACATAATATTCATTCTAAAACTCAAAATCTTTTCATACACACACTAGTTTTCCTTGGGCTCGATATTTGGGATCTTAATCTTTTTTTCCTTATATTACTAAGCTGATCTAGTACACTTGCTAGACACCGGTAAAGTTTTTGGTGCCGTTGCCGGGGAAAACATTGGTGTGTGTTATTTATTTTAAGTTTTATAGTGAATTTTATGTGTTTCTTATCTCCTCTCATCTAATTTTGTTTGTTATTTGTGCATGTGTCAATAGTTAATGATAAGGAATCGACCAACATTGCCTATTAACCATGAACTTGAGAGGACATTTCATAGAATTAGAAAGTTGAAAGCCAATATGAATTTAGAAGATCAAGGAATCTTTAGAGATCCACCTCTTATAATAGACCCACTAGCTAGGGTGGAAGATCCATAACATAGGAATGAGCAAGGAAATAATTATCAACCTCAAGGGGATGGATTTAGACCTAGAACCATTAGGGATTATGCCATTCTTAGGTGGAATGAAGAACATAGTACTATTAGGATCCCTCACAACCAACCATTTGAGATTAAGCCTGCCACCATCACTATGGTGCAAAGAAACCAGTTTTCGGGTTTAGAGATAGAGGATCCTGCACAACATTTGGATATATTCTTAGAAATAAGTGAAACGATTCAAATACCAAATGTGTCTACTAATGTCATTAGACATAAATTGTTTCCTTTTACCCTCATAGGTAAAGCTAGGGATTGGTTGCAAATACTTCCAAATCAATCTATTCAATCATGGCAACAAATGCAAGAAAATTTTTTGTGCAAATTCTTTCCACCTACCAAAATTGTCCTCATTAGGAAAAACATCAATGAATTTCAACAATTATATGATGAGCCATTTCATGAGCCTTGGAAAAGATTTAAGAGACTATTAAAGAGCTGTCCACACCATGAATTTGCTATTTATCAATTGATACATATTTTTTATGCAGATGTGAATCAAGTTACATGATCTTTATTGGATGCAGTATCAAATGACAGTTTCATAAACAAAATACCTAAAAAAGCATTCCTGCTTTTTGATGAGATGGCAACTAATGATGCACAATGAGCTAGCTCAAGAGCCACTCAAAAGAAATAGGGAGTTCATAGCATAGATGATTTTGCCATGATAAATGCTAAATTAGAATTGTTAATTAAAGAATTGAATGGTTTAAAAGTTCAAAATTTCTCTGTTTTGTCTAATAGAACTAATTTTTATACAAAAAATCAAGGAGCTATAAAGAATGGGGAAGGAGTAGTAGAGAATGTGAATGCCTTAAACCCATATAGCAATACCTATAACCCGAGCTGGAGGAACCATCAAAATTTTGCATGGAGAGAAGGTAATCAGACATTTACATCAAATTCTCAACCTAGCCCCCCTTTCAATCAAAATCTAGCTTCTAATAGCCATCCACCATACCAAAATCCAGCACAACCACACTACCCTTCTAACCATCAATCAATACCTTATCCGCCACCCGAATTTCAAAAACCCCTACTCCCACAAGAAAGAAAACCAAACTTAGAAGAAATATTTGCCAATTTTATGTCCACCCAAACTGCCTTTATGTCTAGTCAAGATGCTAGGTGAAAATCTTAAGACATTTGGATGAGGAATCAAGATGCATCCATTAGTAATTTAGAAAATCAAATAGGGCAACTTGCTAACTCATTGACCAATAGGGCTGAAGGAATATTTCAATCAAATGTAGACTGAAATTCGAAAGAAGAAGTTAAGGCAATCACTTTGAAGAGTGGGAAAGAGGTACAAAAAAACTAAAATTAGTAAGAATACTTCTAAAGTGGTGGAACCAACAACGGAGGTAAGTATTTCTAACTCAAAAATTGTTGATGAAGTGCCTTCTATTGTTGAGAAGAATAATGGTAAGAAAACATTGATATCTACTGTGCTTGATGAGTCTAAATTACCTTTTTCATCTCTAGCTAGAAAAGAAAAGCAAAATGAGCAATTAACTAGATTTTTAGACATGTTTAAAAAGTTGCATGTAAATTTACCATTTACTAAAGCCTTGTTACACATGCCTAAATATGCTAAGTTTATGAAAGAATTGTGTTCTAATAAGAAAAAAACTGGAAGGTATAGGAACAATTCAATTATCTGAAAATTACAGTGCAATTTTAATGAACAAAATCCTTGAAAAACTAGAAGATCCTGGTAGTTTTATATTACCATGGGAATTAGGAGGAAATTTTGTTGGACATGCATTGTGAGATTTGGGTGTGATGCCCTGTATTCTATCATATTACTATAAATCGAATGATATTATTATAGTCATCATGATGTTATAACAATACTTTTGAATCTAAGTGATGGATCGATAGTTTAATTTATCGGTTTGATGCTTACATTTTCTTAGTGTCACTATTTACTTGGTAAAATTTTTGGCAGCAAAATGGCTTATAATTTATGTTGCCAAAACCTACGATTGGTAAATTTTACACTCCCAAATAGTAATCTCCACCTCCAAAATCTCAATTCTATACATGGGACTTCTAATATCAATCATAACTCATCAGTCCAACACAGTAATTACATCGATCACACATTTCGTCATATCCACTAACAATTAAAATTTATTACACATTGTATTCCATACATCGAGTCCAAAAGCTAAATATCTAGTCACATCACGGTACATATTTTTATTTATATACATCACATATCTAGATGGTCTTCATATGTACATGCCACTGGAATTCCTTCATTGTCTCCTTCCTTAACTTGTCCCTGCACGCAGTTAAAATAAACCACGCGCTAAGCAATTTTGTTGCTTAGTGGTGGATACAACTACACAAAATTTCATCTAATATGAAGTTAAGTAAAATTGCTATTTTGCCCTTAATATTAATTTTACTTAAATAACCTTAAAATTGGTTTATTTAATGCGTTAAATTACTATTAAAATTTTCTTTTATTTAATTTCCTCATTTAAATTTGTATAATTTCCTACACTTGGAAAAATTACCATTTAGTTCTTAAATCTTTCTTTTTACCACTTTTTTGTTTTATTTAACTCAAAATTTTCACATTTTTGTTACCTTTGGCCTTTATTTCACCTTAGATGGCAAATTTTCATTTTAGTCCTCCTATTAGCTTATAAGGTGGCAAATTACGTTTTAGTCCCTAACTTTTCCTTCTTTACAATTTTGCCCTTTTTCCCTTAGTTCATTAATTTAGCTTCTTTAATCATAATTTTAAAGCCAAATTACCATTTTACACCTATTTTATTGTATAATTACATTTTTGCCTTTTTCACCTGTTTACTCCTATTTTTTTTATCTTTTTCATTATTTTATTACATCTTTAATATCTTTTATGTTATAATTGTCTTTTTCTTCCGTTTACTTACAAAATTATGATTTTCCCCTACAATAACTAGTGAAAATCCTCAAACTAGATAAATAGGACGAGGACTCCAACAATCTCGATGTACTGGACGGACCGCACGACACGACGTGATAGCCAAATTCTCTAATATGTCAATGTCTAAATATAAACACACTAGAGGGACCGTACAACACAAGGTACGATACCAAATTTTTTAGTGTACCATATAATGTGCTGGCAAGATCAATTTTGGTACAGATACTCATCAAATCTCACTTTACACCATGGTATGTTAGCCCCTATGACTAGTTATTATATTCTGGGGTCCTATATTATCCATTATTTACTAAGGGTAATGTTATTTCTATATCAAATTGTATTCCACATCATTATTCATATTTATTAAATTTTTTCATTATTCTTTTGACTTAATTTACACCTATTCTCACTTGCCATTGACATATTTCTTATTTTCATGTATAATATCACAAAGAAATAAGTAAACCATGTCATTATTCTACCACATACCATTTGGCCACTTCACAAAGTTCCACCTAAATTATGTTTTCTCCTCTAATTACATATCATTCATATCTTTATATTCATTTCAAGCATCATTTTACTCACATACACTTGATTTACCTTAAAATTATTAAAGTTACCATACTTCTATCATTATGTATACTAAACCATTATTGTGTACACTTAATAATTTTCATTTTAATAACATCCATTATCTTCCTTATGCATTATAATGGCTAAATCCACTCAAATACCTTAATAAACATTAATCTAATTTAGGTTTACGTAAGGTATACCATTCGGCCTCTTAGGAACTACCTCTTTTAATTTTTTTTCTTTACTAATTTAAGTTCATATTAATCTAATTAATCATTTTATCAAGCTATATTAATTTATTTCATTAATTTACTCAATTTTGCATAGTTACAAAATGTAATTTTTGCAATAATTCAAATGAAATTGATTAAATTAAGTGTAATTTATATCCACTAACCTCTAGATGGCTTGAAGAACACCTAATCCTCCTTCTCTTTGCCCTTTGCCTCCTTGTTCTCCTCCTTTCCTTATTGTTCCTCTTCAGGCCGAAATTAGAAGGAGGAATTTGGTGAGTTTATGCTATGATCTAAATCAAATAAAAGCTACTAAATAATTATCCTAATCATTCACTTAATGCTTATGTAAAAATCCCTAATTAATTTCACTCAAAACTCATGAATTTACTAAATTAGGTCATTTTTCTCTTAACTTCTTTCTTTGATTTCTTGGATTCCTTCGATACAAGAACTTTTTCTAGGTTAAAGAGTAGGAAATTATAAGTGCAAGGTTAAATTGTGGGCTTACTATTCAAGGAGAAAAAGCTTGATCAAGTAAAAATGGTAGAAAATATAGAGGGAAAGGGTGGTTCAGATTTTGCTATATAAGAGGGCAAAATTGCAAACATTTTAGGGTTATTTTCAGATATTCATGGGCTATTATAAGATATCATCAAGTGTCAAAGGAAGGGCCAAGTTCCATTTGCTAACTATCAAATCTAATGGCCTTAAGTTAAGTCACTTGTCACCAATTTAAGCACTTTCCCTTATCTAACTAATATAAGCTTTTACACACCTGATTATAATCTTATAATAACAACTCCCTTGTCTCTATGTGGTAAAATTCTCCAATTTGACCCCTCTTTTGATCCGTTCTCGATTTTGTACTCGAAAAATAAATTTTTGATCTCGAAGTCATAATGCCCTGAAATTTTTCCTTCAGTGCACTAGCATATGTAAGAGCATGTATTTATAATTTCAGCTCATTTTGACATCGTTTTGGTATACTTTCAACTTCGGAGCGAAATTCAACCAATTTGAAACCTTAAATTCTAAAACAGTCATAAAATTTATTTTTTACTTCTAACAGCTTATTTATGTTATTTCTAATAGGTATATGTAATTGAAATAATTTTTAGAGTTCTATAGAATTTTTCAAAGCCCGATCAAACTCCTGGTCAACCTTTTTTATAATAATCGAGACGGCGCTTCCTTACTTGATTCAGGGCCTATTTAGGCTCAATTTCTCCTCAAACTGTACTACTAGGCTCTATTCAACTCATATTTTCTCATTAAATATTTAACTCCACTTTCCAGATGGTTCACCTATCCCTTGATTGCTTAAGGGTGAGCACACTTAACCTTTGAGTTTCTATGGTTTCCTTTATTTTATACTAATGTAATCATTCTGATAACTATCCTAGGATTATTGTGCATACTTTAAAACACACTGTGCATGATAGATGAAATTTTAGGGTGTTACATTATCCTCCGCTAAATAAAAATTTCATCATCGAAATTTACTTAAATTGAAGAGTTAAGGGTACTATCGTCTCATCGCTTCTTTTGGTTTCCAAATTGCTTCCTTCGCATTGTGGCGTGTCTAAAGAATTTTGACCAAAGGATTTTGTTTGTTCCATAGCTGTCTGATTTCTTGGGCTAAAATTTGTATTGATTCTTCATTATATGACATATCAGGCCTTAACTAAATCTCTCCCAGTGTAATGATGTGGGAAGGATCCGAACAGTATCTTCAAAACAAAGAACCATGAAATACATCGTGGATCCTTTCTAACTCAGAAGGTAGCTTCAACCTATAAGCCATCGGTCCCACACATTGTATTACCTCATAAGGGCCGATGAATCTGGAACTGAGCTTACCCTTTTTGCCAAACCGAAGTACCTTTCTCCATGGAGAAACCTTTAAGAACACTTTTTTGCTTGCATTAAATTCTATATCTTTTCTTTTTAGGTCGGCATAGGATTTTTATCTATCTGTGGCTACCTTCAGGTTGTCTCGAATTAGTTTCACTTTCTCCTCGATTTCTCGTATCAAATCTAGTCCCACTAGTTTGCTTTCCTTTAGCTCGGTCCAACACAAGGGTTTCATACATTTCCTCCCATACAGTGCTTTAAATGGCGCCATTTAGATGCTAGACTAAAAGCTATTATTGTATGGGAATTTTGCCAGTAGAAGATACTTCTCCCCATTGCTATCAAATTCGAGTATGCAACACCTTAGCATGTCTTTCAATATCTGGATAACTCGCTTAGACTGTCCATATGTCTGTGGGTGGAAGGTTGTACTGTAATCTAAGCGAGTTCCCAAAGCTTCTTAAAGCTTTTGCCAAAACCTAGACGTAAATCGAGGATCTCTACATGAAATGATGGAGACGGGAATGCCATATAGTCTTACCACTTCATTGATGTAGATTTTCTCCAACTTAGCTAATGAGAAATCAGTTCTCACTGGTATAAAGTGAGCAGACTTGGTTAATCTATCAACTATCACCCAAATGGAATCATGTTGTTTCCTAGTAAGTGGTAGTCCAAACATGAAATCCATGGTAACAAGTTCCCATTTCCATTTTGGTATGGTAATAGGTTGTAATAGTCCTGAAGGAACCTGATGCTCGGCCTTCACTTGTTGACATATCAAGCATTTAACCACAAAATATGAAATTTCCTTTTTCATTCCTGGCCACCAATAGATTGCTTTAAAACCTTGGTACATCTTGTTGCTGCCTAGATGCATAACATATTTATTACTTTGGGCTTCTATTAAAATGTTCTTCTTTAATTTTGCATCATCTGGTATGCATATCCTCCCTTGGTAGTACAAGCAGTCATCAAAGCCGAGGGAGAATTCATTATCCTTTCCTGCTTGTATTTGAGAGATGATGAAGGCCAACCGTTCATCTTGTTTTTGGTAAACTTTTATTTGTTGTAACCAGTCAGGTTTTACTTGAATTTCAACTATTAGTGCCCCATCTTGAGCTACATTCAGCTTAACCTTCATCGCTCTTAATGCAGCTAAGTGTTTCCTACTCAGTGTATCTGCTACTACATTAGCTTTACCAGGATGATAATCGATTAAACAGTCATAATCCTTAATAAGCTCCAACTAATGCCTTTTGCCTCAGGTTGAGTTCTTTTTGAGTGGGCAAGTACTTTAAACTTTTGTGATCAGTGTAGATGTAGCATTTTTCCCCATGTAGATAATGTCTCCAGATTTTCAGTGCTAACACAATAACTGCTAGCTCTAAATCATGGGTAGGGTAATTCCTTTCATGTATTTTAAGCTGCCTAGAAGCATAGGCTACCATATTACCTTCTTGCATAAGCACACATCCTAACACATTTCTAGAGGCATCACTATAGATAACATATGGCTTACTCGAGGTGGGTTGTGTAAGTACCGATGCTTCAGTTAACATAATTTTTAGCTTCTCAAAGCTTTCTTGACACCGATCTATCCACTCAAATTTAGTATTCTTCTATAGTAGCCTAGCGAGTGGGGTAGCTATCATAGAAAATCCCTTGACGAACCGTCTATAATAACCAGCCAATCCAAAGAAACTTTTAACTTCCATTATAGGATGGCTTCAACCTTTTTATGATCAAATTTGATACCCTTTGCTGGCACTACATGGCCAAGGAAGGTAACCTCACTCAACCAAAATTCGCACTTGCTAAATTTTTCATACAACTTCTTATCCCTCAGAGTTTGCAAAATAATTCTTAGGTGCTTGTCATGCTCTTTTGGAGTTCTAGAGTATACCGGTATGTCGTCAATGAATACCACCACAAACTAATCTAAATATGGGTGGAAGATGCAGTTCATTAAATGTATAAATGTTGCTGGTGTATTAGTAAGGCCAAATGGCATCACCAAGAACTCGTAATGGCCATATCTAGTACGAAAAGCAGTATTTGGCATGTCTGTTTCCCTTATCGGAAGCTGGTGATAGCTTGATTTCAAGTCAATCTTTGAGAAAACCACTGCACCCTTCAGTTGATAAAAAAAATCATTGATTTGAGGCAAGGGATACTTATTATTTATGGTGACTTTATTCAGTTGCTTGTAGTCGATGCACAGTCGAAGAGAACCATCTTTCTTTTTGGCAAATAGTATTGGTGCTCCCCACGGTAATACACTCAGGTGAATGAACCCTTTATCAAGTGATTCCTGTAATTGAATCTTTAGTTCCTTTAACTCTGTGGGTTCTATGCAATAAGGAGCTATGGAAATAGGAGCAGTGCCTGGCATCACATCAATGGTAAACTTGACCTCCCTTTTTGGTGATAATCTCGGTAAATTATCAGGGAAAACATCATGGAAGTTTTGAATAGTAGGCACATCACTGATTTTTTGCTTTTCTTTCTTAGTTTCTATCACATAGGCTAGGTAAGGCTCACATCCTTCCCTGATATACCTGCGTACTGTTGTAGCTGATATAGCATTTGACAAAGAATTCAGATTTCTCACCTACTACTATGATTTCCTGTTCTTTAGAAGCCTTCAGTTTGATTCTCTTTAACCGATAGTCAACTATTACTTGATGTTTGGGGAGCCAATCCATCCCCCAGACATCGAACTCATGAAAGGGGAGTTCAATCAGGCTTGCAAGGAAAGTGGTTTGCTGGGTTTAGATAGGACAATCTTTATATACTGTATTCACCCTCACCTCATGCCCTAAAGGGTTGCTCACTAGGATGTCTTGTTCTAATGTGATTTAACTAAACCCTTTCCATGTGCAATTTTGGTGCTAATATATGAGTGTGTGGATCCAGGATCTATCAAGGCATAAACTAGGCCATCAAATGAGTAGAATTTACCTACAATGACATCAAGTGCATCCTGGTCTTCTCTGGCTCTCACTGCATAGGCCTGAGTAGTTGGTCATCTATCTGAAGTATGAGGCACCTGTGCACTAACTTTAGTAGATGCTGCTCCACTAAGTCCACCTCTGCCACGACCTCTAGATGCTACGGTGGCAGGTCTATTTGTAGGAGATGCTGATGAAGTCATCTACCCTAAGGACAATCCTTCTGCTTATGCTCCTTGGACCCACATCTCCAACAAGCTCCAGTCAATCTCTAACACTCACCTGGATGGCAGCATCCACAATGCTCACAGGCAGGAGTGTCATGTTTGCTAGAGCCTCGAGGTGTACTGGCAATGGAGGTTGTGGGTGGAGCTATTCGTGCTATTGATTTCTGGCTCGGTGCTAGGAAAGCCAATGGCGGAGCTGCTAAGCTTCTAGGCTTCTTGCTAGACCTACTAGATGTCCTTATAAATGGCTTCCTTCCCTACTAGAATCTGGCCTTTCTACTAGCTTCTTCCACTTCAATTGCTTCAAGTCTCATGGCTGCATTAACCAAAGCTCTCCTATCAGTGTACTAATGAATTGCTAGTGCCCTCCTAATTTTAGTGTGCAGTCCCCTCTCAAATAGCTGACACATTTTAGCTGGTGGTATGCTATAATCTTTCATGGAGGCACTCAACCTCTCAAACTCCCTATCATATTCTTAAACAGTGCGGGTACCTTGGCGCAATCGCCAAAATGCTTCTTCCATAACTCACCAATATTCTTTACCCACATATTTATCCCTAAACTGCTAAAGGAGACAGTCCCAAGTCAGTTGTTCTAGTAGGGTGTAACGTCTGACTGTATCCCACCATGTGTAGGCTAGTCCCTAAAATAGAGCTACTGCCCCTTCTAGCTTCTTTTTTAGAGGACTATGGGTAATTTCAAAAAGTCTCTTTATCTGATCTAGCCATTCTTCTGCTTCTGTGCTGTCACCAGCTCTTGCTCATAGAAATTTTCAGCTCCAAGTCTTTTTAATTGTTTTAGAATGGATCTTCTAGATGGCTAAGTTGGTGATTGCTGTTGTGGCTGTAAGGGAGCTGGGGCCTAAAGCTAATTATATAACAGGTCTGCCACCATTTGTGTAAAATCTGGAGGAGTTTGTGCTGGTGGCTGAGATGTCGGGGGAGCTTGTGGCAGTGTCTGCTGAGTGGACACATATGATTGAGCAGTCGGAGTGTTAACTGTCAATCTGGCTAAGGTTGAGGCCCCACACTCTATGTCGCTTGCCAGCTCACGTGCTCGTCTTGACCTAGAAGCCATAGCTTTCATTAAAATACACAAAGGGATAGGTAAGATTCAATTCCAATTCACTTAGTCTCATGTGGCATATACATATATATTATTTTCAATCATTTACTCATACACATTCAATTACTCCAATCTTAGGACTGCCTACACCCGCTCTGATACCACAAAATGTGACGCCCGATATTCCATCATATTACTATAAATCGAATGATATTGTTATAGTCATCATGATGTTATAGTGGTACTTTTGAATCTAGGTGATGGATCGATAGTTTAATTTATCGCTTTGATGCTTACATTTTCTTAGTGTCGTTAGTTTACTATTTACTTGGCAAAATTTTCGGCAGCATAACGGCTTATAATTTATACTGCCTAAACCTGTAATTGGTAAATTTTACACTTCTAAATAGTAATCTCCACTTCCAAAACCTCAATTCCATACATGGCACTTCTAATATCCATCATAACTCATCAGTCCAACACAGTAATCACATCACACGTTTCGTCATATCCATTAACATTTAAAATTTATTACACATTGTATTCCATACATTGAGTCCAAAAGCTAAATATCTAGTCACATCACATTACATATTTTTATTTATATACATCATATATCTAGAGGGTCTTCGTATGTACATGCCACTGGTATTCCTTCACTGTCTCCTTCCTTAACATGTCCCTACGTGCAGTCAAAATAAATCATGTGCTAAGCAATTCTGTTGTTTAGTGGTGGATACAATTACACATAATTTCATCTAACATGAAGTTAAGCAAAATTACTATTTTGCCCTTAATATTAATTTTACTTAAATAACCTTAAAATTGGTTTCTTTAATGTGTTAAATTACTATTAAAATTTTCTTTTATTTAATTTCCTCATTTAAATTTGTATAATTTCCTACATTTGGAAAAATTACCATTTAGTCCTTAAATCTTTCTTTTTGCCACTTTTTTATTTTATATAACTCAAAATTTTCACCTTTTTGTCACCTTTGGCCTTTATTTCACGCTAGATGGCAAATTTTCATTTTAGTCCCTCTATTAGCTTATAAGGTGGCAAATTACATTTTAGTCCTTGAACTTTTCCTTATTTATAATTTTGCCCTTTTTTCACCTAGTTCATTAATTTAGGTTTTTTTAATCATAATTTCAAAGCCAAATTACCATTTTACCTTTATGTTCCAGTATAATTATATTTTTGCCCTTTTTCACCTGTTTACTCCCATTTTTCATCTTTTTTTATTATTTTATTACATCTTTAATATCTTTTATATTATAATTGTCTTTTTCTTCCATTTACTTACAAAATTATGATTTTACCCCTACCAATAACTAGTGAAATCCTTAAACTGGATAAATGGGATGAGAACTCCAACAATCTTGATGCACTGGAGGGACAGCACGACACGAGTATGATAGCCAAATTCTCCAGTATGTCCATGTCTAAATGTAAATGCACTGGAGGGACCGTACAATACATGGTACGATACCAAATTTTTTAGTGTAACATATAATGTGATGGCAAGACAAATTTTGGTATAGACACTCATCAAATCTCTTTTTACACTACGGTATGTCAGCCCCTATGGCTAGTTATTATATCTTGAGGTCTTGGATTATCCACTGTTTACTAAGGGCAATGTTATTTCTATATCACATTGTATTCCACATCATTATTCATAATTATTAAATTTTGTTATTATTCTTTTGACTTAATTTACACCTATTCACACTTGCCATTGACATATTTCTCATTTTATATATAATATCACAAAGAAATAAGTAAACCATGTCATTATTCTACCACAAACCATTTGGCCACTTCCCAAAGTTCCAACTACATTGTGTTTTCTCCTCCAATTACATATCACTCATATCTCTATATTCATTTCAAGCATCATTTTACTCACATACACTTGATTTACCTTAAAATCATTAAAGTTACCATACTTCCATCATTATGTATACTAAACCATTATTATGTACACTTAATAATTTTCATTTTAATTACATCCATCATCTTCCTTATGCATTATAATGTCTAAATCCACTTAAATTCTTTAATAAACATTAATCTCATTTAGGTTTACCTAAGGTGTACTAGTTGGCCTCTTTAGGAACTACCTCTTTTAATTTGTTTTCCTTACTAATTTCAGTTCATAATAATCAATTAATCATTTTATCAAGCTATATTAATTTATTTCATTAATTTACTCAAATTTGCATAGTTATATAATGAAATTTTTGTAATAATTAAAATGACGATGAAATTAAGTGTAATTTATATCTACTAACCTCTAGATGGCTTGAAGAACACCTAATCCTCCTTCTCTTTGTCCTTTGCCTCTTTGTTCTCCTTTTTCCCTTGTTGTTCCTCTTTAGGCCGAAATTAGAAGGAGAAATTTGATGAATTTATACTATCATTTAAGTCAAATAAAAGCATCTAAATAATTATCCTAAGCATTTCCTAAATTCCTATGTAAAAATCCCCAATTAGTTCCACTCAAAACTCATGAATTCACTAAATTAGGTCATTTTTCTATTACCTTTTTTCTTTGATTTCTTGGCTTCCTTCGATGCAAGACCTTTCCTAGGTTAAAGAGTAGGAAATTATGAGTGTGAGGTTAAATTTTGGGCTTATGATTCAAGGACAAAAAGCTTGATCAAGTAAAAATGGTGGAAAAGAGGTAGGGAAAGGGTGGTTTGGATTTTGCTATATAAAAGGGGGAAGTTGCAGACATTTTGGGGTTATTTTTAGATATTCATGGGATATTATAAGGTATCTTTAAGTGTACCAAAGGAAGGACAAAGATTTATTTGCTAACTATCAAATCTAATAGCCTTAAGTTAAGCCACTTGTCACCAATTTAAGCACTTTTCCTTATCTAACTAATATGAACTTTTACACACCTGATTATAATCTTATAACAACAGCTCCCATGTGTCCATGTGGTTAAATTCTTGGATTTGGCCCTTCTTTTGACCTGATCTTGTTTTTACACCTTGAAAAATAAATTTTTGATCTCGAGGTTAGAATGCCCTAAAATTTTGCCCTGCATGTAGTAGCATATTCAGGAGCATGTGTTTATAATTTCAGCTCATTCTGACATCATTTCAGTATACTTTCTGCCCTGAAGGAAAATTCAACCTGTTCGAAGTCCAAAATTTTGAAACTGTTAGAAAAATTATTTTTCACTTCCAATAGATTATTTATGTTATTTTTAATAGGTATATGTGATTGGAATAATTTTTGAAGCCATGTAGAATTTTTTAGAGCCTGATCAAACTCCTGATAAACCCGTTTTACAACAATCGAGAAGCCGCTTCTCTACTTGATTCGGGGCCTATTAAGGCTCAATTTCTTCTCAAATTGTACCACTGGGCTTCATTTAACTCATATTTTCTCATCAAACATTTAACTCCACTTCCTAGATGGGTCACCCATCCCTTGTTTGTTCAGAAGTGAGCACACTTAACCTTTGAGTTTCTATGATTTCCTCTATATTATACCAATGTAATCACTCTGATAATTGTCCTAGGATTATTGTGCATACTCTAAAACACATTGTGCATGAGAATTGAATTTTTAGAGTGTTACATTGGGTGCTAGCAAAAATCTAATACCTTATTCTATTTACAGGAAATTAAATTTGGGAGATATAAAGGAGACCCGAATGGCGCTACAATTGGTAGATAGATCATTGAAAAGGCCTAAAGGGATTATTGAAGATTTGTTGATCAAAGTTGGAAGCTTTATATTTCCAGTCGATTTTGTGGTTATAAATATGGAAGAACATAGAAGAGTGCCTTTAATAGTTGAAAGACCATTTTTGAACATGGCAAGAGCTTTAATAGATGTTAATGGGAAATAGTTACCCTTAGATTTAATGAGGAGGAAATGGTATTCAGTAAATAAAATAATGAAACATCCATCCTATAATTTTGAGGAGTCAAATTGTTTTGTTGATGAAGTTTAAGAATGTATAGTAGCAAAGTAAGAGGAAATCATTTTGGATGATGAGCTAAAAGAATTTCTAATGCATCCAAAGATTGAAGATGAAGTGGAGACGAGAGAAAACGAGATAATTCAGGAATGAGAAAGAGAACATAATGAAGAAGGACATATGGATGATGAATTATCCACTCCTAAAAGAGATTCTAAACTTAAAACTCTTTCTTCTCATTTAAAATATATGTTTTTAGAGGAAAATGCAAAACCAGTAATTATATCTTCTTTGTTGACAGGTTTGGAAGAAAATATGCTTATTGAAGTACTTAAGAAGCATAAAGGAGCCATTGGTTAGGAGACATCCGATTTAAAGGGTATAAGCCCCAGTTATTGTACACACCGAATACCAATGGAGGACAATTTCAAACTAGTAGTGCAACCCCAAAGGCGACTTAATCCCGCTATACAAAAGGTGGTGAAAAAGAAGGTACTTAAACTCCTTGATGCAGGTATTATCTATCCTATCTCTGATAGTATTTGGAATAGTCCAGTTCAATGTATGCCTAAAAAGGGGGGAATGACTGTGATCACTAATGAAAAGGATGAACTTATCCCAACACGCACTATAATGGGATGGTGAGTATGCATAGATTATACGAGATTGAATAATTCCACTAGAAAGGATCATTTTTCTTTACCATTCATTGACCAAATATTAGAGAGAAATCAATTTTATTGCTTTTTACATGGGTATTCGAGGTATATGCAAATACCAATAGCCCCGAAAGACTAAGAAAAGACCACATTTACATGCCCTTATGGTACATTTGCATATAAAAGGATGCCTTTTGGTCTATGTAATGCTCCCACTACATTTCAAAGATGCATGATGGCCATTTTTCATGATTTTATTGAAATATTAATAGAGGTTTTTATGGACAATTTTACACTCTATGGTTGTGATTTTGAATCATGTTTAAATAATCTTGCATTGGTTTTAGAAAGGTATAAAGAAACTAATCTTATTCTGAATTGAAAAAAATGTCATTTCATGGTAAAAGAAGGGATAGTTCTAGGGCATAAAATCTCTGAAAAGGGAATTAAAGTAGATAAACCTTAAATTAATGTTATTAATAAATTACCTCCTCCTACGAGTGTTAAAGGTATTAGAAGTTTCCTTGGTCATACGGGTTTTTATCATCAATTTATTAAGGACTTTTCTAAGATTGCTAAACCGCTTTCTAATTTGTTGATGAAAGATACTGCATTTAACTTTGATGATGAGTGTTTGCAAGCTTTTAACTTGTTGAACCAAAAGCTAATCATAGTGCCAGTCATTGCATCACTTGATTGGAACTTACTATTCAAGATTATATGTGATGTTAGTGACTATACTGTGGGAGTGGTTTTAGGCCAAAGGAAGGAGAAGATCTTTTATACTATTTATTGTGCAAGCCACACACTCACCGGAGCTCAAGTCAATTATACCACCACGGAGAAAGAGTTGTTAGCAATTGTATTTTCGTTTCACAAATTTAGATCTTATCTCCTAGGTTTCAAAGTTACAGTATGGACAGATCATGTGGCATTAAGGCCCCTTTTTGCCAAAATGGATTCCAAATTGCGACTTATCCGCTGGGTATTGCCATTACAAGAATTTGATGTGGAGATTAAAGACAAGAAAAGAGCTAAAAATTATATAGCGGACCATCTTTCTAGACTCAATCATGCCAATATTAAAAAGGGAGAAATTGCTGATTTATTTTTTGATTAATATATTAGTGTAATTTATGCTTGTAACTTTGTGACTCCTTGGTATGCTAATATAGCTAATTTTCTCACAGGAGGTTACCTTCCCAAAGAGTTCACTTGGCAACAAAAGAAAAAGCTATAAGTAGATGCTAAACACTACCTTTGGGATGATCCATACCTAATCAAGATTTGTTCGAACCAAGTAATTCGAAGATGTGTCTTAGAGGAAGAACAAGAAGACATCATAAGAAAATGTCATGGAAGAGAAATTGGAGGCCATCATAGACTTAATCGTACGGTATAAAAGATTCTCCAATCAGGTTTTTTCTGGCCTACTTTCTTTTTAGATGTTAAATCATTCATTGAGCTTTATGATAAATGTCAAAAGAGTAGGAAATATTTCTAAAAAAGATGAAATGCCTATGAATAATATACTCGAAGTGAAAATTTTTTATATTTGGGGTATAAATTTTATGGGGCTATTTCCAAACTTATTTGGATTTGAATATATTTTAGTTCATGTAGACTATGTGAGTAAATGGGTATAAGTCATAGCAACTAGGACTTGTGATGCTAAGGTGGTGCTTGAATTTATTAGAAAACATATTTTTACCAGATTTGGAGCACCAAAAGCCATTATAAGTGATGGAGGCAAGCATTTTATCAACTATCAATTTAAAACTTTACTCAGAAAATTTGGTGTTAAGTACAAAATAATAACCCCATTCCATCCTCAAGCAAATGGGCAAGTGGAAGTGTCTAATAAGGAGTTGAAATCAATCTTAGAAAAAATAGTCAATAGCTCTAAAAAAGATTGGTCTCAAAGGTTAGATGAGGCTTTTTGGGTCTATAAAACTACATTCAAGACCCCTATAGGCATATCTCCTTTTAGAATTATCTTTGGAAAATCTTGTCATTTACTGGTTGAATTGGAACATAAAGCATATTGGGCAACAAAGTTTCTTAATTTTGATTTGAGATGTGCAGGAGACAAGAGGAATACACAACTCAATGAACTCGATGAAATTCGACAATGGTCATATGACAATGCAACAATTTATAAGAAGAAAACAAAATATTGGCATGATAAGCATTTGAAATTTAAAGAATTTATTCCTGGTATGATGGTGTTATTGTATAACAACAAGTTGCATTTGTTTCCAGGAAAACTGAAATCCAGATGGTTAAGGCCTTATTATGTTTTGTCTAGTAATGAATTTGGAATGGTAACCATAAAGAGTCCGAAAGATGGTAGGGAGTATAAAGTGAATAGACATCGATTGAAGCCATACTTTGAGGGAAGAGTGGAGGTGGCTGAAGTAGTGTTGGTATTTCAAGAATAGCATTAAAAGCAAAAAAGTCTAGCTGATGACTTGTTAAACTTAAAACTAAATTCTTTATCCCTTTTAGTTTACTTAATGCACTTACTTTGTTTGCTTTCCTTTGGTTTTATTGTGTGTGTTTTGTTTTCACTTATGTTGATTGTTCTAGTTCTAGTTTTAGGAAGTGCTTTGTGAAGATAGATCAATTTTTTGAGAAAGCAAGCAAGAGGTGTAGTTTCTAATGTTTACATGTAAGTTGCGTGAGAGTTAACAAGAACAAGCAATCCTAAGGTAGGAGCATTTAGAGAGGACCATTTTTGGGATGTTTGATTGAGCATTTAAAGAATCAATTGAAAGCAGAAAAGGTTAACTAAACTAAGTGAGGCCAGGTCAGATTTATGCCAAAATGTTCAAAGAGTATTCGAGTTACAATGATAAGCACTTGAGCATTTGGTAGAATTATTTTTGATTCTACCAAGTGATAATTGGCATGTGATTTTGTTTCAATGTTTCATTTTGTGCTTTTTGTTCCAGTAGGGAAGCATTCGGGAGAATCAATTTTGATCCAACTGAATAGCCAATGATCCCACCGAATGATGATGTTTTAAATTTTGGCTTTGTGATCCAGAGATGAACTATTTGGTAGAATCAAATTTTGATTTCATCGAATGGAACAACATCATCCCACCGAATGCCCCTTCATCCTACTGAATGCCATTTTCCTCATGTGTGCTTTATTTTTTGGCTGATTTTTGGCTTTATTAGGTAGTGGAGGACCATTCAGTAGAATGAGAAACCTCATCCCACCAAATGGGTATTCCCCATTCCATAAAATGCCCCTTAAGTAGCCCAATTGCACACTCTTTCCACCAGTTGCTCCCTTTTCTCTTAGTTTTTCACTCTTATTCTCCCTCTACTCACTTAGGCATTCTACCGAATCACATTTACTTGTGTAATTTTCTTCTTGATTTAGTTGCTTTCCGTCTTTTTCATCACAAGTAAGTGTTTAATTGCTTTTAATTCCATCAATTTGTATTTCAATTCATGGCTTACATTTGTAAAATTAGGTTGTGTTCTTCATGAGATTTCACTTCTATTGCTTATAATTGTTCTGATTTGTGATGCTAAATGTATTTGGTGGTGAATTATGTATTGATGGTCAATTTTTAGGTTGTTAGAATTTGGAGATTTCATTTAATTTTGGCTTGAGAACTTGTGCACACCAAGTGTTTGTTGAAATGTCTCGGAATAAATGCACTACTTAGGCTAAGATTTTTAATCTCATTACTTTGCTAACTTATTCTTACATTGATACATATTGATATTATGTTTCATTGAATCATATATTTCACCATCTTTTTACACCAATTTGGTCCACGATATCCTTTGCTCATCTATTTTACCTAATGGACTTCTCATGTCTTTTCTCTTTTCAGTGAGTTATAGGAAAGCAAAGAAGGATGACACGTCTAAGAAAGTAAAGAAGGAAAAGGCGACTAAAATTGCAGCACCGGCTGAGTCATTTAAGAAATCCAAGGAAGCTGAAGCATAAACATCTAAGAAATCTCTTCCAGCCTATATTGATAAGGACAGAGCTGAAATGTATGAGTATTTCAAGAAAATCAAATTTGTCAAGCCTCTTTACTTACAGGAGTTTTTTCTTTATATCCCTGATGGAAATCTTTGGAATGAGGTTTACCCTCTTATTTTCAGTATTGGATGAGAATGGTTTATTGATAAACACCCAAAAGTCTATCCATTTGTTGTAATTTAGTTTTTTACTTCTTTCAAGCTGACATGTGAAGATGAGCAGGATGTTGGCACGGTGAGTTTTAAGCTAGGGAGGAAAACTTATTACATGTTCCTTATATTTGCTGCACATTTAGGTTTTTCAGATGATGCAATAGGTGAACTACCTAATGCTGCACCATAAGAGAACTAGGAATTCATTAGAGATCCTCTATATCTTGTCAATTATAAACCTAGCAAGCTTAAGGCTCGTGCTTTAGGGAGTCATCCTCTTCGAATTCTCCATAGGTTCCTATCTATCACTCTCTTTAGTTGCCTAGGAAGCCTTGGGAACATTAACAATGAAGAATGCATGCTGTTGAGATGCATGGTTGAGGGAATTGGAATCAACAGGGTTGTCCTTTTGTGCTAGAAAATAGAGGGACTGTAAAGAATGAGTATAAAAATTAAGGTGACATCATTGGGTTGGGTTGCAACCATTATAGCTAAAGTAGTAAACTACATGGATATGAGGAAATCTCTTGGAAAACCAAGTTACATGGATTATGCTATGTTGGCTTGAATGAAAATATTGATTAAGAAGCCATGGAGACATTGGTTCGATAGGGTAGAATATCTTCATGAAGTTACCATGGGAAGAAACAGAGATGAAGAATCTGAATCGGAATCTGAGCCTGAGAATCCAGCACCCCCACCATAGGTACCATCAGATCAAATGCAAGCTTTTACCACTTAAATCAATAATAGGATGAATAAGCTGGAGGGTCGTATGGACACTATACAGGACCACATTCTTGAAGTAAAACATAATTTAGAAGTGTTCACTACCAATTTCTTGAAACGTTGGCCGCCACCACCACCATTACCACCAGCAAAGTGATGGTAGATACTGTGGACAACAACATTTTAAGAGGAAAAATGAAAATAGAAGAAAGTAAAATAGTAGCAGAAGGGAAAGAAAAAAATACACAATAATAAGCACAATAATAAAAATCTATGTAATTAGTATAATAATAATTAATTTAAATTTACTTTCATATATTAGTAAGACATGTAATTTAGGAAATAATGAATTAATGCATTGCTTAAAGGTGAATGTTGTAGGTATAAAAATACTTGATTTCTTAGGTAGCTAATATAATTATGTAATTTTAATTTCCTTTTTCAGAATCTTCATAGGTTGGTCTCACCCCTTAATTTCTAATTTGTATTATATTTTGTGAAATTATGCAATAACATCAATAAGAATTTCCTAATTCACGTTGATTTTATGTAACTAATTTTAATTTTCAATTAGTTATTTAACATAATGTTTAATTAATTTAGACATAACTTTTTTTTAATTAGCACTTGGCAACTAAATTTGGCATTTTTGGTGTTCAATCGGTGCTTAGGCTCATGTAATTTTCAATACAACCTTAGCCATTTAGTTTTAATTAGTTCCTTTGGATGCTCAATATGATTATACAATTTTAGATATCCCACCTTAGTTTCTTTGAATATTTGGTGTTAAGAAATTTCAATGATCTAGTATTGTTTTTCATTTATTTATCATATGAGTAAGAAATTGTAGAATAATATTGATAGCATACATCTATGTATATGTGTGCAAACTATAATATCGCCTTGTAAGTTAATTCACCATGCATAAGCGCATGTAAATATTTATGTGATGATTGAAATCTATTTCTAAAATAGCATTATCCTCATTAGGTAACTCTAACAGAGGCTAACTTAGGCCCAGTGTCTTTAATTGTGATGCATGCCAAACCCCGTAGGCATCCAGTTGGTTTTTAAAAACTACTTTTCGGGCCTAAGACCGGACTAAGGTTCATTTAACTCATGAAAGCCAATCCTTTTGCAATAGATACAAATTCCATCTGACCCACAATGCCTTCAAGTCTCGAAAAAGCATGAGACAGCGTATTAAAGTATCCCTACCTATTCACTAATGATTAACATACGAGATGTCTGCTGAGCACCACAAGGCATGCATTATGGAGTCACCACCCAATAAAACATTGGGAAAGTGATTCTATTACCTTATGAAGCTAAAAATAGAGATAGTTCGAATTCTACCCCTACTCACAAACTCAATTAATATCAATATAATTGATTATTTATGATCAATTACCTCAACTTTCTTCTCATGCTGTACAAGATAAAGAAATAAAATAACACCTAAGCATGTAGAAAGCAATAAAAAATATACATAAAACACAGTGATTTAAGGACATTGGTCCTAGTGCGAAGGATTATTTAGTTTGTCTTAATTTATTGCTCAAATAAAACATTTTGCAAGAAATCATAATAATAAATGTATAAACATATGTAAATCGGGGTATACATTGGATCTAGAGATTTTAATCCCTGCATGCATATTTACAAAAAAATATTTTTGTATGGTTTGGATTTAAAATAGGACATTGGTCCATTTGGTTTATAAAATCCCAATTAATTAAATAAAAAAATGTTCAGTGTGATTTCCTCAATTTTGGAGCCAAAATTCCTTTTTTACTAATTATTATAGACAAATTATAATTAATACAGGCCAAAAATACAAGTAAGAAAAATAAATAAATAAATAAATAGGCTAAAATAAGGAAACCTTTTTAATTAAATAAATTCTCCAGGTCCAGATGAATCTCTTTCATCTTTTTGGGGTTTCTCCAAGCAAATCCCATATCCTCATACATCCAAAAATAGTAGGACATTGATTGATTACACAAGAGTAAAAATAAAAATAAAGACTATGTCACAAAACGAAACAAACTTGCAGGTTGAATGCACTTAAAATGCAAATATGAACACATTAGAGGACAAAAACATAAAGGGCACCTACTAAATAAAAAAATAAAGGTGAGAAATTTAAGGGGGAGTAAGGCACGAACTTAGTTAAGAAGCTAAGTGAGTCATGGCCCAAAAAGGGTCGAGTCACGGCTTTAACTGGGATGAGTCACATCCCTTCCCAGCAATTCAAGGACCGTCTCTAAGTGAGTCATGCACTTGCCTTAGTGAGCGAGTCACGGACCTACAGACTGGGTTTGAGAGTCAACTCGAGATGGTCTAGTAATGCTGGAATGTTGCCATGGCTAAATTCAAAGGTCTAAAATCCAAATTTAAAGCACAAAACTCAAGGAAAACACCCCAAATCCTCCCATAAACTTAAAATATGGCTAAAAAAATACCAAAGAACACCATTTACATAGATTTATATAACGAGAGAAAATTAACTTTAGAGAACATGGCAACTAAAGGTATAAAACTCACCCCAAACTCATAAATGAACATAGATTCATGCATAACTTGTCAAAATACACATAAACATACTTATGACACATTATTTACACAAAAAAATTCAAACATCAATATACACAAAATATGTATAGAGAAGTAAGCTAAAAATAGAGCACTTAAAGCTTAAAATAAACAAAGATAAATATGCTTTAATAAAAATGAAAATCAAAACATGTACAAGGGTTGGAATTCATCCTTTCACATTACCTTTAGTGTTGCTATATTTTAAAGCCAGTAAGAATGCCTTTTTCTTCCTCTTCCTACTGCTTCATGTGTAATTTTTTTCCAAAAGCATAGTCCCAAAACTAGAGTTTTTTTTTAAAATAGTCCCATTTTTTTTCTTTCTCCTGTTTGTTAATTTTTTTGTTATTATTTCTTCTATCCCCTAAGAAAAACATCCCATCATCCTTAATTATTTTGGATAAAATGAAGGGAAATTGGAGATTTTTTCCCTGAAAATTATCCTCTATTTTGCAAGGTAAGAAGTTGGAATTTTGGCTAAAAAAGCTTAGTCACGGATGTGACTAGCAAGTCATAGACTATGACTTATAGGTTGACTCGGTGAGGCCTAAAATAATTTTTTTAGTAAAAAAAGGTAAGTTATAAACTAACATTGTGACTTGCTAGCAAGTTGCTGGTAAAAATGGAGAGTGAGCCAGCCACTTAAGATTATGACTCAGAGGTGAGTCAGCTAGTGGCCTAAATTATAATGAATTCCATTTATTCAATGAAAGAAATGAAAATATAGCTTTTAAAAGAACATTTTTCTCTTGAAACTCTATAAAAAATGTTTTCCTTAAATGAGCACTGGCACAGGAGAAGAGAGCATTGCCATTTCCTTACTATTTCCAAAACATCATTATCCTCATTAGGTAACTTTGATAGAGGCTGACTCAGTCCTAGTGTCTACGACTGTGACATGCATTTAACCCTGTAGGCATCCAGTTGGTTCTCAAAACTTGCTTTTAGAGCCTAAGAATATACTAAGGTTCATTTAACTCGTGAAAGCCAATCGCTTCATAATAAACATAGATCCCATCTAACCCGTGATGCCTTCAAGTCTTAAAAAGGCATGAGATGCCTTATTAAATTATACCTATCTATTCACTAATGATTAACTTATGAGATATCTGCTGAGCACCACAAAGCATGCATTATGGAGTCACCACCCAATAAAACATTGGGAAAGTGATTCTATTACCTCATGAATCTGAAAGCCAAAGACAATTTGGATTTCACCCTTACTCGCATACTCGATTAATAGCGATATAATTGATTATTTACGATCAATCACCTCAACTTTCTTCTCATGCATTATGAGATAAAGAAATAAAATAACACCTAAGCATGTAGAAAGCAATAAAAACATACATAAAACACAGTGATTTAAGGACATTGGTCCCGATGTGAAGAATTAATTAATTTGTCTTAATTTATCGCTCAAATAAAACATTTGCAAGAAATTATAATAATAAATGTATAAACATACATAAATCGGGAAATTCATTGGATCTGGAGATTTTAATACCTGCATGGATATTTACAAAAAAATTAGTTTTGTATGATTTTTTTAAAATAGGACATTGGTCCCATTAGTTGATGAAATCCCAATTAATTAAATAAATAAACTTTTAGTGTGATTTCCTCAATTGTCATGCTGAAATGCCTTTTTTACTAATTATTATAGACATGTTATAATTAATACACGCCAAAAATACAAATAAGAAAAATAAATAAATAAATAGGCTAAAATAAGGAAACCATATTAATTAAATTAATTCTCTATGTCCAGATGAATCTCTTTCATCTTTTGAGGGTTTCTCTAAGAAAATCCCACATGGTTATGTGTCTAAAAATAATAGGACATTGATTGATTAGACAAGAGTAAAAATAAATGATAAAGATTATGTCACAAAAGAAAACAAACTTGCAGGCTAAGTGTACTTAAAATGCATATATGAACACATAAGAGCACAAAAAATGAAAGGGCACCTGCCAAATAAAGAAAATAAAGGAGAGAAATTTAATAAGGGTGAGTCACTGGCTCAGTCAAGGAGCCAAGTGAGTCACGACCTTAATTGGGATGAATCACATCCCTTTCCAGTGATACACATATCGTCTTTGAGTGAGTCATAGACTTGTCTCAATGGGCAAGTCACGGACTAGGTTCATGACTCACTCATAGACTAGATTTGAGAGTCAACTTAAGATGGTCTAGTGATACTGGAATGTCGCCATGGCTAAATTCAAGGGTCTAAAATCCAAATTTAAAGCACAAAACTCAAGGAAAACACCCCCAATCCTCCTATAAACTTAAAATAAGGCTAAAAAATATCAAAGAACATAATTTAAATTAATTTATATAATGAGAGAAAATTAACTTTAGAGAGAGAAGATGGCAGCTAAAGGTATAAAACTCACCCCAAACTCATAAATGAACATAGATTCATGTATAACTTGTCAAAACACACATAAACATGCTTATGACACATTATTTACACAAAGAACTTCAAACATTAATATACACAAAATATTTATAGAGAAGCAAGCTAAGAACAGAGCATTTGAAGCTCAAAATAAACAAAGCTAAATATGCTTTAATAAAAATAAAAATCAAAACATGTACAAGGACTGGAATTTATCCTCTCACATTATCTTCACTGTTGCTATATTTTAAAGCTAATGAGAGTGCCTTTTTCTTCCTCTTCTTGCTGCTTCGTATGCAAATCTTTTCCAAAAATAGAGTCCGAAAAGTAGATTTTTTTTCAAAAACCAGTCCCTTTTTTTTTCTTTTTCTCTTATTTGTTAGTTTTTTTTATTATTGTTTCTTCCTTCCCCCCCGAAAAACATTTGATGAACCTTAATTATTTTAGATTAAGATGAAGGGAAATTGGAGATTTTTTCCCTAAAATTTATCCCTTGTTTTGAAGGGTAAGAAGTTGGAATTTTGGCCAAAAAAGCTCAGTCACAGATGTCACTTGAGAGTCATGGACCGTGACTCACGGGTTAACTCAGTTACGCCTAAAATAACTTTTTTCATAAAAAATAGTGAGTCACAGATTAGTGTTGTGACTCCTTAGTGAGTCATAGACCTAGGCTATAACTTATCAGTGAGTTACAGGTAAGAATGGAGAGTGAGCCAACCACTTAAGATCATAACTCAAAGGTTAGTCACGGACTTGACCTATGAGTTAATATCGTGACTCACTTCTGATTCAGCTAATGGCCCAAATTATAATGACTTATATCTATTCAACAAAAGAAATGAAAATATAGCTTTTAAAAGAACATTTTCCCCTTTGAAACTCGGTAAAAATGTTTTCTTGAAATAAGCACTAGCACAAGAGAAGAGACCACTGCCACTTTTTGACTATTTTCAAAGTAGCATTATCCTTATTAGGTAACTCTGACAGAGGCTAACTCAGGCCTAGTGCCTACAGTTGCCCCTAAATTTGGGATAGCTAGCACACTGGTGTCTAGGTTTGCCAAAGTTCTAAGCAAAGCAATAACAGATGTATACTTGAGCCAAAAATTCTTAAAATGTAGACACGTACCATTTATGGTAGTTAATTTATCGCTGAGTGATTACCACCAGCTTGTTGGTCTTTTAACTTTTGACTGGGTGATTAACGTCATTTTGTCAACATTTTAACCCTTAGTGGAGTAATTACCATCAACTTATCAATATTTCAACTCTGCATTTGGTATTTACCATCACCTTGTTAATGTTTTAACCATGGATCAAATAAGTAATTATCATCAACTTGTCGACATTTCAACTCCACGTTTGGTATTTATCATTAATTGTCGACATTTTAACCATGGATAAAATGAGTAATTATTGTCAACTTGTCAATGTTTCAACTCTTGATCAAAGTAGGGTGATTACCATTAGCTTGTCGATATATTAACCCGATATTAATTGGGTGATTACCATCAACTTGTCGACATTTTAACTCAGTCTGGTTATCTAACTGGTGCCAGCTTATAGGCATACAAGATCAAGGAAGATGATGGAATGTCTCTTGAGAGAACTTTTACCTTTGAAGGGCGCATCACTTCTTAAGTGAATACCAATACCTGCAGAAGTGTCCATCATCAAAACTCTTATGTGATAAAGGAATATTACTTACCCTTTTATAGGTTTGTATGATTGTCTTCATGTATATTTAATCTTGAAACAAGGAGGTCGTCCTTTCAAGGAGTGTGTTAGGTATGTTTTTGGCACTTGCATAGTCCAAGTGTGTCTGAGCATCATTATGATATGATTGTTCGGTAATTATGACTTTAAGATGTCATTAATGTGACATTTTGGAGTGTTCCTTACTTTAAATAAGGGGTAATGAATCAGTTCGTGATGTGCATATTGCTTAATTATTTAGTAAACCTCGATTTTTGATTGACTCTTCTTTTTTCTTTTTTGAATCCAAACTGTTCATCAAAACCTTTGGTAATTATATGAATGATCTTTTTTCGTCTATTATGTCTCATTTTATCTCATTTTTTACTTATTTTATTCACTTTCATCTTATCATCATTCATTGCTATCCAAATGTCATATTAACATTCATAAAGGGATTAACATGGATATACATAAATAAATTGAAGAAAGCAAAAAAAAAAGTCCATACATCATTTAAATAAAGTTAAAGTAAAAGTATGAAGGTTAATGTAAATACAATTGAAAGCCAATATAGTAGCGGAATAAAAAAAATGACTCCCTAAAATCATCAGTGACGTCTCAATCTAGTGAAATCTTGTAATCTAGATGATAACCTAGGTGGTCACTATACAGGCTGAAAAGGTCCTCCTTGAGATGGATTTGAAGGTGGTGTGGATGACTAGTGTATAGTGAACTCAACTCCTATGGCTCGAGCAAAGGGTGTCAGGGCCTGCCCCATAAGCCTAGCTAAATGATGTCTCTAGTCCCATTCATAGCCTTTTTGAGATAATAAACCTCCTTTATGACCTCTTGTAAAATGCCTACTAAGGAAGATATAGATGCATCTATGTTATGAGCTTGTCTACCATTAACTCAACTGGATAAGGTGACCATCTCACTCAAAGTCCATAAGTCTCATCTCATGCCCTCAACAGCAATCTCCAGGCTAGTCAATTTGCTCTTCAAACTCGGGGGAGCACTAAATGGTGCTGGACCATAAGAAGTGAAGGCCCTTGGATCCCCATGTGTATCTAACCTATAAATCCTATGTAATGCTGGTATACGCAAGCTTCTAGAACTCTCTACTTGTGTTGATTATGGCCATGTGAAAGGGCTAAAACTAAACCTTACACCATGGGTCTAAGTCCCTAAATAGGTTGGTCTTGTAGGTGAATGAGCCTGACTAATGGGCGAATGAACCTCATGTGGGAAACCCTTAAGTATCTGATGTGCCTGAGGAAGAGGATGGATATCTTGTGCGAGGTCTGGTGGTTAATCATTGCCACCACGTGCAGCACCTTGTGACATATGAATCCTAAATCCTTACTCGGCCTCTTCTACTAATAATAGTTTATAAACTCCAGGTCAAAGGCACTCAATCATCTGTATGTCCACTGCCATGTCAAAACTCACAAAGACGTCCCCTTTTGCCAGTGCTCCCATCTAAGAATCAAGAAATCCAAGTGACAACAATAGTCGAGTAATTATACCTCCCTTGACAACAATAGTTCCTGAGGCTCGGGCTATTATAAAGATATATGTAGAATCTCATGAGCGATGTGGATTCAGTGTCCCTCAACCATACCCCAAAGGCTCCAGATGCCTGTGAAATTCAGGGACCTTAGGCTCCCTGATTGACCCATGTAAGAACATGATAAGACTTTCTATAGGTATCTTAGCACTTACGAAATCAACATAGTGGCCTTCATTGTCGTGGAATTATAGGGAATGCCCGGTCTGGCAACAGCGACCCATTAGTCATCTCTTGCTATCCTCTAGGGACCTAATACATCCTCACCTATGGGTAAGCCGAAAGCCTTAGATACTTATGCTTGAGACATAGTAAAGGTATACTCAAAGACCTTGAATGTGACCACCCCCTCTTTATTATCAGGGTGCTGATAACCCCGATAGTGGAAGTAGCCAAAAACAGGCGAATTGCCTCAGGATTAGTAGCATATGCAATAGTTTAAAAGTCTAGCCATCCCACTAGTGCAAGGTAGTATTTTGCATCCTCCCAGATGCTCATGTTCTGAAGTAAATGTTGGCTCATGAGCCGGTTGGTCTAAAATTGTACAACATGCAAGATTCTGTACCTAATTTCATCCTCTAGCATCATCCATATAAGTGCTTGAATGTTTGGGTGCGGCTGAGGTGGTTGCGGCTCTCTGTGGCGAGGCATTTGTGTAATTATGGAATAAATTAGTGTATATGATATATTATCAAATAATTATGATTGCACATTTAAGGCTAGATATAATTAAAATATCATAACATAATGGTTTACTTAAAGTAATAAAATCGACAATCATGTAATAATTAATCCTTATGTTACCTACACTAACAGTAGGCAAGCTAAAGTTCCAGAAGCAAATTTTAAATAAATAGCTCTAAAGGTGATAATTACATAATCATTCAGATTAAATTTAGTCAAACTAAATGATATGGCAGTCATATACCATAAGGTAAAAAGAGAAACAAATGCATTTTATTGCTAAAATTTAGTACATTACAAAACTAATTGAGTTGTATTAGAATCATTCATACATCGTTCATATAGATATGTATAATCAAAAATTTTAAATATGTACATAATTGTATGAATATGCCATTTACTTAAAAAAATGATTGATTCTTGACAACAATCGGACAACATAATGACTAATACAAGAGACCCTCCTGCATAGAAAATGATGCACAAATGTTTTTAATCAAACACGAGTGTGTCACACACCACCAAATAGATTTCAATCATCACATGAATATTTACATGTGCTTATGCATGGTGGATTAAATTACAAGGCAATACTGTGGCTTGCGCATATATACATAGATGTATGCTATCAATATTTTTCTACAATTTCTTACTGAAATGATATATAAATGGAAAGCAATACTAAATTACTGAAATTGCTTAACATCTAATATTTAAAGAAAATAAGGCGGGATGCCTAAAATTGCATAATCATATTGAGCATTCAAAGGAACTAATTAAAACTAAATGGCTAAGGTTATATTCAAAATTACATAGGCCTAAATACCAATTAAACACAGAAAATGCCAAATTTAGTTGCCAAGAGCTAATTAAAACAAAGGAATGTCTAAATTAATTAAACATTATGTTAAATAACTAATTGAAAATTAAAATTAGTTACATAAAATCAACTTGAATTAGGAAATTCTTATTGATGTTATTGCATAATTTCACAAATATAATGCAAATTAGAAATTAAGGGGTGAGAGCAACCTATGAGGATTACTAAAAATAGGAATTAAAATTACATAATTATATTAGTTACTTAAGAAATCAAGTATTTTTATACCTAAAACATTCACCCTTAAACAATGCATTAATTCATTATTTCCTAAGTTATATGTCTTACCAATAAGATGAAAGTAAATTTAAATTAATTATTATTATACTGATTACATAGATTATTATTATTGTGCTTATTATTGTATATTTTTTCCTTCCTTTCTATTACTGTTCCACTTTCTTCTATTTTTGTTTTTCCCTTTTTTTTTTGTTTTTTTTCATTCTTTTGTTGATGTATCATCCCGCTTCTACTGCTTTTGTGGGGCTCTAATATTCTAATTATATTATTTCTTTTCCTTTTTTTTTCTTTTCTTTTCTTAGTTCATTATGCTATACTCTTATAAACTACTCAAGGAAAAAACTTGGTTCACCTACAAACCAAAATAACTAGTAGTGTAGATAGTCAAACAAAACACAAAAGCCAATCAAATGCACAAGAAATTTAATTTCAATAAGATAAATAGCTACCAAAACAAATCTATAACACTAAGAGCATCAAATAAGTAAAGAAAACTAAAAAACTTTGAAGAAATGTCTACCTCGAAGTTTTAATGGTAGAACAAAAAAATAAAAGACAAGACTTGAAGATACATGTACCCTCTCGAGCATAGTACAAATGCGGTTCCAATGGCACTAACGACACGTAAATTGGGGTCTAGAAGAAGGAGAAATGAACAAAAGAAAAACTTTTAAAGGAAACTTCAGGTTCCAGTAAGGAAGAGAGAAAGGCAAGGAAGAACAAGAAGAAAGCCTTAAAAAGGTAATTCTTAGTGAGTCACAGACCAAGGCTGCGAGTTACGAACTAAAGGTGTGACTCACAGACAAAATGGTGCAGTTTAACTAAAAGAGGGTGAGTCACAAATTGAAGGGTTGTGAGTCAAAAATGACTCATGGATATAGTCCGTGAATCATAAAGGACAGTAAAAAAACCCTTGAAAATCATTAAAAAACCACAAAAAGGAGATTAATGGTCATTAATTTCCACTTAGTTTCAATTATTTACAGTTTAAATAAAGTTAAATGCTATTATCATTTTCCTAAATCAATTTAAATTATTATTATTATTATTATTATTATTATTATTATTATAAATCCCTATTATTATTATTTACTTTTGTTTAGCCAAATAATAATTAACAAACAATAATTAGCAATTCTCAATTAACAAATTTTCATACATATATACCAACAACATATTATTGACTCTCTGAATGAAGTTACAAAGCTTCTGCGATGTTGACAAATTTGCCCATGCAAAATCAAAGAAATGATGCAGAGTTAACTATGCAAATGCATGTCCAATACAAAAAGGAATGCATTATCCATATAATTTGAGAATGACTCAATGTCCAAGGGAGTGAGTCAAGAGCATCAAGATCCAAGGGATTGAGTCACTCTTTGCCTATAAATACCCTTAAATCTCCTCATTCAGCCTTCAACAATCTTCATACAGTCTTCTTGTTCCATGTAAGCATTATATAACTTCATTGTTTAATATTATTTTTTCTTTTTTTGTTGTCTTTTTCCTCATACTATTTATTAGCATTACTTTATTGCGTTATATTACACTATTATTACATTGTCTTATTATTTTATATTAGCAATATACATTGTCAATATACCATAATTTTCATTAATTTTTCCTCTATTATTATTTTTATTATTTATTTTTTACGAAATGTCTATTTTAATTGATGGAAATTTTTTACACCAAAGTTCACAAACTGCTCAATGCCTCTAGGACCTAGGAAAATTCAATTCTAGCTTTATATTTCAGTTTGAAATTTTTATGAGGAGTTTAACCTAACACCAATCTTTTGTTGGCAACTACTCGGTATTGGGATCCTTGATTTCATATTTTCAAGTTTAACCATCAAGAGTTATGTCCTCTGGCTGAGGAGTTTGCAAAAATTATCGATGTGCAATTCCACCCTTGAACTTTGCCCTATATCCCAAATTGTGTAACAAATTATCCAAGAGATGCTAGTCAGACCCTAGGATTGCTACCCTCTGCTATTTTTAGATTGGTACCTTGACAATAACCTATTCCTCTATAACCACTGCTTGATGCACTGAATGACTTTTCTAGCATACCTACTTTCCAAGTTAGCATTATTTTGCTGATCAGTCTCGCTCTATATTTAACAGTGAATTAGGGGAACCAGCTGGCCATTATTGACTACTTGGTGTTATTGATGGCATATGCAATGGCTTGACTACTTTCCCTATTATTTTAGCGAAAAGCATTCTTGGCTTAGATACTGTCTATTTTGACCTTGCTGCAGTTTTTTCCAAAAACCACTTATTACTCTAGGTACAATCCTTATGTTAAAGGTAGTGCACCCTTTATAGGTTTTCACACTAGCGTTTCTTAGTGGGAAATGTGCCTTGATAGATTTTCACATAACCTTATGCCTTATTTTCGCCTGGGATGAATCTAATTCACTCCAATGACTTTTTTATTTCATTTTTTATTATTCTATTCATTCATTTTTTTTCATTCTTTTCAGGTGGGGCTACAGGAGAAATTGAGCTTGCTTAAAGAACCTCCCTCTAAAGTCATCAATACGAACTTGTTGAGACATTATCTTCTCAAGAGAAGAATTCACAACTTCAGATCATCGCAAGAAGGCTTTGCATAGCTAGCTACAGTAGATAACAATGATATTAGCTTAATATGTATATGGTTGGTACCCAATTATGTAACCCCAGATGGTAAGTCTAGTTGCGTAGTTTCCTGATGTACTCATCAATTTAGGGAGCAACAAGATATCATAAGATGCCCGTTGTCATTTCAAAGAGGTACCCTGTCTGTTGCTTTTGTGTCTACTTACCACCATCTCTGGATGAGACTATATGCAAAAGCTGATATTCAAAATCCAACTGACTGTAACTTTGCTACATCTGCTATATATAAAAGATGGATATCCAGTCCCTCAGTTGATAACATAACACACTGGCTAAGATGAAGCTCAAGCAGAAGTAGTATAGGATGATCTTTAGACTTAAATGCATAATGAAAAATAAATATGTACTATTTTTTATATCGAACAAAATAACCCAGAGTATGTATAATAAACTACTCTTATTTATATTAATGTATGAGTTTGCATTATATACGATAATACTTCTATATCTTTTCATCATTCATGATCACTATTTCAACAATAGGGTCAAAAGTACAAAACTCTACTCATTCATAGGACTGAATGTTAAAAGTATCTTCCCCCTCATTATCAATCAGCCCTCTTGGATTTTCTTGATTGAACCTTTTCACTCTGCCTTTAATTTTTGCCCAAAAAAAATTTTTTCAATTTTCACCCTAGCGAGGTACCTAATATTAGAAAGGCCACCATTTATCGATTTTTAACCAGCAAGGCTATATTTTGTTTTTATTTTTCTCTTTTATTTTTTATCATTTTTCTGAGTCTAGCCATGTAACCTTTTTAGCTTATAAATGTTGACTAGCTCCTTGAATTCATTCCCATCACTATCACTCAGTATTATAGCTCTTTTAGATAGTAGTTTCTTTAGCACAAATGGGCCTTCCTATGTCAGTATGAATTTTCCTCTAATGTTAGGCAAGCCTGGTCTAATTCGTTTGAAAACCAAGTCTCCTTCCTTTAGAGGATAAAATAAAACGACAAATACATCCATAAATAAGGCACTTCATTGTAACCTTTTTAGGTGAGGGCTTTGGTCCTCGCTGTGGGTTATTGATGAAGCATTTCATTGTAAGGGTTCGAAGATAGGGACTTACCAGTCCAAGTTTTATTTAAGAAACATTCCGTGTTATTTAATTATATACAAAATCATTTACATTATTAAAAGCTAAATTTTATATGTGAGTTTCCTGGGCAAAGTGCGGACATCGATTCGATTTTATTAATGAATTATCCAAATTAATTACTATAAATATTTTTATGACATTTTTCATTTGCGGTTAAAAAAGACTTTTTACAGTAAAGAGAAAGGATCATGAACTTACCTATAGTGCTTGCCCAGTCATATTTGCAATAGGGTTACCCACAGGAGCAACAACAACAACAACAACAACAACAATAACAATAACAACAACAACAACAACACTAACAATAATAATAATAATAATAATAATAATAATAATAATAATAATAATAATAATGACAAAAATAATAATGATAACAAAAAATAAAAGAGGATATACATAAAAAACCAAATGAAATAAATAAAAGGAAAAATAAAGATCCAGTGTGTATGTCGAAAATGTACAAAAGTGTATTTGATGACATACGGTTGACTTTTTAACCTTAAAAGGCAAGAAAACACATTTTGGGCCATACATTACATAATGCATGGGTATGCATCAAGTGATGCATGGCTGTATTGGCTCGATAACAACTAGTTTTCTCTCTCTTTTAAAAATAAATTACTTGTCGAAAATAGATCCAAAAGGGAGCAAAAAGGAAAACTAAATACAAAATAAAGGTTTTTAAATCAAAATTTTCTTTAAGAAAATTGACTTTAAAATGGACTAAACAGGATTTGAAGAAGATAGCCTAATAATTTCTATCACACAGTAATATAACCTTAAGAAAGGTTTCACAACCTAAATCTAGCAAAGATTAATATACAACAGATATGCGTAAATGAAAATAATGACTAAAACCTATCGTAATCGAGATAACGAGAAAAGCTTTTTATATTACATTTGATATACTTACTTAATTAGACTGTTGACTATTAGATTTATGGACCTCTCGTTAAGTTGAAATAGTTAAAAGCAGTTGAAAAACATGAAGAGCTAAATGCCAAAAAACACTTTCTATTTTAAGAACAATTTGAAACCTTTCTATAAAAGTTTACTTTCAAATCAAAAATTTTCCAACCTCTTTGAAAGAAATCGGCCAAAACTTTATATAATGATGAATGTATGGGTGTGTATAGAGCTATACACAGGTGTACATTCAAAAAGTAAGCACTTGCCCACCTACTCTCTGGGAATTCACCCACTTTTGGGCTAAATGGTTGTACCATCAAGAGTGTAAGGGCATACATCTCTTTACCTAGGGCAAGTTACCTTAAAAGGCAAGATTCTTGTGATGTACAACCGTATGCTCTCTTTACAAAGCCGTACATAATGGAAAAAAAATCTAACATTAGGTTAAATAATAACATCCTTTCTATGTGCTACGGTGAGGACTTACCTAATTTGACCCATTTTTTAAGCCATAAACCAAAGACTTCTCTCAATATTCGACCCTCTATTTCGCTTAGCTACTTAAATCAAGTACAAAATATTTTAAAACATTTTTCAAAAAATAGTTTCAGCATAAAACGAATTTACCATCCTCGATTCACTCTCTTTAAAGGAGTAGTTTTTCTCATTAGGTAACACTGACAAAAACCTCCTTATGACCCAGTGCTTATAGTTACCCCCAACTTTGGGGAGACTAGTACACATAGGAATCTAGATGAGCCAAAGTTTAGAGTAAGAGAGAGAGATGCTTACCTAAAGAGGTGATCTCCCTGTTTGCTTCTTAAGAAGGCTTGGTTGGTGACCAATGCTAGCCTGTGGCATGTTCATTATTTTGAAGGTGATTTTGCTTCTGCGACTATACCCTAACTAGAAAGGCGATCCCACTGTGTGGCTATACCTTGGCTTGAAGGTGATCTCACTCTATGGCTATACTTTGGCTTGAAAATGATCCTACTCTATGGCTATACCTTGAGGCAATCCCATTATATGGCTATACCTCAATTTGAAGGCAATCCCACTTTGTGGCCATACCTTGGCTTGAAAGAAATTCTACTTTATGGCTATACCTTGGCTTGAAGGTGATCCCACTCTGTGGCTATACCTTAAGGCAATCCCACTATGTGGCTATATCTTGATTTGAAAGTGATCATATTTTGTGGCTATACCTTGGATTAATGCCGATCCCACTCGGTGGCTATACATTAATTTGTGAAAATTTTGTGTGTATGTCCTCAATTCGTAAAAATTTTATGTGTATATTAGGGTGGTTAGGATCTGAGGTTAACTCACATAACCACTTGCTTCCTACAGTAGAGGGAGTGCCATCACCAATGGCACTCATGAGGCTGCAGTAGTCTATGTTGTGTAGCTAGTTAAATTTTATTTGTCTTGGATTTATAGTGTTGAAAAGTTAGATTGGGGTTTGTTGCCCCTTGCATGGCTCACTAAAATAATCATTCATGTTTATTTTTCTTATGTATATTTTTTCTTCTTTTTGTTTTTTTAGCAATATGGCATGTAAATTTTGTTGAGTCTATTGCTTGTGTAGAATTATAACATATAGCTTATTATTATCCAATCACTTTTGTCCTATAATGGGAACATCTTAAAAGTATGCTTAACCTTTTAGCAATAAGTAATATCGATTTGTGGCACAATGCATCACATAAGCTAGTAAATAATCTATGTCAATCATGGTACACAATAATCTCAAAATACATTTATAATAATGGTCCTAACAAATCCAAAACAAACATTTAAAATTAAAAAACAACACAAATATCCAAAATGTAGGAGAAAAACAACATAAACATCCCATAAAAAGTGTTAAAATCTATGAATGTATGTAAACTGTGTGTGGTATAAGAATATGTTAAAGGTTATCAACTGCCTAGAATCTTGGAGCCTCAATCTAAGCTATACTCAGTAGGGCCCTTTGGTGGAAAATAGGATCTGTGTCTGTAGAATGGTAGGCTCGATACCTGAGATATAGATAGGCCTAGCTATATCGGTCCTGGAGGCTAAATAGTGATAGGATGAAGGAAATCATGAATATAATCTATGAAGTGATCTAAATCCCCTTAAATACCAACTATCTCGATCGTCTACACAGTAATGTGACCTATAACTATCCCATCTATGCCATCACATTGGCTTTGAAGTTAGTGTCTAGCTTGTCAATCTTTTTCTTCATCTCGTCCCTGGCTCCCTTAACTGTCTCCTGGCAATAAGGAGGGCAGTCTTTAACACAGTGATGCACTCTATGGCCTTTTTCATGTTTTTATCCATATTTTTGACCTCGATTTATGTCCTAGCTAGATTAGCTATGAACTCCCACCGGAGAGCATCAAAGTCATTGAATCTCTTTATATACGCCATGTGTTGCCTAATATGCTCCTGATGTATCGCCTGTATGTCCATGATTATGGCAGTCTGGGCCACAGTCAAGCTTTGAATACCTTATAATATATCATCTTATAGAGCTGCTTGCTGAGGTGGAGGCAATGCTGAGGATGATGATGCACCAGGATGACCATAGGCCCTAGGAGGCAGCTCCTACAAGAAGGTAGGGAAATCCTGCATAGTGGGTGGTGTAATCGGCTCCTAATGGGCCTTTTCTACAAAATAGTTCATGAAAGGGACCTCTTTCTCCTCTATGAATCCTAGCCTTAGAACATCCTATATCTGCTGGTTGATGCCTATTCAGCAAGTGTACTAAATCATTAAGTAATAGAATGGGGTATAGTTAGGACCCTCGAATATCGTGCCCAAGGGATTGTGTATGCAATAAGTGAAAATCAATTGTATGCTAAAGAATTCCCAATTTGTGTGTGTGTGTGTGTAAGCTATCAACTAAGTGGTATGCAGAAAATGTAAATATAACGGTTAAATGTAAATTTGGAATAAATTCTAAAAATAAACTAACGGTAATTTTTCTATGATCAAGGCAATTAACAAATTAATAGGAATGAAATTTTATAAGTAAAAATGCTATTCAGCTTCACTCATCTTGCCCTTACCCAATGTCAATTAAATTAATCCTAAAATTATATATATATAAATTCGGGATAACCCTCTTAACCCAAGCATCCCGTTCTGGTGCAAGCTATTCTAAACATCAGATGTCCCATTCTGGAGCCAGTCTTATACTTAGCCTAAGCATGGGTTTAACATCTTAGGTTCGATTTGCTTTCCCATTCCGAAGCCAAACAACTCAAAACCCATTTATTACACTCCCTACTCTAGCTCAAAAACACAAAATGCTGCAACTTAAAGAGTCCCATTTTGGAGTAGTCTAAAAATCACATCATTTATGATAAAAGAACAGAGGATTAAACATTCAAGTCATTCAACCATCGAAGCACCAAATCAAAACAAAGATATATGATAAAATCATTCATCCAAATTGGAAGTTTAATAAAAATAATGAAAACTCGTGAAATATCCATGAAGCAATAGTGAAATAAACCATTCAACTATATATAAATATTTAAAATATGTTCAATATTCACATTGGATAGGGGATTCAAAGATCCCCTAAACAACCAAAGACTACTCACTATCCATTAAAAAATAAAAGAGAAAAGGAGAGAATAAATCCAAAAATTCATGGAGGAAGAAAACCCAGCTGAATCCCAAGCTCCTTCAAACTTCTTCTCCAAAGCTTCAAAGTAATTGAGCTTCAAGATGTGAAAAACTAGAAATTTAAGCTAAGTATAGTGTTTAATCTAAGTACTTTTCTGTAAATCTATCTATTTTTTAGTGTAAACTATGTATCTCTATATAAAAATGAAATAAAGAAGAAAGAAAAACCCTAGATCTGAAAAAGAAGAGAGCTCCCGATTCTATAGAAAAATCTACTATATATAGGCCAAAAAGGGTGGTCAATAGGAAATTCATGCTGACTGTAACCTATTAAAAATCTCTCTTTTAACTGCAATGAGTCATGCTAAACACCAAAGTCTATTGATCTTGACATAGCTCTTCGTTGCATTCTGGATTAATGGCTTGACTACCTCACGGTCAACACCAAAAACTTGTTAACTTTGAGGTCTTTCTTTTCTCGGTTTTGTACTTAGGAACTTCCTAGGTCATGGTAAACAATCCTATAAGAACAATTGCACTACTGACTGTGACACTTCTTGAGACAATGAGTTTTGACAAAAAGCATAGGTCACGGTCAACAGGTAAAACTTGCTGACCATGAGGTACATGCAAAATTTACAATTAAGCATAAAATTTCATCAAAACCTCTCTAAAACTCATAAAAGATAGGATTAACTAAATTTAGATAGAACTTATTAAACTAAAAGGAAAACAAAGCAAAAAACACTAAAAAGACACTAAACTAGACTGAAAAGGAACTAAAAATAAATACTAAATTTGAGTTATCACTGATTATTACTAGGCATCTGCTTAGGATATGAGGGCTATGGCTCATGATTGGGAATCTCTTTGCCCAGGTGGAAGACCATATCCATCCCATCCAAGGTCATCAACTCGATCCCATTAGGAGTGACGTCATCCTCTCTTACCATACATATATCATATGCCGCCTATCTGTCTAAATATATGCCCTTCTTGGTATACGACACCATCTAAGCCTTTAGCATGCCTTCAGCTAGGAGTAATCTGGTGACCAAACCTTTAATGACTGTAGCATTACCTGGATTACACTGTGTCACATGTATGTGTGCCAAGATAGTATAGCTCAAGTCTATCTACCTACCTACCATCATACCCTATAAACTATAAGTCTCTACCACCATAACAGAATTGGGACTGCCTATCCTCCCTATGTATGAGGAAGAGAGGACTTTATACAAATATTGTAGCAATTATGACTGCATTATAGTGGAGTTTGCTATCCTTCTCACATATGGGACCCTTGGTCATGAAATAACTGCCAACATCTTTGCCTAAATAGATCTCTCAGGCCTGATCAATCCTTCGCCCATAGGCAATCCTAAGATCTGAGCAAAATGCTTGCGTGTCATGGACATCAATTAGGCTGTATATAACAAGATCAATTAATACTAACTATCCTTATTCTTAATTCCATTGCATTATTCTTTCATTTACATGCCTTATTTTACATATTCATCCATCCATTTTACTAGTTTCATGCCAGGTATACCTATTGCCTATAGGTACATTTCTTTATAGGTATATTTTTATTCAGCAAATCAAATAACCAAGTAAGTAATTATGCACATAGTGACTAAATAAATTAACCAATAGGCAAACTAAAGTGCAACATCCCATTCTTGCATATTTACTTAATTTTTTTTTCAAAATGAAATTAAAAGTCATCACTAATAGCACATTACACATACTTATAACAATGCATATCAACAATCTTTCATGGCTTTATGCCTATTTCAACTATAGAGATAAGTAGAAAAACTATGAACATACCTTTTTCAATGAACAAGCAAAACTTGACAAAAACCTATAAAATTGATCTCAAAATATGTATAATGTGAAAACCCAATGGTGTACTAGATTGGAATGGCAAAATATTGCTTTATGATGAGAAAAAAGTGAAAAACTGAGAGTCCCCATTTTAAATCAGCAAAGAAGAAGAAGAAGAAAAAGAAAAAGAAAGTAAGAAAGAAAGATAAAAGAAGGAAAGAAATCGACATCATTTAAGTTTTAGGGAATGTACATGCGTATAAATGAGCATACGATTGTACCCTCTGATACAAGGCCATACGTTAAAGGTGCAAGGGTGTGCAAGGAATAAAAATCAAAATTTGAAAAGTTTTGAATATGAAACATTGAATTAGCCTTTTGTGCTCATTGAATTTGAAATTGGATGATATATAACTAATTGAGACCAAATTGAGAGAAAAATTTTCGTTGAACAATTCTACTTCTCCCTGGCTACCTAAACCTCTTTAAACTAATAGTTCACAATTTAGAGTTCAAATTGATTCCATCAAGATTAACTAGGCAAACTCATACTAATTATAATTGGGAATTAATAACTCAGCAACATAGATACCTCATTCAAAATTTTGACTTAAAGGTAAATAAACACTAAAATAGAATAAAACTATTAAAAGTAAAGCATAAAAAGATAACTAAAAGCACAAAATGAAATTGAACTAAGATAAACCACATTAAATTAAAACTAAAAATAAACTCCAAATGCATCAACTTTACTAAAAAATAAATGTACTAAAATAAATAATAAAATTTCCAAACTTAAAAATAGAAATAAACTAAAACAATGAGTTTGTAGTTCAAGGATTTCACAAATTTCAAGCATTTGAAACCCAATCTTCTTCTTCTAAAAAATATGCACAAAAATCTTTATAAGCCTTCACAAAAAATTTACCTTCAGCAATGGTTAGCACTAAATCTTCACAAAATAATTTTCCTTCATAAAATTCATCGAGTTCTAACTACTATCCATAAAGACAATCAATATTTAATTCTCAAAAATAAACTCTACCCCACACTTCAAAAGTTGTTATACTCAGCAACTTACCATAAAATCAACACAAAAATGTAAAGTGTAGGCAAACTCCCTACAATCAAAGGTCAGATGGAAGAGGGGATGGTGGTATAATTATGTCAATTCGAGAGATTAAGTTGGCCAGAATGGTTATAATCTGCCCCTACTGTTGCTTGAACTCTATTTGATTTGCAGCTAAGGTGTCCATTATGTCTATCAAGGCAGTTTACTAGGCAGAAGAGAGTGTGATAGCTCCTTGGTCTGGGCCAGGTGGAGGGTTGCTCAAACTTCTAGCCATTTTCCTCATGTATTCATCTCTATCTATAAGTCTGATGCGATGCTCTATAGCTGGATCTTTAACAAGTACTTTCATATTTTTGAGCAACCTATGGTCAATATAAGCTGCTGCAGGGAGGGCATCATCTTCATTCAAGGGTTGGTTAAAGGCCCTAGCAACCATGGTCACCCAACCTCCCAAAGATTTCTTCTTCAATTTAGTGGGCTACTGCTGTATCTCTTCTAGCTTGTTCCACCAATGCTATGCACCATTGATAGGAAAATTTATATCCATGTAGGCTAAAAATAGCATCTCTGGTAGGTTCACCTACCCTACAGACTGCATATGAGACATAAGAGATAAAGAAAAGAATTTGTGCAAAATTCTAAAAGCGTGATCCCTTAGGTTATGGGATTTGGTTGCTCCTAAAATGTATAGACCTTCAGCTTGGAGGTCTTTGATCTTTGCCCATGCTGTATTCTTGTCACAATCAGGGTATGCAAAAAGACCATCACTAGGGAATCCCAAAGCCTTAGAAAACTTTACAAAGGTCTTCTCATAATATTTTTCCTCCAACCAAAAAGTGACCATGTTAGGAATTTCTTTATGTCCAAAATGGCACTTGACAGTAGCTACAAAATCTCTTATTAACTTGGGATAAACCAACTCCTTGCACTCAAAAAACTTCTCCTAACCAATTGCTGCAATGTGTCTGTCCACCTCTTTTTTAATCTCTAACTTCTCCAACAGGATCGAATCCAAGTAGGTTAAAGGCAAGTACTTATAGTTAGATAAAATTTTATAGGTAGTCTGGGCATTCTCAAGCACCCAACTTGGTACTTTAGGCTCCCTTGATCTCTTCTTCTTTAACCTCTGGATAGGTGCTGGTGGAGGTGGTTGGCTAGGTTCTGCCTAGCCTCTAAGTGTTAGAGCCTGGCTGGAAAGAGGCTGAATAGCTTGAGCTTGTGATGATGAAGAACCTTGAGTGTGAGATCATTTTGGTGCCACTGACAATAATGAAAAACAAAACAAAGTTAAACCTGCCCAATGTCTTAAAAGAAAGCATAATAATCACAATCAAAAGAAGAGCGCAATTGGAGCTTAACATTGAATGAATAGTATAGACAACAAACAAGGGATGCAACTGCAGTTGCAACATAAACATGAGTCTCAAAATGAGTGGAAGCAAAGCAACAAAACATGGAATGATAGTTGAGCAAATAAGTGAACATGATTTGAGGCACTACTACATCATTCAAAATGAGGGATCTAAATAAAATTGTAAATTAAAGAACAAGAATCCCTACATGAGTCCAATTTTTTAATGTGTCTGTAACAATCAAGAAAAACATTTGCTTTAGAAACAAAATTGCAACTTAGAAACATGGTTGAAAAACAAAATCATGAAGTTCTAAAAAATTCCCACAATGAAGTCTCATGAAGCAAACAATGGCAATTTAAACAACTCAAAACAAAGCATAACACTTAAGAAAAAACTCCACCTATGTTCAAGTTTGTAGATAGAGAATAATTTTAAAGCTCAAATGCAAAATTCATACCTTATCAACAAAACTTCCAACTAAAAACTAAATTCTAGCTCAAAATCTAGGGTAATTCAACATCATAACTCAAACAACAATGGATATTTAAAAACTATGACCACAGGAAATGGATAGCTAAAAGCAAACAAGCCTACAAAGAAAGTGATTCCAGGACAAGCATGCCTCTCAATTCTTACAGTGCATATGAGTTAGATGTCTAAACAGTTCCAAAACTCATTCTCAGCTTATGATTAATAAAACACCATAACTTATAAAAATAAATGAACAAAAGAATAGGTGCTCAAGTGCAATTGAATCCTTGGGAACTGCAAGTTTCTTCTGAGTACTAAGATCAACAAAGGAACAGGTCTTGCATTGAAGTTTCAAGTCTAGTTAAGACACAGTAAAGTGAGAAAAACTAGGAATAATAGTGTGCAATCAAGGGATCACAATGCCTCCAAACATTGATGAAACACAAGCTAACAATAAATATGTGTTCAATTAGGTTCCAACTTACATATGACTCATTCTTCAGACAAACATGCTTTAATGAACAATGATAAATAGATACGAACTAGGGTTTATAGCAATAAAACATGCAAAACACGGACATTCTTACTATGATTGGATATGAAAATGCAAAAATTTGGATGCAAATGTGGATGTATAGCACAAAAGTAAATTGCATCAAGGTATGTGGTACGCAACCATGATAACTAATTTATCCTTTGGAAACTAGTAGCCCATAGGTCGAATCATTTCAGCCTATATACCTTGATACAAAACAATGAAAATGCACAAAGATTCTGATGCATACTCAGATACTATCTTGACAAAAATTACCAGCAAAGATGCAACAAAATCATGCATGGCTGAATGTGAAACATTAAAGCATAAGGTACTTAGTGTAACACCTAAAGAACAATGCCAACAATCAACACAGAGAGCTTAAATTTCCTCAAAGTCTTTACCAAAGCACAACAGATAACTTTCAAATTCCTGTCATCCCTAATTTAAGTTGGTAACCCAAGGTGATTGACCTATTGTAAAACAACCGAGTTTAACCTATCCCTTCAAGCTCAAAGAACAATTGAGAAAAGAATGATTGCAAGAAAGCTTAATGAGCAAAAGTAATTGACAAAGGAACATGATGCAATGAATTCTCAATTGATCAAAATTCTTGTAGCAAGGTATCAATAAGACTATTTAAAGTGTGGGTGGGTGTTCTATGCAAGTGATAAACAACCAAAAACAAATTTGGTCAACAAAGATAAAGACGATCATGCAACACAATAAAAGCAGCCAAGGCAAAACTTAGAATTAAAGTTGAAAACCAATGATAGCATGCAATTTTCAAGATGGATCAACATGCAGTTACTCATCAATCAAGTATAAGGTCAATAGCATGGGCAATGTAGCCCTTAGGAACCTATGAACAAGTGAGCGAAATCTCTCAAAAGAATGGAATAGGTGTAAGCAAACATGACAATTCAAGTGAACCCAACACAAATTTTCATCTCAATTCATTCAGAGTATAAAGGCGATAATGGAGGTCTAAATAGTGTTGGTATGCCCAAACAAAGGTAAGAATTGGTATTAAAGTCCTAATGCTAAAGAAGGCATAATAAGCTCAAACTAACTGGCAACAATAGGTCATAACTCAATAATCATGGATGTCAATAAGTTCCATCCTGCATTCAACTCATACTGCAAAACAAATAAGCTTCTAATGAACAAAGACATGCAGAATTAACCAACATGATTAATGCAACACAAGCAGACTCCTAACAGAGGTCATCACAAACCTAGTTTTGCCTATTTGTAATAGTTCCCAAATCAATCAACAGTAATCAGATCATAATTTCTTCTATTAAGATAGGTAAGAACTTAAGGAAAGATGCCTTAGAAGCAAATAGTTTTAACAAATGTCTTGGTATTGAACAATCACTCATGATAAGAACTGAAGATAGTGAAAAATTAGCAATTAAAAATTACCTCCAAGATAAAACTAACAATAGTTGAACATGAAATGAATTAAAATTCAATAATTTCAACAATGCATACTCAAGACTGACATTTTCAAAAACTCACATGCCTAACAATCATAATTCACAAAGAACTCTACTTCAAGGCATGCTTTTCATTCATTTAATCATGCATCAACTCAACAAAATTAATTGAACATAGTCCTTAGTTTTAAATGAGCATTACTAGTCAAATAATTTCCTCATGAATGTCCAATTCTATTAAAAAACAACGGTAAAAAAGGTATTTATTGTGAAGACTATGAATAAAAGAAGAAAGAAAAAGAAAACAAAAGCAAAAGGACATAACTCAATTGACTTAAACAAAATAAGCACAAGTTAATGAGAGTCACCAAGCAGAATCCCAAAATTCCCTTAAAATTTAAAAATTAAAATAAAAGCAAAGGGTTTTTGTGTGTGTGTACCTTTAAACTGCATCACCCATACTAAATTGATCCAAAATAGAATAAAAATAACACCAAAAATATATATAGATATATAAAAATATAGACACGCAGTAAACCAAAAAAAAAATAAAATTAACAAGAAAGAGGAACTAAAAAATGTAAAAACAAAACGAAACATAAATTGTAAAAAAAATAAAGGACGAAAGTGACAAGGGAAAATCATTTCTAGAAGAAAAGAAACTAGAGAAGGAGAATGTAAATAAACAAATTGGAAAAGAACAAAAGAAAAAGATGAACAAAATAAAACACACAGTATGCTAAAAAGAAGAAAATCAAGAACTAGAAACAAAAAGACAACGAAACCCTAAAAAATAAAAAGAAAAAGAAAATTGAAGGAAATTAATAACTTAAAAGCACACACAACAAAAATCCATAAGAGAAATATACAAATCAAACTAAAGCCACAAAGAAAGTAAAAAAAAAAACTATGCCCTAGACATAGAACATAAAAGGAAATAAAAGAAAAATTATACTTACTTGGTCTGAGACTCTTGACTAAATATGAACTATAAGAAAAATAAAGAAAGAGAGATAGATATGTATGAAGAAGAGAAGGTTAGACGAAAGAAACAAAAAATCTAAACAAAACTTGGAAGAAAAAGAAATAAAAGAAATTTTAAACAAAGCTAAAAATAAAAGAGAAGAATTAACAAATTGCAAAGAAGAAGAAAGAAATAATAGAGAAGAAGAAGAACAAGAAGAAACCATTACCTGCGAAGAGTGATGGAGAACAATGACTAAAGAAGAGAAAGAAAGAAAGTGGGAAGAAAAGAAAATGAAAAGACCAAGAAAAATGAAAACCTAGAGAAAAGGAGAAGGGAATAAGACTAAAAGAAGACAGAAACGGTAGTGTTTTAATGCCAGGTTTTAAATTTTTTTTTCATCAAATAGGGTCACAGTCAATAGGTAAAACCTGCTAATTGTGAGATAATGCAAGTTTGGCTTTTGAATTGAAAAATGGTAGGGAGGGGTGGGTCATCGTAAATAGATAAAGAGTGTTAATCGTGACTCATGAATTTTGCTGAAGGGTCAAGGTCAACAGGTAAAACCTGCTAAACATGAGATACTTTGTAATTCATTATTAGACTAAAAAAAAAAGTAGGATAATGGTAAATAGATAAAGAGTGTTAACCATGACTCATAAATTTTGAGATCCAGAGACAATGACTGACCTATGTCACATTCAATGAAGAAAACCTGCTGACCGTGATCCCCTAAATGCTTCACCAAAAAGTCATTTTTCTCTCATCTTTTCCTGGTCATTAAACACAGTCTTCTACCCTACTTCAATAGGGTAAAACACAATTAGGATGATTTGAATTCACATTTCCTTGAACCACACTGTTAACACCACAACTACAAAAACAAACTAGATTCAAACATTATTAAGATTAGGGGTTAAAAAGTAGTTCTGCATTTACCAAGTCCGCAGCTGGACTTTCAAATACCATTAAAGGTGACAATCACTGAAGTACCATCAAATGTTGATTCAAAATATGGCTTCACGTGATGTCCATTCACCTTGAACTCTTTCTTATCCCTCGGGTGCCTTAGTGTCACCACTCTAAATTTAGCAGCTCCTACAACTTCAAAGGGTCCCTTCCATCTTGATTTCAACATCCTAAGAAATAATCTCACCTTGCTATCATATAGAAACACCTTTATCCTAGGCATAAACTCCTTCCTCATTATCTTTCGGTCATGCCATTTCTTTGTGTTGTCTTTGTACTTCGTGGCATGATCGTGTGCCAAAAATCTAAGTTCTTCCAACTCATTTAGCTTCAATGACCTATATTTTCCTGCACTTACAAGGTCAAAATTCAATAATTTGGTAGCCCAATAAGCCTTATGTTCTAGTTCCACTGATAAGTGACAGGACCTACGAAATACCAACGTAAAAGGAGACATCCCTATCAGGGTCTTAAACATAGTCCTATATGCCCATAATACTTCATTTAGCTTAAGGTACCAATCTTTCCAAGAGGTATTGACCGTTTTCTCTAAAATCATTTTAAGTTCTTGATTTGACAGCTTAACTTTACCATTATCTTGTGCATGGTAGGGGGTATGACTTTGTGCCTAACTTTAAACTTCTTTAGCAAAGCCTTAAATTGATGATTAACAAAGTGTTTTCCACCATCACTTATTATGGCTCTAGGAGCTCCATATTAGGTGAATATATTCTTTCTTAGAAACTCAAATACTACCCTTGCATCGCATGTCCTAGTGGCTATAGCTTCTATCCATTTGTTCACATAGTCCATTGCCACCAAGATATATTCAAACCCATAGGGTACCGAAAAGCCCCCATAAAATCTATTCCCTATAAGTCAAACAACTCTACCTCAAGCATATTGGTTAAAGGCATCTCATCTCTCCTAGAAATATTTCCTACTCTTTGGTATCTATCACAAGTTTGCACAAATAATTACACATTACTAAACATAGTAGGCCAATAAAACCCAGTAGAGAGAATTTTTGACACCATTCTATTTGGCCCATTATGTCCACTGGCTTCTCCACTATGACATGCTTCAATGATCTCTCTGTGCTCCTCATTTGGAATGCATCTCCTCAAAACTTAATCTGCACAAAACTTAAAGAGATAAAGATCAATCTAAATGTATTTCCTTGCATCTACTTTCAACTTTTTTCTCTGTTGCCATGTATAGCCCTTTGGTAAATAGCCACCTGTAAGGTAATTTGCTAAATTAACGAACTAAGGATCAACCACATCACACATAAACAATGCACATATATGTTCATCAAGGAATAAATCTAAAATCTTCTCTTTCTCAATGTGGTCATGTTCAAGACTTGACAGGTGATCCGCCACAAAATTTTTCACCCCCTTCTTATCTTTAATCTTTAAGTCAAATTCTTTAAGAAGTACCCATCTCATAAGTCTTAGCTTTGACTCCTTCTTTGCAAAGAGATGTCTCAATGCCATATGATCATACCACACCATAATTTTTGCACCCAGCAAATATAATCTAAACTTCTCAAATGCAAAAAACAATTACAAGAAGGTCCTTTTCAGTTGTGGTGTAGTTGATTTGAGGTCCTGTCAAGGTATGACTTGCATAATAAATTGCACAAAACACCTTATCCCTTATTTATCCAAGCATAGCTACAACTCCAAAATCACTTGCATCGCACATTAGTTTAAAATACAAATCCCAGTCCAGTGATATGATCACTAGAGCTAAAATAAGCCTTTGTTTTAATAATTCAAAAGCATGGAAACATTCACTATTAAATTCAAATAGAGCATTATTCATCAACAAGTTAGATAAAGGTTTAGCAATTTTCAAAAAATCCTTGATAAACCTATGGTAAAAACCTACATGACCTAGGAAGCTTCAAATTCCCTTAGCATTGTTTGGGGGAGGAAATTTCTCTATTACTTCAACCTTGGCTTTATTTACCTCTATCCCTTTCTCTAAAATTTTGTACCCCAAAACTATCCATTCCTTCACCATGAAATAGCATTTCTCCCAATTCAATACTAAGTTGGTTTTCTCATACCTTTTTAGCACTAAATCAATATTCTTAAGAAAACTCTTCAAATTTCTCCCATAAATGGTGAAGTCACCCATAAAGACCTGTATAAATTTCTCTATGAAGTCATGAAAAATTGGCATCATACACCGCTAAAACGTAGCCGGTGCATTATATAATTTCAAAGGCATTCTCCTATAAGAAAAAGTGCCATAAAGGCAGGTAAAGGTAGTTTTCTCTTAGTCCTCAAGTGCTATAGGGATTTGTAGATACCCCGAATACCCGTTTAAGAAGTAATAAAACCTATTCCCAGCTAGCCTCTCTAACATCTTATAAATAAATGGCACGAGGAAGTGATCTTTCCTAATGGAGTTATTCAACCTCCTATAGTCTATGAAAACTCTCTAACCTATAACTCTTCGAGTTAAAATAAGCTCATCTAACTCATTTTTGACCACTGTCATCCCCCCTTTCTTGGAAAAACACTTTACTGGGCTTACCCACTTACTATCTAATATCGGATAGATAATACCTGAATTGAAGAGCTTAATTACCTCCTTTTTACTACCTCTTGCATCGTCGAATGAGTAATCTTTGAGGTTGAACTATTGGTTTACATTCTTCCTCCAATGGAATTTGGTGAGTGCAGTAGCTTGGATTGATCCCCTTTAAGCCATATGTCTCCCATCTTATTGCCTTCTTATGCCTTTTCAACAGTTTGATCAACATCTTTTCCTCGAATCTTGTCAAAATAGAAGAGATTATTATTGGCTTTGTTTCATTTTATAAGAACACATATTTCAAATGAAATGGGAGAGTTTTTAGTTAAATTTTAGAGTCTCCATTTTCCAATGCACATTCTTCTTCCGTAGACTACTCGTCTTTAATTTCTTCTTCCAGCTCTATCATCACTTCCTCACTTCTCCTTTCTAACCTAGCTACCATCTCCTTTTCTATTTCATCCAATTCCTTATGTTCCAATGAGTGCATCAAAGTTAAGTTCAATAAATCTTTAATAAACATATCTTTTTTGTTTTCCTCTACACACTCTTACACTTTGTCTAAGAAGCAAATGGACTATTTTAGATCACTCGATGGATAATTTTGTGCCTTGTTCATATCTACCACCATTTCTTCATTGTTGAATCGTAAGGTGACCTTTTGACCATGAACATCAATTAAGGCTTTTATCGGGTTTAAAAATGGTCTCCCTATAATTATGGCACCTTTTTGTCCTCTTCCATCTCTATAACAATAAAATCTATGGGAAGAATAAACTTCCCCACCTTTACTAATAAGTCTTCAATTATCCCCTTTGGCTTCCACACCCATTTGTCGGTTAGCTAAAGCCTTATGCCCATTTTTTTGAGATCCCCTAAGTTAAACTTCCTATATATAGAATAGGGCATTAAATTTATACTAGCTCTAAGATCACACAAAGCATTTCCAATAAAAGTTTTGCCAATCTCACAGGGTAAAGTGAAACTACCTGGATCTTTCAATTTTTTCGAAGTCTTATTCATGATAATAGCACTATAATTTTCAGTTAGTTGTACAGTTCCATACCCTTGTAATATCTTTTTGTTATAAATTTAGCATAGTTGGGCATGTGAGCTAAGGCTTTGGCAAACGACAAATTAATAAGTAATTTCTTGAACATTTCTAAAAACCTAGCCAAATTGCTCATTTTTCTTCTCTTTCCTAACTACAGCAGGAAATGGCAACCTACTTATACCAAGATCCTCTACATTGGTGTTTACTATGTTTTTACCCTTATCAATGCTAGGAGTTGCTACATTTTCCTGTATCCTAGAGTTAGAGTTACTTACCATCCGTGTCGGCTCCTTATTACTTAATGATACTGATGGTGAAGATGTTTTACTTCTTTCTTCCTTTTGCACTACTTCCTTTCCACTCTTTAGTGTGATTGCCTTGGCTCCTCTTTTAGGTTCCAGTCGATATTGGATGGAAAAGCCCCAGTAGGTTTTATGGACAATAAATTTGCCAATTGCCTGATTTGTGTCTCCAAGTTCTTTATAAAGGAGTCTTGGTTTCTATTCCACTGCTCTTGAGACTTTCATCCTGTCTCTTGTCCCAACATGAATTGTTGCTGGCTATTAATGAAGTTAGCAAACATATCCTCCAAATTCGACTTCTTCTCTTAAATGGGTGGCCTTGATTGGAATCCCGATGGATGGTAGGCTTGGTTGAGATTTGGATTTTTACTATAACTTTGATGTTGATTTTCATTTAGCCTTTGGTTTTGGTGGTGGTGGTGGGATGGATATGAAGCTTGATAATGAGTTATTGCTTGTGGTTGGTATGATTGGTTATGGTTATGGTGGACATTTTGATTGAATGGCTCAGTGGATGGTAGGCTTGGTTGAGATTTAGATTTTGGCTATAACTTTGATGTTGATTTTGATTTGGCCCTTGGTTTTGGTGATGGTGGTGGGATAGATATAAAGCTTGATAATGAGTTGTTGCTTGTGGTTGGTATGACTGGCTATGGTTATGGTGGAAATTTTGATTGAATGGCGCTCTTGGTTGAGGTTGAGATTATAAAACTCTATGATTTCCCTCCTTCCAAGAAAAATTAAGATGGTTCCTCCATCCTGGACTGTATGTATTACTATAGGGTTCATTTCTCCTATATTCTCCCACTGCATTCACATCCCCCCTAACTCCACTATCTGAACTACCTAGTCCACTCTCATATGCTATATAGTCTTGAGAAATTGTAGCTACATTTTGTACTTTCAATCCATTCAATTCTTTTCTCATCAGCTCTAATTGTGCTTTTAACATTGAAATATCATCAACATTGTGCACAACTTGCCTCTTTCAAACTGCTCTAGGAGTTGCCTATTGTGAGTTATTCGCTGCTATTTCATCCAATAAATGAAAGGTTTAATCATGAATGAACCATCGGATGTTGTGTCTAAGATTGATCATGTTGGTGGGTTCACTCCTACACAAAATATGGTTATTAGCGGATAAATTGCCACTTCATGATGTGAACAACTCCTTAATAACCTCTTAAAACTTTTCCAAGCCTAATGAAAAGGCTCTTCATTCATTTGATGGAAACTTATTATGTTGTTATGAATGCTAGATTTTTTTGTCGAAGGAAAGAATCTCATAAAAAATTTCTCTTGTAATTGCTCCCATGTCAAAATAGACTAACTTGGTAACATTTGAAGCCAATCCCTTGCTTTTCCAATGAATGTGAACGAGAATAACTTTAACCGAACCACATCTGTTAAAACACCCGAGATTTGCACTGTGTCACTAACTTTCAGGAATATATCAAAATGTTAAGAAGGATCTTCTAGTTCCATTGAGGCACTACATAATCTCTGATTGACCTTTGCCTAGGTATTTCCTCTCTTTGCCTACCCAAAATTTCTTCTTGTGCCCTTGGTACTTCTTTATTCTCAGGAGGAATTTCACCAATAGGAGCATCTAAATTCATGTTATTTTCTCTATTTGCCCTCTTTCTTTAGTGTAGAATCCCCTCGATTTCAGGGTCATAGGGTGGTAATTGTTCATCTCTTAGTCTATGCATAAATAATGAGTACATAAAAAGAATGAAAAAATAGATTTAGAAAAGGTAAACACATATAAACAATAATCAAAACTCACAAACATGCCAATCCTCAGCAACGATGCCAAAAACTTGATGCCTATTCAACAAGTGTACTAAATCATTAAGTAATAAAGTGGGGTATAGTTGGGAGCCTTGAATATCGTACATAAGATTTAGGATGCAAGAAGTGAAAATCAATTTTATGCTAAAGAATTCCCAAATTTGTGTGTGTGTGTGTGTGTGTGTGTGTGTGTGTGTAAGCTATCAACTAAATGATATGCAGAAAATATAAATATAATGGTTAAATGTAAATTCAAAATTAATTCTAAAAATAAACTAACAATAATTTTTCTACGGTTAAGGCAATTAACAAATTAATGAGACTAAAAATTTATAATTAAAAATGTTGTTCAGGTTCACTCACCCTCCCCTTACCCAATGTGAATTAAATTAATCCTAAAATTGTATATATATGAATTTAGGATAACCCTCTTAACTTAAGCGTTCCATTCCAGAGCAAGCTATTCTAAACATAAGATTTCCCATTCCGGAGCCAGTCTTATACTTAGCCTAAGCACGGGTGTAACATCCTATGTTTAGTTTGCATTCCCATTCTGGAGCCAAACAACCCAAAACCCATTCATTTCACTCCCTACTCTAGCTTAAAAACCACAAAATCTTGAACTTAAAGAGTCCCATTTCGGAGTTATCTAAAAATCACAACATTTATGATAAAAGAACATAGGATTAAATATTCAAGGCATTCAACCATCCAAACACAACATCCTAACAAAGATATATGATAAAATCATTCATCCAAAGTTGGAAGTTTACTAAAAATAATGAAAACCCATGAAATATCCATCAAGCAATAGTGAAATAAACCATTCATCTATATATAAATATAAAAAATATGTTTAATATTCACATTTGGATAGGGGATTTAAAGATCCCCAAACAACTAGGGACTACTCATTATCCATTGCAAAATAAAAAGAAAAAAAATGAAAGAATAAACCCAGAACTCATGGAGGAAGAAAACCCAACTGAATCCCAAGCTCCTTCAACCTTATTCTCCAAAGCTTCAATGTAAATGGGCTCCAAGATGTGAAAAACTGAGAATCTAAGCTAAGTATGGTGTTTAATCTAAGTATTTTTCTATAAATATATCTATTTTGAAGTATAAACTATGTATCTATGCATAAAAATGAAGTAAAGAATGAAAGAAAAAAGAAAGAAAAACCCTAGATCTAAAAAAGAGGAGAACTCCCGATTTTACAAAAATATCTGCTATATATAGGCCAAAAAGAGTCGCAGTTGACACGAAATTCATGCTAACCATGACCTATTAAAAATATCCTTTTTAACTACCATGAGTCATGGTAAACACAAAAAATCTATTTACTGTGACATAACTCTCTTTTGCATTTTAGACTGATGGCTTGACTACCTCACGGTCAACACCAAAAATTTGTTAATCGTGAGGTCCTTCTTGTCATAGTCTGTATTGAGGAACTTCCTACGTCACAGTAAAGACCTCTATAAGAATAATTGCACTGTTGACTGTGACACTACTTGAAATGGTTCTTTTTGATAAAAAGCATAGGTTACGGCCAATAGGTAAAACTTGCTGACCGTGAGGTACCTGCAAAATTTACAATTAAGCACAAATTTTCATCAAAAGCTCTCCAAAGCTCATAAAAGCTAGGATTAACTAAATTTAGATAGAATTTATTAAACTAAAGCAAAAAGAGAGCAAAAGATACTAAAAAGACATTGAAACTAGGCTGAAAAGGAGCTAAAAACAGATACTGAATTAGAGTTATCAATATACATAAAAAAACCAAATGAAATAAATAAAAGGGAAAAAAAGGATCTAGCATGTATGTCAAAAATGCACAGGATTGCATTTGATGACATACAGTTGACTCTTTTACCTTAAAAAGTAGGAAAACACATTTTAGGTTGTACATCGTATAATGTACAGGTGTGCATTAAGTGATGCATGATAGTATTAGCTCAATAACGTGTAGTTTTCTCTCTCTTTTTAAAATAAATTCCTTGTTGATAATAGATCGAAAAGGGAGCAAAAAGAAAAACTAAATACAAAAAAAAAGGTTTTTAAATTAGATTTTTCTTTAAGAAAACTGATTTTAAAATGGAAAAATCAAGATTTGAAAAAGATAGCCTAATAATTTCTATCACTCGGCAATACACCCTTAATAAGGGTTTCACAACCTAAATCTAGTGGAGATTAATATACAACAAATATGCATAAATGAAAATAACAACTAAACCTATCATAATCAAGATAACGAGGAAAGCTTTTCATATTAACTTCAGTGTACTTACTCGATTAGACTATCGAATATTGGATTTGTAGACCTCTTATTATGTTGAAATAGTCAAAAGTAGTTAAAGCATGAAGAGCTAAGTGTTAAAAACCACTTTCTATTTTAAGAACTTTTTGAAAGCTTTTTGTGAAAGTTTACTTTCAAATCAAAAATTTTCCAACCTCTATAAAAGCAATTGGCCAAAACTTTATATAATAATGAATGTATGAGTGTGCATAGAGATATACACGGGTGTACATTCAAAAAGTCAGCCACTTGCCCACCTGCTCTCTAGAAATTCACCAACTTTTGGGCTGTACAACAATACCATCAAGAGTGTATAGGCATGCATCTCAAGTACCTAGGGAAACTTTCCTAAAAAGGCAAGATTCTTGTGGTGCACAGTTTTATGCTCTCTTTGCAAGGTTATACAAGCCCAAAATGGAAAAAATCTTGACATTAGGTTAAATAATGAGATCCTCTCTGTTTGCTAGGGTGAGGACTTGCCTAATTTGACCCCCTTTTTAAGCTACAAACCAAAGACATCTCTCAATATTCAACCTTCTATTCCGCTCGGCTACTTAAATCAAGCACAAAAAATTTTAAAATATTTTTCAAAAAATAGTTTCAACATGAAAAGGATTCATCATCTTGATTCATTATCTTTAAAGGAATAGTTTTCCTCATTAGGTAATCCTGAAAAAACCCTCATTAGGATCCAGTGCTTACACCCATTTAATACTGGTGGGTTGATCATCCCTACGATATCTATACCCTAAGCAATAAATGGCCATGGTGAAGTAAGGTTGCACAACTCCGACATTGGTACATGCCTTAGATTAGCATATTGCTGGCATAGCTGACATTCCTTCACATATTTGGAGCAATCTATATCTATGGTTAGCCAAAAGAACCCCTGACGTATAATCTTTTTAGCCAAGGCTAAACCATTTATGTGAGCACCACAAACCCTAGCATGAACTTCTTAGATTCCTTCTCATCTAAACACCTTAATTACAAACCATCTGCTTGTCTTCTATAGAGCACCCCACTCACAATAATGAACTGAGTGGATAATTTGCATAGCATTCTTTGATCTTTTTCCATAGCCTCTTAAAGAAATACAAATTTCTTCAGATAGTTTTGAATATCAAAATACCAAGGCTTTCTATCATCTGCCTCGATATCCACTACTCGTTCCACCTCAAAACACGATTTGTCAGAGCCAAATGCCAGTATAAGCTTCATACTTACCCCTTCTAGATTATCCCACATTGACACCAATGTTACTAAGGCATTGGACATATATTTTATATATTATATATTTATATATTATAGTTATATTATTTCTATTCTATTTATATTATTAGTATTCTAGTTTTAAAATTGAAAAGTTAAAGACTAAAAGTGATTAATGTCTTTATACTTGTTGTTCCTGAACTAGAAAACGTTCCTTTTGTTCCTGAATAGCTTCTTTTAAAAGGATTTCTACTTCTTCGATGAATGTTTTAGTATAAGATATTATTTCTTAGAACTGAGGTTTATTCATTTTTAAGTAGGTATGTAACTCAACGAGAAATTTCCTTACTTGTTTGGGGTTCATGCTAGAAAGTAAAAATTCAAGCTAATAAGCTAATGCTTTTAGATATCTTGCATAAGGTACCAACCTTTCTTCTTTGACTTTCCATTCACCCCTTGCTTAGTAAACAACTAGGGATGAGTCACCGCAAACCTCAGTATTCTCTACCCTAAGGCCAACAGGACTTCTAGTCTAAAGACACACGCTTTGTATTCAGATTTATTATTAGTAACCGTATATCTAAACTTTTTTGCAAAGGGCAACTTTTCTCCCTCATGAGTTATCAGGATCACTCTTATTCCCGTACCCTTATTGTTTACGGCTCCATCAAAGAACATCTGCCACCCTTGAACTACTATGGCACTAACATCCTTATCAGGAAATTTGTAGGAGATTTCTTCACCCTCCAAAGGCTCACTATAAGAAAATTATAAAATAGCAATGAAAATTAGCAACCAAAATTCGGTTGCAATTTTGACGATTGCTATTTTTTAGCAACGAAATTCTATTTCCGTTGCTAAATTTAGCAATGGAATACAAATTTTGTCGCTAAATCTAACCAAGGTAATTTTGATGAAATGGTCAAAATTAGCAACAGAATATAATTTTCATTGCTATTTTTACCAACCAAATATGATTTGGTTGCTAAAAATAGCAATGGAATGAAACATTCTGTTGTTATTTATAGCAACTGATTTGATATTCGTTTGGAAAATTTTAGCAACCAAATTATGATGTCGTTACGATTTTAAAAATGGAATAACTCTTTTTGTTGCTATTTTTTACATCAAAAATTATGATAACTTCGCATAATATTTTAGTTTCAATCAAATTTTTTTATGTATAAATAAATATAATCCAAATTCATAATGAAAGTTAAGAAAATATTCTTATTGATAATATAATATAAAAATTGTAATACACGACAATTAAAATCCTGAAAATATATTATATTACTGTAAAGTAATAATCCATGAAAACCATAACAAAAACAACATAAAGTCATGTATCAATAACTAAAAATTACAAATCTAAGTTAAGTCAATGGTGAAGGTGAAGGAAGATGATCCAGCTACTGAGCACCCCTGGTTTCCAAATCTTCAACCCAATTCTTTAGCTAGGTTATAGTATCCATCAACATGGTGAGTGCGGTCTCAAGCTGAATGACTTTCTAGTAAAATTTACACTACTTACTGCAAATAGCTATAGATGATGTAGAGGTATTCAAATGGGAAGTGTTTGTAATTGAACCTAAACCAAAAATCCCTCTACAATTATTCTTACCACCAAATGCTTTAAGAAATATCTAACTCTCATCAACACTTTTAGAGCTCTGCCATCGTTGAATGAAAGTCTCTTGTATTTGCTCCTATCATTATAATAGTTATAATTAATTAGCCAATTTTTCATAAAATAATTAATATTGATGTATAAATTTTACATATATTGAGTTATTGTAGCGAGTATTAACAAATGTCTGATGATCATGCTTTTTTGTGTGGGTGTGTATTAATAATTCAGGATATGTAGACTTCTTACCCATAGACGTTGCCTGCATAAACAATTAAACTCAATTTCATAAAAAATTCACCAGAATTTCCTCTATTTTTATGATATTTACCTCCTATACAGTAAAAAATTTATCTCAACAACGCAGCAATCCATGGAATCAGACATATATTAAACTATCACTATCCATAATAATCATACTTTTGTAGTCTATATGAAACTAAGCTACACCAAAAATTCAGCAGAATTTTCTCAGATTATTTCATTTAAATTTACTCCCATCTAGCTAATGCCCTTTCATCGGATTAACATTTCACAATAATATCGTTATTAGGTGTCATTAAGTTACTATTTATTTGCCAAAAATTTTGACAGCATGACGGCTTATTAATCTTGCTACCCAAACCTACAATTGATCGAAATTACACTCCCAATTATGTTCCTCCACCTCTAATACTTTGTTCATAACCATAGCATTTCAAAAAATCACATCACATCACATCACATCACAATCAAACATAACATCAACATATTTTTGTGATACTTACCTCTTGTAAAGTAATAAATTTATCACATAAATGCAGCCATCAATTGAACTGTAATCAAAATACTTACTAGTTTATCTGCATGCTCATGATGACTCAAAGTTCCTCCAGCGTGCATGGCTAAACTATCTCCATCTGAGCCTTCCCGTCTGTTTCAAGAATTTCTCTCCAAAATGGCAACTGCTTTGGGTGATGCCCAGTATTGTTGCCAACAATCCCATATTGCTTAAGAAATAAAAGAAGGTCGTTCACCTCTCTTGTGTAATTTAGCAAAAAATTCTTTATATCTTTGATGGGCATGCTTTCCCAAACTTGATAAATGATATCATTATATTTTGGATGCCAAAAAAATTCTTTCTGATAAAAAAATACATAATATAAGTACTGTAAAATACAACAGTTATCTCATTAATGTATGAAATTAGATATTTTGAAACCAATAATGTAATTTATTTTTGTACTTCAAACTCCTAATAATAAAAGTTCATTGTTTGTACACAGAGATTCTTCTAAATATAACCCTCCATTTCTATCCTCTCTTTGAACTTGGACCTAATCTTTCTTGAGCAAATACTAAATGGAATTAAATAGCAAATCCACACTTCCAATTACCATGAGATTATTATATTACTATAGGATTATTTTATATTCCACAAGTTATTCATGTTATAACATATTAGATGTATCATAAAAATAAGCCTTTCAACTAAACATAACACTTATATATCATTATCATAAATAGCAAATACACGTTAAAGAATGTGTACATGCAACAATGTGAACACATATATATAATTATAAGAAAAATATTTCAAAACAATGGTTGTTACTGTCTAACCTTCATAATCTTTAATATACACTATGAATATGCACTTATAAAATTGTTGCGCATATTAGACTTTTATAATACTCTTGGACTTAATAAAAATTCCTTCATCAATCATGTATTGGCATACATATAGAAATAAGGTTTATGATCACAAAGGCATATATATATGATCAATTTAATCAAAATATTAATATAATGCAAATTCATCATTTAACGATTAGCATGTATTTAGGATACTAGCATATAGATACATATACTATTGCACATTCTTTCAGATGTGAGTTTTATGTGCAATAAAAGGAATTTTATAAGTAGAATAGTATAAAGTCAATTAAGAATTTGCATGCCTTATTAAACTTTTCTTAACCTTTGACAATAAAGCCTGCACTATTCTAAAGAGTTGGATAACGAGTTATATGGTAGCACCCGAAGGTACAAATAAGATACCCGAAGGTATAAATTGATTGATTATAACGGTGGCACCCGAAGGAACAAGTCTATTTAGTCACCCAAACGGGGTTGACTACAACCCAAATGGGGTTGAATATGATCCATATGAGACCATGTCTGTTTAGTCATCCAAACAGGTTGATTACAACCCAAACGGGGTTAAAACTATCGCAGCTGCAAGGTACCCTTATAGGCATGCCTATCTATCCACTTTCTAGACTCAAAGCAGGCAGTACAATCTCTTTACTTTATCTTTTCTTTATTCATTCATATTCTTATATGCACATGTATACTCTTGTGTAACAACGAACAATGTACTCATATACATGCTTATGTGTAACTTTATATAAACCTTTGAACATGCTCACTATTAGGTATTACTATTCTGTATTTGAAATCTTTTTCAATCATGTAACTATTTCGTATAACATGGTTGTATCTATATTATACTATTTGCTCCTGTGCATAATCATGTATAGATATATATATCTTCTCTAGAGCATCAACATATATGCATAATTCATAAAACAATTTATACAATTGGCTCATGTAATAATCACATGACAAAATACTCCCTCTTTCATGCATACACTTGTATACGTATTGTCATATAACATTGTTATTATGTACTTTAATAAGATTTCTATAATTGAGTCTATTGCTCTGTAGATCTGTGTTTCAGCTTGCTAACATATGACATCACATATGCTTATTCGTTTCATTTTTTTTAAGTAAAGACATAATTATACATTTCACCTTAAATCATTTCACTAAAATATCTTTCAAACTCAATCATGTAAGATCATACTATATATGTATATTTTTATATGTACACATATATTCTACTAGTCATATTACTTCTTTTTACAAGTAGAGTTAATATTTCAAACTATAAGTATCATACGAACAGTCATGGGTAGAATTTTTAATATTGACTATCATGTATGTATTCATATCCACATTTGAACTCTATTGCAGGCAACACTATGTTCATGTTCAACTCACATATCAAGACTGTATTCATAGTATACTATTTGTACATATACAGAGTCTTGTAAAACTATAAGTTCTCTGGTGCATAGATAGATATATGCATATTTCATATAACAAGTTATACATCTAGCTCATCCAATCCGTGTGACTATGAAATTTGCATCATGAAATATAGGCATGACATATATTCATCACATCATATACTTGATCTTGTTCTCATTAAGCATCTCACTTTTTCATAGTCATGCTAAAACATTTTCTATCTCATAGAGCAATTACATGCTCATACACTCATATACATAATCATGTGCTATACAAAATATCGACATGTTTTCATATGGGCATATACATATGACATGGTCATACTATTATATTCCCTATTTCATAGCATAGGTACATGTCAAAATATATACTATCTTATCATAGGATTACATATATATACATAAATTTTGCATATGACAATCATGTACTAATCTAATTACATATATAGGTTAGATATTTTCATCACCAATCTTTATTTATGTACACATACAAATGTATATGTATGCCTATAAATCCTTCATTGATAATCATATTACATACCCTATCCAATTTATTTTACTATCACATAAACAACTATTTATCTCAATTAATTAAAAAGTCATAGAATAAAGTATCACAAAAGTCTGCACAGGGCAGCATTCTGGACTTGATTTGTGAGCCACATTTAAAATTTAAGATGTCATTTTTAGGCAAAATGATCTTCTAAAATATTATCCCCCTATGTGTCTAGTTTCTAGAGCATCAAAATTCATCTTAATATCTGATCTATAGCTCGAGTTATTTGAACAATACTATAGGCTGTTCATGGAGCCAAAACAGTGTGGGTTGTCACATAGAAAAATTCATAACGTAAATTTGAGAGAGATTTAGACAAAAATTTCTTCTTAAAAGTTATACTTTCATGTCTCTAGTTTTAACAGAATTTTGTTTTGTAGCATTTAAACACCTCTACAAAAAGTTATGCCTATTATTGTAAATTCTGTTTCTATGAGCAGTCCAGGGGACTAGTCCAGATTCAACCCTAAATTCCCTATACATAGAGGCAGATTTAAGCTTATATTTCTTCTTAATAATTGTAGATATAGAATTATATTTTCCATAAAAATTAACTTTACATCATTCTGATCTTTTTAGACGAATTTATCTCAATTTAATTACAAGCTGTTCCAGACTCTACATTAACAGTTCACCTGATTTTTCAATAAATTATAAAAATTAGTTAGAGGCAGAATCAACGCCTAGTCCCTTCTACAAATTTTTAGGTTTTTGTCTCATTTAACTATATAATTTAGAATTGGTTCATTTTGAGGTCTCTAACTCAATTTAAAATAGAATTACCCTTACTAGGTCAAAGAAACCCTATTAAGGTTTCAAATGCAACTTACCTCACATTCTCAAAAAATAATTCAAATCATTCTCAACAAATCATTCAAATATCAAGTCCACATCATCATGTCCAGCAGAAAATTACATGCACATGAAAACCCCTAAAATTCCCATACCTTGGCCAAAATTTCCTTTAGCCAACTAATCCTTTGCAAGACCTTTTCCTTTGTCTCTTTTATCTTCTCCTTCTTTATATACAATGTGAATCATTCTCTAATCCATCATTTCCAGAAGGTTTTCCCAACCAAAATGCAAGTCGAGAATGAAAAAGAAGATTATGATAATGAAGATAACAAAAATTAAACCATACCTTATTAATCTATATCAATATTTCCTTGAACAATCCCACATGCATGCAATGGCCTTCATGAATTTATGAGAGAAGAACATGAAAATTAAAAGAGATGAAATGAATTCCCTCCTTTTGTGCCATCCCACTCTCCCTTTCTCTTTCATTCCACTAACACCAACATTTATATAGTGCTTTGGTAAATGTCTTTCTAGGTCCTTCAAGGTTTTGCATGTCACACTAAAGACATATAACTTTTTGCATGCTATAAAGTGACCCCTCCACTAACTCTTTTTCTTAAATCAACCTTTCTATTTAATCCCTTTTATGAATTGACCTCTTAATATATGCTTCTATCCACATTTGAACCTTAAAATGCCATATTTATAAATTGACCCCTAAATTAATACTTCATGCTAAACATACTCACTTTCTACTGCTCACTATCCGATTTTTGCATAATATTTTTCACATTGAAAACAACATTTTTCAAGAAACTTTTCTTATTAAAAACTGATACTTAAGATCTTAGCTATATGATATAAAAATTTTAAGTAATTTTGATGTATAACCCAGGAGTTATAACATAAGAAACACTTACTGCTCTAATGACCCGCCAAATGAAAAAGGGCTACAGGTTTGGGCATTTTTGAATACCTTAGAGGCAACATTTCATTATTATTATTTTATAACATTTGTAGACAAAGAATTCCCGGTTCTATCCCAACTAAAATCATCAAATTCGGAGTTCAAAAACTCAACTTATGATTAAAATAGTCGTTGGAGGTCAATCTGAATTTCTGGACAGCACTTTCACATTAATGCCTAATATCTTAATTCAAGTCAATATACTTATAAAATCCATAATCAACACAAGTATTGATGCATGCAAGAAATAATAGTTTCCAAACAATATGTTGACTTAATTTTTGCTCGAATTATACATACTATGCTATAATGTCATTTGACTATGGTATACTCTATCTCTTAAAACCATGAATCCATTAGATCATAAGTACTACTAATTTATCCCCTAATGCTCAATTTGAATTTAATGACATATTTTTGCCTTTGAATTCCACTAGGGCCTCTTTAGGGTCCTTACAAATCTCTCCCCCTTAAGGAATTTCGTCCTCGAAATTCATACATGTGTCCTTTGCTCAAAAGTACCACTATCAATTCTTAGACTTTTATGTTTAGCACTATAAACTTCCATTCCATACTATCTCTGCCAACTTTCCTTGATGCTCACTTTGACTTAATTTGCTTCTCTTATAACTCAATCTCTATAAGGAGCGATATTATCATAAAATTGCATCAGTACTATACTCAACATATATCCTGTCAGTTTTCTTTATCAGTTGGAGCCTGTACATGTAATATGATGCTTGATGCTATGTTATGCATGAATAATGCTTTTGTGTATGCAATAAGATGTAAATGCATTTTCTCATGTGCTGTATATGTTTTAGCCCCATCCCATGTATAATGCTTCATCAATTGCCCGTACTCGATAAGGAAATACTGACAGGTATTTAGAGCATCATAATTACACATCAATTTGATATCTCAGAACCTTCAACTATAGATACTTTTATCAACTAAGCAAAACTCCATCTCATGTATCATAATTAAATAATCACTACTTATCCCTCTAACATACCTATTTCATAATCCAATATACCTTTATTTATGCATTTTATGTACTATTTGATTTGGGATTAAGATCCCAAAGAGAGTACTGTTATACACATAATCCAATTTTAAAACTTCAATCATATACATTTATCCTCATTTATAGTTATTCAAGTATTTTCATTATCAAATTCTATCGAATCATCTGACTTCAGTCTAACCATAGATAAACAAGGATATCTGCATTGTCCAACACTCTATAGCTTCCTATGATAACAACTCTAGACACCTATAGCCCAAAAACGGCTAAAGCTAAGCTCTGATACCACTAATTATAGCACCCTTAGCCTATAATCTGTACATATCACTTTATTCAACTCATTACACATGTTTTACTATGTAATATAAACATATACCAACTACACAGAGAACATATAATCAAATTTAATACATAAGAGTGCTATACTTTTAAAAACTTTTCAGTGTACGTTAAAGTCTCTTTACAAAATACAACAACTGTTTAACATTTTTACATATAATATCTCCAATACCACTATCCTATAATCTTTACTATATACAAAGATCCAAAATAAAAGTCTATAAATGTCTCTCTCGTTGACTTGAGTTGGCCATCCTGCTGCAGATATCACCCCAACAACCTACACGGATGAAACACCCGTGCTCAGCTATAAAGCTTAGTGGGGAACTAAATCATGATAAACGACCACTCACAGTGATCGTCAACAAGCACACAACATGCCTCAAATATAATAAAGCTTTGTTCAAATAAATGAACAAAATGCAGCAGTTAATTCATATTACGGAAATCATAAAGTTCAGCAATAAAATTTGCATTGATGCTTTAATCAACATATATAACCATGTAAGCTCTAATGTTCTATGGCTTTAAATTCAACTAATTATCATGTGTCTAGTTTCTGAATTGATACTAAACCGTAAAAGCATAAATATCTATTATCTTTTCATCTATTTAACATGTCTTTCATATATACACATTAGAATTAAATAGCAAATCCACACTTCCAATTACCATGAGATTATTATATTACTATAGGATTATTTTATATTCCACAAGTTATTCATGTTATAACATATTAGATGTATCATAAAAATAAGCCTTTCAACTAAACATAACACTTATATATCATTATCATAAATAGCAAATACACGTTAAAGAATGTGTACATGCAACAATGTGAACACATATATATAATTATAAGAAAAATATTTCAAAACAATGGTTGTTACTGTCTAACCTTCATAATCTTTAATATACACTATGAATATGCACTTATAAAATTGTTGCGCATATTAGACTTTTATAATACTCTTGGACTTAATAAAAATTCCTTCATCAATCATGTATTGGCATACATATAGAAATAAGGTTTATGATCACTAAGGCATATATATATATGATCAATTTAATCAAAATCTTAATATAATGCAAATTCATCATTTAACGATAAGCATGTATTTAGGATACTAGCAGTATAGATACATATAATATTGTACATTCTTTTAGATGTGATTTTTATGTGCAATAAAAGGAATTTCATATGTAGAATAGTATAAAGTCAATTAAGAATTTGCATGCCTTATTAAACTTTTCTTAACCTTTGACAATAAAGCCTGCACTATTCTAAAGAGGTGGATAACGGGTTATATGGTAGCACCAAAAGGTACAAATAAGATACCCAAAGGTATAAATTGATTGATTATAACGGTGGCATGTGAAGGTACAAGTCTATTTAGTCACCCAAACGGGGTTGACTACAACCTAAACGGGGTTGAATATGATCCATATGGGGCCATGTCTGTTTAGTCACCCAAATGGGGTTGACTACAACCCAAACGGGGTTAAAACTATCGCAGCTGCAAGGTACCCTTATAGGCATGCCTATCTATCACTTCCTAGACTCAAAGCAGGCAGTACAATCTCTTTACTTTATCTTTTCTTTATTCATTCATATTCTTATATGCACATGTATACTCTTGTGTAACAACGAACAATGTACTCATATACATGCTCATGTGTAACTTTATATAAACCTTTGAACATGCTCACTATTGGGTATTACTATTCTATATTTGAAATCTTTTTCAATCATGTAACTATTTCGTATAACATGGTTGTATCTATATTATAATATTTGCTCCTGTGCATAATCATGTACAGATATATATATCTTCTCTAGAGCATCAACATATATGCATAATTCATAAAACAATTTATACAATTGGCTCATGTAATAATCACATGACAAAATACTCCCTCTTTAATGCATACACTTGTATACGTATTGTCATATAACATTGCTATTATGTACTTTAATAAGATTTCTATAATTGAGTCTATTTCTCTGTAGATCTGTGTTTCAGCTTGCCAACATGTGAAATCAAAAATGCTTATTCGGGTCATTTGATTTAAGTAAAGACATAATCATACATTTCACTTTAAATCATATGCTTTAAATCATTTCACTAAAATATCTTTCAAACCCAATCATGTAAGATCATACTATATATGTATACGTTTATATGTACACATATATTCTACTAGTCATATTACTTCTTTTTACAAGTAAAGTTAATATTTCAAACTATAAGTATCATACGAACAGTCATGGGTAGAATTTTTAATATTGACTATCATGTATGTATTCATATCCACATTTGAACTCTATTGCAGGCAACACTATGTTCATGTTCAACTCACATATCAAGACTCTATTCATAGTATACTATTTGTACATATACAGAGTCTTGTAAAACTATAAGTTATCTGGTGCATAGATAGATATATGCATATTTCATATAACAAGTTATACATCTAGCTTATCCAATCCGTGTGACTATGAAATTTGCATCATGAAATATAGGCATGACATATAATCATCACATCATATACTTGATCATGTTCTCATTAAGCATCTCACTTTTTCATAGTCATGCTAAAACATTTTCTATCTCATAGGGCAATTACATGCTCATACACTCATATACATAATAATGTGCTATACAAAATATCGACATGTTTTCATATGGGCATATACATATCACATGGTCATACTATTATATTCCCTATTTCATAGCATAGGTACATGTCAAAATATATACTTTCTCATCATAGGATTACATATATATACATAAATTTTTCATATGACAATCATGTACTAATCTAATTACATATATAGGTTAGATATTTTCATCACCAATCTTTATTTATGTACACATACAAATGTATATGTATGCCTATAAATCCTTCATTGATAATCATATTACATGCCATATCCAATTTATTTTACTTTCACATAAACAACTATTTATCTTAATTAATTAAAAACTCATAGAATAAAGTATCACAAAAGTCTGCACAGGGCAGCATTCTGGACTCGATTTGTGAGCCACATTTGAAATTTAAGATGTCATTTTTAGGCAAATTGATCTTCTAAAATATTATCCCCCTATATGTCTAGTTTCCATATCATCAAAATTCATCTTAATATCCGACCTATAGCTCGAGTTATTTGAAAAATACTATAGGCTGTTCATAGAGCCAAAACAGTGTCGGCTGTCACTTAGAAAAATTCATAACGTAAAATTGAGAGATTTAGACAAAAATTTCTTCTTAAAGGTTATAATTTAATGTCTCTAGTTTTAACATAAATTTTTTTTGTAGCATTTAAACACCTCTACAAAAAGTTATACCTATTATTGTAATTTCTATTTCTATGAGCAGTCCAGGGGACTAGTCCGGATTCAACCCTAAATTCCCTATACATAGAGGTAGATTTAAGCTTAGATTTCTTCTTAAGAATTGTAGATATAGAAGTATAATTTCCATAAAAATTAACTTTACATCATTCTGATCGTTGTAGACGAATTTATATCAATTTAATTACGAGCTGTTCCAGACTCCACCTTCTACAAAATTATAGGTTTATGTCTCATTTAACTATATAATTTTGAATTGGTTCATTTTGAGATCTCTAACTCAATTTACAACAGAATTACCATTACTAGGTCAAAGAAACCCTATTAAGGTTTCAAATGCAACTTACCTCACATTCTTAACATATCATTCAAATCATTCTGAACAAATCATTCAAATCTCAAGTCCATATCATCATGTCCAGAAGAAAATTACATGCACATGAAAACCCCTAAAATTCCCATTCCTTGGCCAAAATTTCCTTTAGCCAACTAATCCTTTGCAAGACCTTTTCCTTTGTCTCTTTTATCTTCTCCTTCTTTATCTACAATGTAAATCATTCTCTAATCCATCATTTCCAGCAGCTTTTCCCAACCAAAATCCATGTAGAGAATGAATAAGAAGATGATGATAATGAAGATAACCAAAATTAAACCATACCTTATTAATCTATATCAATATTTCCTTGAACAATCCCACATGCATGCAATGGCCTTCATGAATTTATGAGAGATGAACATGAAAATTAAAAGAGATGAAATGAATTGCCTCCTTTGGTGCCGTCCCACTCTCCCTTTCTCTTTCATTCCACTAACACCAACATTTATATAGTGCTTTGGTAAATGTCTTTCTAGGTCCTTCAAGGTTTTGCATGTCACACTAAAGACATACAACTTTTTGCATGCTATAAAGTGACCCCTCCACTAACTCGTTTTCTTAAATCAACCTTTCTATTTAATCCCTTTTATGAATTGACCTCTTAATATATGCTTCTATCCACATTTGAACCTTAAAATGCCATATTTATAAATTGACCCCTAAATTAATACTTCATGCTAAACATACTCACTTTCTACTGCTCACTGTCCGATTTTTGCATAATATTTTTCACATGGAAAACGACATTTTTCAAGAAACTTTTCTCTTAACAACTGATACTTAAGATCTTAGCTATATGATATAAAACTTTCAAGTCATTTTGATGTATAACCCAGGAGTTATAACAAAAGAAACACCTATTGCTCCAATGACCCGCCAAATGAAAAAAGGCTACAGTTTTGGGCATTTTTGAAGACCTTAGAGGCAAAATTTCATTATTATTATTTTTATAACATTTGTAGACAAAGACGTCTCGGTTCTATCCCAACTAAAATCATCAAATTCGGAGTTCAAAAACTCAACTTATGATTAAAATAGTCATTGGAGGTCAATCCGAATTTCTGGACAGCACTTTCACATTAATGCCTAATATCTTAATTCAAGTCAATATACTTACAAAATTCATAATCAACACAAGTATTAATGCATGCAAGAAATAATAGTTTCCAAACAATATCTTAACTGTATTTTTGCTTGAATTATACATACTATGCTATAATGTCATTTGGCTATGGTATACTCTATCTCTTAAAACCATGAATCCATTAGATCATAAGTACTAATAATTTATCCCCTAATGCTCAATTTGAATTTAATGACATATGTTTGCCTTAGAATTCCACTAGGGCCTCTTTAGGATCCTTACACCCAAGACACGACTATAGATGAATCGAGTTCAAAAGTCAAAATAAGATTATTTGGCTAACGTATAGACATAGAAAGAACTCAAAAAGCTGCTGAAAATCTCAATGCTAACATTAACAACCATATACTGCCAATTCTTAATGCTAACAGTAACAATCATTAGCATTACAGTTTAACTTAAAACCTAATTGGTACTTTTTTTTTGCTGTATATACTCTAAAAAATGTATAAAGCATAAATATCTAAACTTCATAGTTGGAGAAAACACAAAGCTTAATGCAAAAACAAATAAATTTATTCACTCACCTTGCTAACGAAAAAATAGCAGCTTTGCTTTGAAGCAGATGAATCTATCAACCAAAGACAAACAACCAGATATAGATTATGTTACCTGCTAAGAAAATGTCATTACAAAACAATAAAAAATCCACAAAGAACCAACATCACAAATGTAATTGAAGAAAGAAAACAACAAGGGAAAGAATGAAAACAAACCTCTGTAACCAAACTCATAGAAGATAAATTTGACTTAAATAGATCAATTCTTCAAATAGCTACTGCCCATGTTTTTTAAATTTCAATTTTGGATTTGATTTGAGTAGGAGAATCTGAAAGAAATAAAATATGTTGCCGCTGTTGGGATTTGATTTAAAAATTTTAACGTCATTCTTTTAACTTAGCAGGTTTTCTATGGAAGACAACATAAATATGTTTTCTAACTTCTTTGTAAACTTAGAAAACGGAAAACACCCTTTTCTATTTTCTATTTTGGAAAACAATTCATCATAAACGCAAATTCTATTTTTCATTTTCTATAGAAAAATTTTCTGAAAAATTGGAATACTTTTCAACAATTGAACACACCTTAAGTCTCAATTTTTTACCATCATTTTTGAAATGGTAGTTAAGTAATCCATTATGAGCATCTTTTGTACATTTTTATTGCTCAATTTTTTTTACTTGTTAGTTTTGATCAGCATTTATTTCTTTGTTGTACCTTGGTTATAACACATAAATTTTGTATGTTTAAACAGGTTGATTCTATATTAAAGGCAATAAATAAAGGGATAAATGGAAACTGGATTTTAGATATTGTTTCACCTTGAGAACCCTACAAGAAAGGCAGTAAGGTGCTATTGTTTATGCTATATGTTACTATTATTAGAAATGTTTTGTGCATGTGTGTATGTGTAATAAATTGATTTTTTAATGCATTTTAAATGGACATATATATATCTTATCAGACTATGAGTTCTAGTTAAACAAGAATTTTGCATTGCTTGTCTTTTCCTTTTAATATGGTACATATATTTACAATGTATGAGATTGTTTAAGGAAAGCCTCATCTCGTCCGAATTCTTGTAACTCATTCATGACTATTGGTCTTTATTATTTATAGGCTATCCTACCTTATGATAAATTTAGGGTTTGATACAGTTATAGTTCTTTAACATGATTCCTATTAAATTATGTTACTACGCTGCTTATACTACACTATTTCATGTACACTGGGACAAGTACTTAGCTATGGCTTCAGTAGATAATGATATTATTATTTTAGTTCTTGTTCTTCTTTATATGATTCAAGCAATATACTGTTTGATCAAAGGAGTGGGTTATAACTACATTGAATAAAGTCATATTGGTATTTTGAGCATGTATTTATGGTGGAGCTAAAGTTTGCTATGAATTAGACTTTCTGCAAGTTGCTTTTGAATAAGTTAATCGATAAAAAACTAAAGTGATATGGTCATATCAAGAGAAATTAAATTAAATGAAAATGAACACTAGGTACACACCTCTCACCAAATAGTTTCACTTACTTTCAGTTATTTGAATGTTTTTAGTAGAATGAGCTTTCTACCAATTTCAGACTTTTTAATGAAACTAATATCAACATTAGTAGCTGCTCCTAACGATATACCAATCTGGATAAGAAGAAAAATAGGTTAAACACATATAATATATCCAATGGGCTATTAAACCAAACCCGATAAATACAACACCTGCATCCCAATTCTGTATAAAATGCTAGACAAAGAGTAGAAACAAAGAGTAGAAGCAAAGCTAAAACTAATAAACCTAAAAAAATAACCAAAAAAAGACCTATGATCTATTCTGCTTAAATTTCGCATCACCTGCAATAAAGTAAAGCTAATCTGAATATTTTAGGTTGTCCTCGAAACTGAAGATATAATACCAAAAGGTCTAAGGAGACATACACTGCAAAATCCTTAAAGAGGACATGACCATCAAAAAACATATGGGACAAGAGATTTCTTTTTTAGTTACGAAAGGTAAAATGATATTCAATTGTCCACCCTGGTTGGAGGATGTTAGCAACATCCTACCTACTTTGGTGAATACAAAAAGCTTTTCTCATTAAGAAAAAAACAACAATAAGGGTCTGTTTGTATTAGATTTAGTTTTAGTTTGAATCAATTACTCTCTTCTTCCATCAAAAAATAGGAACCCAATGATTATTGAGTTTCAAATCAACGAATGGAACTTCAAATCCCAACTATAAACTAAAATTACAACGAAGCAACATGCTATCATGTGCAATTATCCCCCAAAATAGACACCATGATAAATGCTAGTAATAAGTTCAAGAAAAGAAAAAGTAAAAAGATAAAAGTGCTGATAAAATTTGAGAAAGTGGAAAGCAAATGGATAAAATTTGAAACTGGAATCTAGAACAGAAAAAAACAAAGATGAGAAAGTCGATCCATAAAAATTCCAAGAAAATTTAGTTACATGGCTAACAATTACAATATATAAATTCTAAATAGACATACTTACAATATAATAAGTAATTAATTCTAAACTAATCATTCTAAGTTATACAAGTAATCTTCCCCTCACAATTCTTTACTTCACATCTAAAACCCCCCACCCAATGGATAAATGGAAATTTTATGCTATTTTTTCCCTTAGTTTTCTTTCAAAATGGTTATACAAACAAGGAATTGATCAGGGCAAGAGTTAACAACTTAGGGAGCAAACTAATGCCACTGATCCTAATGAAAAATAATCTCAGTTCAGTGCAAAATAAAACATGATTGGAGGTCTAAAAATAGCAATGACAATACAAATTCCAATGAGTCCTTAAGAAAACTTAAGCATGAAGTAATTTAATGAAAGTACTCACTCTTGATATCATCTACAGTCAAAAAATGAAGGATGAGACAGCACAACTGCTTCAATGCCCTCATGCTTTGCTAGTTGAACCACCACCTTGGCTAATAAACCAAAAGGGATTAGTGAAATGCACGGGACTAGGATTATGTGCATAATGAGTGAAAACAAAGAAGAGTTTTGAGTAATGATGAGAAATTAGAACCACACACAACTGTAATAAAGAGCATATAACATACCACCCCAACAAAATCCTACAGCTCCAATTACAGATACACCTTTACTCTTAAAAGCTTGAACAATAGGCTTTACATCTTCAAATCCCTTATCCTTTCAGATTAAAAAAGGTAAAGGTCAGATATTGAAAGTCATTGGTGTCATTAAAAGTTAAAACTTAAAATTTATGCAGAAATTAATCAGCTTGAAGCACAACATCTTTAGGGACAACACATAAATTTTGTTCATGTTAAAGTAACGCACTGAAATCTAAGGGCACAAAAAAGCCAATAAAAACAATTAGCAAAACTCCAAGTTTACTGTTCCATAATCCTTTATCTAAGCTGCTACAGGTCTTTTTGCATTGTTTTGGTCATAGGGATCTCTATAGAAGAAGTTTGGAACGACAGCTAAGAATTCAATAGTAGCAGTTTTCTCTACAAGCTTTTTCATGGTGAAAAGTAGCTGGCATCAGCTCTCAATTGCCATAAATCCTAGCAAGAAATATATATTCATACAAAGATAAATTATGCAAATGGGAAATTAGTTCATAGAGATGACGATCTCAATGATGATAACTGACATTTACATCTGGATGAAACATACAGATGCCATAGTATCGCTAAAAGGGTTAGCAGTGAATTCCATATTGACCCACCACAAAAAAAGATTTAGATTAATACCAAATCAAACGGTTCAAATAGAAAAACTTTAGGAACCAAATCTAAGGAAGAAAATTAAATGCATACCTTAGGTTACAAAGACTCCCAAATGCGAGTGGAGCTGAACACAAATCGATGGTTGGATTTGAAAATAGTGTTCCCAAACTCAATGGCTCAGCTCCTGTAGGTGGTACCGATGGACTGAGAATCAAAGGAGAGGTGCAACGGTGTATGAGGGGGAGAAAAAGAGAGAGAGAGGAGGAGTGAGAGCTGTGGCAATTTCACTTTGAGGGAAGAGATGAATAAGAAAAAGGGTGAAAGAAAAAGATCAATTTATACATAGGGCAAATTGGGAATTAGCAACAAAAATAGCAACAAAATCTTTTTCCATTGCTAAATTAGCAACGAAAATGAATTCAATTGATATTCTAACAATTGAATTTTTTTAGCTCCATAATATAGCAACAGAATTAGGTTTTCGTTGCTAATTTAGCAATAGAATTCACTTTTTGTTCTTAATTTAGCAACGAAATTGAATTTTGTTGCTATTTTCACAACTAGATTTTTTAAGGTTCATTATTTAGCAATGGAATTGATTTCCTTTGCTAATTTAGCAACGAAAATAATATTTCGTTGCTAACTAATGGGTGTTAAAATAATTCATTTATTAGAATAGCATCCGAATTCATTTTCGTTGCTAAATTAGCAACGGAAATGAATTCGATTGCTATTCTAACATCTAATTTTTTTAGCTCTATAATATATTAACGGAATTCAAATTCCATTTCTAATTTAGCAACATAATTGAATTTCGTTGCTATTTTCACAACTAGATTTTTTATGGTTTGTTATTTAGCAACGAAATTGAATTTCGTTGCTAATTTAGCAACATAAATTAAATTTCGCTGCTAACTAATGGGTCTTAAAAAAATTTAGTTATTAGAATAACAACCAAATTCTTTTCTGTTGCTAAATTAGCAATGGAAAAAGAATTTTGTTGCTAAATTAGCAACAGAAATGAATTTAGTTGCTATTCTAACAACTTAATTTTCCCAGCTCTATAATATAGCAATGGAATTCAAATTTCAATGCTAAATTAGAAATGAAAAATGAATTTTGTTGCTATTTAACACAACTGAATTTTTTAAGGTTTGTTATTTAGCAACGGATTTGAATTTCGTTGCTAATTTGGCAACGAAAATTAAATTTTATTGCTATGTTTCATTTCAAAATTTTGCGCCATCTGTTTCTGCCAAATTTAGCAATGGTTAATGAATTCCATTGCTAATTTTTGTTGTTATTTTTTTGCGCTAAGATTTCCCACACTTTTTAGCAAGACTTCCACCATTTTTTATTCAGTTGCTAAATAAATTGAAATTAACCAATTTTAGAAACGAAAATTAATTTTTGTTGCTAAATAGCAATGAAAATCACTTTCTATTGCAAAATAAGCAACGAAAATTTTTTCGTTGCTATTTTCATATTTTCTTGTAGTTGCTACCCTGCTAAGAATTGTGCCATAGCTCTTTCTTTAATTGTTTTTCGAGTCATATATTCAACATTAAACTCCTACAAGAGGATCAACCATCTTTCCATCTTTCCCAATAATGATGGTGCATCTTACAAGTACCTGAGAGAATTCTACTTGGCCACTACTTACACCATATACAGATGTAAATAATGCCTTAGCTTCATGAAGGCCTAAATGGCTGACAAACAAATCTTTTCCACCTTCACATACTTAGCTTCGTATGGCAGAAATTTTTTGCTGAGCTAATACACGGCATATTCAATCCTGAAATCATCCTCCTAAACCATCATAGCTCTTACTGAACTATCCTCTATAGCCAAATATAAAATTAGAGGCTTTCAAGATAGTGGCAATTTTAGTACCAATGGATGTAAAAGGTATTTTCTAATAGCCTCAAAAGCTACTTCACAATCCTCATTCCATTCTATCGACTGATCTTTTCGAAGTAGCTTAAAGATGGGCTCACAGATGGAAGTTAGTTTGGCTATAAAGCAACTAATGTATTACAGCCTGCCCAAAAACCCTCAAACTTCCATCTCTTTTTGTGGCACAAACATTTCTCTAATAAGCTTCACCTTATTAGGATTTACTTTTATTCCTCTTTGACTCACAACATGGCTTAGGAGCTTCATTGAAGTCACCCCAAACACACATTTTTTTGAGTTTAATTGAAGATTGTACTTATTGATCCTTCGAAACAATTTTTCTAAGGCCTCAAAATGACCCTCTTGGGTTACTAATTTGACCATCATGTCATAAACATACACTTTCACCTCTTTATGGATCAGATCATCTAGAATCTCATAGCCATTCTCTGATAAGTAGCTCTCACATTTTTCAATCCAAAGGGTATAACCTGGTAAGCATATGTGCACCATTTGATAATGAATGCAATTTTGATCCTATCCACCACTTTATTAAGGATCTAATTATACCCTACATACCTATCTTCAAAGTTGTCCATCAAATAAGAAGCAGTGTGGTCTACCATATCATCTATATGAGCGAGCGAGAAATCATCTTTAAGACAGGCTTTGTTCAAATACTAATAATCTACATAAACTCGAACCCTTCCATATTTCTTAGCCACTGGAACCATATTTGCTAGCCTAGTAGGATACTGGATCTCCTCTAAGAACTTGGCTTTTATCTGCTTTCGTATGTCTTCTTTAACCTTTTCTACCCATTTCGGCCTAGCTTCTACTTAACAGGCTAATACCCATGGTAAATAGGAGTGGCATGTTCAATAATTACACGATTGACTCCTAGCATATCTTTGTAGGTCCAAGCAAAGACTCTTTCATATTTTTTCAATATTCTCTTAATTTCTTTTCTCTCTTTAGAGGAAACATCAGATGCTATCAAGATTTTTCTTGGGTTTTTCAGAGTGCCTAGATTGAATGGAGTAGTACTTATTGAATTAATGTCAAAAATGAATGCTTTATGATCTGGATCATGTGAAATAAAATCATGCAAAACATCACACAAGTAAGCAAAGTTATTCATATTATTAATATAAAAAGAGCTACATACACCATCGTTAAAAAAATTAGGTACAAAAAGTGTATCCAAAAAAGCATCCTCGTATACAGTAGGTGAGCTTGATGCCTTAGACGAGCTCGCTCCATCTCCTGCATCCTATGGAGTCTCTTGGTTGGCCTCTACAACAATCTCTTTAATATCCTCATTCACCTTGGGTATAAGAACTTCAAATTGAACTTTTCCCTTCCTTTTGAGTCTAGAAGTCAGCAGTTTTGGTGTCACAATTTCTCTAGGGATATCATCTCACTCATATAGCTTAATCATAATCTCTTTATCCCATAATCCCTTAGCAAGTTTAATAGTCCTACTAGTCTAGTCATAAACATCATTAAATATCTCAAAGCTAGGGACAAACTCTCCTTCAACCATTATAGGCTATATCTCACCATAATACTGGAATGGAACAGATGCGAAAACAAAACTATCAAAGATGTGCAGTACACCTTACGGCTTTATTGAGTTCTTCTTCTTGTCATCAATCCTCTTGTAAACTAATCCCCTTCGGCTAGTCTATCTTATAGTGGTGATAGCCTTAGAAGTACCCTAGGAGTCTTTACCCAAATCAGCTCTTGGCAGAAAATTCATTTTCTTCATTATGTTCTCTAATTGAGGGGCAGTATCCTGCTCATTTCCATCATCAGCATCGATAATAGCTACATGAAATCCACTGAAAGGATGATAAGCTATCCCCAATATAGACACCTAATTTTCTTTAGCAGCTCTTATAGTGGCTACTTCACCTTCATAGGGAATTTTGATCATTTGATGAAGGGCGGATAGAACTCCCCCTAACTTGTAAAACTAAGGCCTCCCTAGCAGCACAAAAAAATTGGCGGGTATAGGCAACACCATGAATTCTATCTTAGTACTAATCATGCCATTTTTCATGCCAAACTTGATTGAAAAACTATCATCTACCACTATGTACGTTGTATGCTTCCCATTGACTTGGGCCTTTATATATAAAGGATGATTATGTTCCTGTCCTTTAATGTGCAGATCCCCACTAGTATACACAATGTTTTCTCCAACACCTCCTCCAACCAACTCCAGTAGCTCTGTAGGTGAAATAATCACGGTAACCCTGGACTCACATAAAGCCTCCATTACTTTCTGCTTGTGGAAAGATGATTGCCTAAGCAAATGCCATACCAAAATTTAAGTAGGCATATTCTTTAACTTTTTGAGAATTTGATCTTTCTCCTGCAGCTATTTTGTGGGCAACAATTAAGGATCTATTGATCTTTCCACTTCAAGTACCACTTTGCCACTTTGGGTGATCAATTTCACTTCTTGCTTATTCTCAAAGTCTTATAAATTAAGAGGGCAAATTCAATCTTCATCCTCACTGGGTGACTCCCAACAATCGATCACACATACTCCCAATTAATGCTTTTCTTTCACATCAACTTGTTCAGGGTGAGCAATGGCCAAATACTCATTGCCATATAGATCATATAACACATGCCATTTTGGAAGTCCTGAGCCAATCATTGACACGGGTGGCAAAACTACATGATAACCTTCCTTCTTTTCTCTCTTCTCTAGATCAGTGATCTGCTTGCTATCTATGAGATCTTGGATCTTATACCTCAAGGTTCTATAATAATCCATCAAATGACTAGTGTGCTGATGGTACATGCAGTACTGATCGGGCCTATGATTGGGCTGGCCTTGGCTCCTTACAGGTTTAGCCGAAAAGGCTATAACTTTCCCTTCTTCACCAATATGTCAAGTACCAAAGAAAAGGATCGGCCCAGGTTTGAATAATATCTCTGAGTACCTTTAGTGGCAGATATTTTAGCCATCTTTCTAGTTTTATCTATACCACTAGCTTTACCTACCATAGTTCTATAACCTCAATGCCTAAAACTAAAACTAGTGCTACTTACAGAACTTGCTTTCTTAGCTAGGTATTCACCTTCAGCTTGAATGGTAATGTCTTTAAGCCTTCCTTCAGACAAGGACTAGCATTCCGAATGAAAAGTCTAATTTGGCCAGAAGTATCAAGCTTTAAAATCTCCATTACTCGGTTTCTCCACCTTGTAAGATACTTATGAAAGGATTCATCAGATTTCTACTGTAGTAGCTCAAGGTCCTTCAAAGTGACTCCATCATCATACTACAATCATATTACCTCAGAAATTCTTCTGTCAATATGTCCTAATCCTCCATGGTGCACCTATCTAGGCCATGATACCAATCAATGGCAAGGCCAGTAAGACTAAGGCTAAAATACTTAACCTTTTGCCTTTTAGTAAGAGTAGTGCCCTTTATAACCAAGGTGTAATACTTAATGTAGGAAAATGGATTGAATGTACCACCAAACTTAGGTAGGTCAGACATTTTAAAAAGTTGAAGGAGTACATCTTCACTTTTGAAATCCCTATCTACCAAACTAACCCCTTTTTCCTGTTGACAATACCCAAGCCATTGCTTCTATTTTCTCCTCCATCTTTTTAAGGTTCAGGTCTTCCACCCTAAACTACTTCCTTTTTGAACTTCTATTATTGGTAGCTCCTTTTCTTCTTTAGGAATGAAGTCCTCTTCAGGTGCAATTCCTTTATCCTTCTGGTGCTTTGCAAACTGAACTCTTAACCCAATTCCTCTTGACTTAGTGACTAAAGAAGGTCCCATTTAGGTAATGATAAGAGTGCCTCTAATAGCCACAGGCTCTCCATGGGCAGTAGTAACTGCTCCTTAGTGGGCTATGTCAAAGAGTGCATCATATCAGTCATCATGGATCTCATCCTCCTCTAAAACTCATTAAGCCTTCTATCTAGTTCTTGATTGTCAATAGCTTTAGTCCGTATTGTATCCATCATATCTACTTTTTCAAATGCTATCTCAAAGATCTCAACTAAGCTCAAATCTGCCTCTGATGCTGACACAAACTGCACTAACAAAGATCTTCTGACCAGACATCCGTTCAGACTCTTAAACTAGCCTACTGACTTTATGATGACTGTAACCACTCACCTTTAATCGAGGCTTCAATCTTTGAATACTTTAAAAAGGACTTCCCATAGCTAATATATATCGAGAAAAGTTATCACACTTCCCCCTGAGTGAATTCCCAAAGAAATTGAGGCTCAAAACTCATCCAAGTGACCCTTATTTTCCCATAGCAAGTCAAATTCTCAAACCACATAGGTGACTCTATAATGGATGAAAAACTGGTCAGCATGATTCATGATTATGCATTGAATGCATAAGCACATGGCATATTATTTTCAAAACACAAGTGCAAATCAGGGATAACCCTTCCAACCTTATTTCTCCCACATAGGCGGTTTTGCAAGCTCTTTCCTAGATCGGATTGATTCATGGGTTAACAGGGAACCCAATGAATATGCTTGATGTGTGACGAAATTTCAGCAGCATAACTCTCTTAATTTAAAGCATAAAAAATGCGTTATTAATGTCTATATACTTATGTTGTTTAGATAAATAGAGATAGGCCACCGGGGCATAATAGCCTTTGATTAGGAACCACCTTAATTTATTAGAACTTGAGCAAGTATATAGGTATTCAAATAGCAAGCAAAGTATTATGGTATGTGTTACCTAGGGAAAGTATCCATGTCACTACATGGGGCTTTGGTATAGCAGTACAACTTTAGGGTTACCTAAATATGGTCCCTGCCAATGGGTCTAGCTTATCTCGAGTGTAATGACTGATTGGATCACCATTTAATATACCTCAAAAGGTAGGAGACTCAAGCTGGTGGTCCTCCCTAACACTTTCCTACATTTAAGTGAACGTGGGGTCATGCTTCAAGATTACACCAAGGTTAAACAGGGACAACTAACTTAAGTTTAAAGCCGTAGTATATTTTAATGCAACCTATTTTAGAATAAAAGCTAATGCAATCAAGCCATAAAAAATTATTTATATTGTACCAACCAAGTTGCTTTCAAAATGAAATCTTAAATAATCCCTAGTAGAGTTGCCACTATGATGCGCGTCAAACCCCGTAGGCATCTAGTGGGTTCTCAAAACTAGCTTTTAGGCCCGAGACCAGACTAAGGTTTGTTTAACTCATGAAAGCCAATCACTTTGCAATAGACATGGATCCCATCTAACATGCGATGCCTTCAAGCCTAAAAAAGGCTTGAGATAATGTATTAAAGTATCCCTGTGTATTCCCTAACAATCAATTTATGAGACATTTGTTGAGCATCACAAGGCATGTATTATGGATTCCCCACCTAATAGAACATTGGAAAAGTGATTTTATTACCTCATAAAGCTGGAAACCAAAGATAGTTTGGATTCCACCCCTACTCGGATACTCGATTAATAGCAATATAATTGATTGTTTATGGTCAATTACCTCAACTTTCTTCTCATACATTACAAGATAAAGAAATAAAATAACATCTAAAAACATAGAAAGCGATAAAAAAATACATAAAATGTGGTGATTTAAGGACATTGGTCTCGGTGTGAAGGATTATTTAGTTTATTTTAATTTATCGCTTAAATAAAACATTTTGCAAGAAATCATAATAATAAATATATAAACATACATAAATTAGGGTATTCATTAGATTGGAGATTTTAATCCTCGTATGCATATTTACAAAAAATTATTTTGGTATAGTTTGGATTTAAAATAGGACATTAGTCCCTTTAGTTAATGAAATTCCAATTAATTAAATAAATAAAACTTAGTGTGATTTCCTCAATTTTCATGCTGAAATGCCTTTTTTACTAATTATTATAAACAAATTATAATTAATATAGACTAAAAATACAAATAAGCAAAATAAATAAATAGGCTAAAATAAGGAAACTATATTAATTAAATAAATTCTCCGGGTCCAAATGAATCTCTTTCATCTTTTTGGTGTTTGTCTAAGAAAACCCCACATGTTCATGCATCTAAAAATAGTAGGACATTGATTGATTAGACAAGAGTAAAAATAAAGGATAAAGACTATGTCACAAAAGGAAACAAACTTGCGGGCTAAATGTACTTAAAATGCATATATGAACATATAAGAGGATAAAAAATGAAAGGGCACTCACCAAATAAAGAAAATAAAGGAGAGAAATTTAAGGGGGAGTAAGGGGTATTGAGTTTGAGCCAAGTGAGTTACGACCTTGCTTGGGACGAGTCACATCCCTTCCCAATGATTCACGGACCATCTCTAAGTGAGTCATGAACTTGATTGGAAAGCCCACTTTTAGGACTTAAGATTGGATCAAAGTTCATTTAACTCGTAAAGGCCAGTCGCTTTGCAATAGACAGGGACTCAACCCAATCTGTGGTACCTCGGGTCTCAAAAAGGCATGAGAAAGCAACTCGGGGTATCCCCATTCATTGTTGGTGATTAACCTATGAGGGCGTCTATTGGGCACCACAAGGTAGGTATCATGGAGTTGCCACCCAATAAAACATTGGGAAACGAGTTCTAAGCTTATGAGCTTGAAAATAGAGATAGTTTGGGACCTCACTCTTATTTATACCTTTGGTTAATTTTATATAAATGAGTTTTAATAATTAATTTATTTTATCTCTTTTCTCAAACGAGCTATGTTCGAAAAATAAAGGCACATTCAAGCATGTAAAAAAGCTATAAATCATGAATATCAAAAACTATAAAAGCATGAAATGCATTATAAGAATAAACATAAAAACAAATTCATACATAAATCGGAACATTAATTAATGATGTCCCTTTTCGTGAGGGCATTGGTCCTCACATGCATATTTACAAAAAGATTGAATTTTGTGTGTGTTTTGGATAAAAATGGAATAATTGATCCCTTACAACTTTGAAAAAAGGAATCATATTAGTCAATATTAAATAGAAAATCTTTTGTATTTATAAAGAGAAATTTCTTAATTTATATATTATTTTGTTGGTGAAAATCGAGACATTGGTTGCTTTTATTATAGAAAAATCCCACTCAAACTTGTACAAAATCATTTAATGGGTTTTTAGGTTATCATTCGAATAAAAACATTTATTTATAGCAAAGAAAAGATATTAAAATAATAATAAAAGACAACATGCATAAATTACGCTATTAATTGAATTTGAGAACATTGGTTCCCTCATTTATATTTGTAAAATTCTTTTATGTGGTTTTTTGGAGTAAAATAAGACATTGGTCCATTTTATGTCAAAAAAACCATTTTAATTAAGTAGAAATACTTTTGGTGTTATGTTTAATTGAAGTATGTAAAAAAAACTATTTCTTTACTAGCTATTACATATTTACGGGAAGGAAAAGGAAAATTAAAGGAAAATTAAATACAGGCTCAAATAATAAATAAATAAAATAAATGAATTCCAAATCTAATCTACTTCATGTTATCCTCTAACCTAATCCGGAAATGAGTTACACATATAAAAATATGACAAGAAAAGATAATCAGTGCATAATGATAAAAAATGGCGCGAAAAGTAAATAATAATGATAATATTAAATAATAAAAATAATTATAAATATTATCATTATAACAATAAAAATATTTACAATAATAAAATTAACACAAGTTAATAATATCAAAAATCATAATAATAACAAAATAATTAACAGTACTAATAAAACATCAATAATAGCAATAATCATATTAATGCAATATTAGTAATCATAACACAACAACAACAACGAGAACAACAACAACAACAACAATAATAATAATAACAACAATAAGAACAACAACATTAGTAAGAGTAATAGTAACAATTATAGTAATTAAATTGATAATTAGATACGCACGTAAATATATAAAATATAGATAAATAATAATGAAAGAAATGATAATATAAAGTAAAAAACTAAAATAGTATGTATAAATTTAAAAAATGTGAATAGTGAAGTAAAGAAATCAAAAGGGGCCAAAACAAGGGAATTAAAGAGGATTTGGTCTAAAGCACAAAAGCATAAAAAAGGGGTAGGAACATGAAGCGTGAGTGCAGTGAATGACGACTCAAGTTCCAAGGGAGTGAGTTACGACTCAAGGTCCAAAAGAGTGAGCCAAAGGAGTGACTCATGACTCAAAGTTTAAGGGGGTGAGGCAAGAGAGTGAGTCATGACTCAAGGTCCAAGGGAGTGAGTTACGACTTAATGTCTAAAGGAGAGTGACTGGGACTTTTAGCAATGGAAGTTTGTGATTGTTGCCATAAAATTCTATCGCTAAAGGTCTATAATAGAAACAAAAGGAATTCAGGGAGAAAATTTTTAGCAATGGAACAAATCTCTCGTTGCTAAAGGGACTGAAACAACTTCTTAAGCAATAAATCAAGGGAAAAATATATTTTGGCCTAAAAATACCTACCTAAAAAACCTTAAATAACATACATAATAAAATACTAATTAAAAATTATAATAAATTATGTATTTTAATGACAAATAGACCAATAAATAAATTAATATACTAAACAAATTAACAATTAACAAAAAAACCAATTAAATTAACATATTGAATCAACAAAAAACAAATTAGTAAAACAATTAAATTAATAAATAATCTAAATATTAAATTAATTAACAAATTAATATAGGAAAACAAATAATTAACAAACTAATTTATATATTGACATAATTAATTTATTAAGCTAATATAATAAATTAATACACAAAAATTAGCTAGCATATCAACATATTTTACAAAATTAGCAATTAATCACAAATAAGAGAAATTGACAATCTATTAGAGCATATCTATAAAATTAAAAAGACAATAAATTAAAAAATTATTTGCAAAATTAATTAAAACAAAACATTAATTTACAAGTTTTAGGGGACTCGAGAATATTTACTTCAGTATCGGTTCCATCACAGGACGAGGATTTGGCACTTTACAATTTTTTTTTTATTTTATATGATTTTTTGAAGTTAAAAATCCTTATTTTTCATGGGAGAAGAAGAAAGAAAGAAAGAAAAGAAAAGGGAAGAAGAAGACGTAAAAGACGAGAGAGTGTGATTAAGGGATAAGTTTTACCCTTAAATATCCCTAAAAGGATAAGGATTGGTTAAAGATTTTTTCCCCATACATTTCCCCCTATTCACGGGTATAAAATACACTTTGAAAAGTGACTGATGGGCACCACTCATAGACCTAGTTCATGAGTCAACAATGACTCACAGACCATTGACATTTCTATTGACTTTTGACTTTTGCCCTCATTTTTCTCAACCAACTGACCTCTAATTTAAAATATTTTGGAATTTTTAGGCCCAAATATGACATTTTTTTATGTGTCTTCTATAAAGTTGTTTCTCTATGTCTTATTTTTCTAATGAATCAAACATCACTCAATTAAGATTTGTAGATTGGGAGTTATGGCCAAAATACTCATGACTACTTTTAGGAAATTTTCAAGGACAGAATTGGTGTTTTGACTTTGAAAGATTACTGGGAACAATGGGTACATAATTGGATCACGATCACTTCATGAAAGCTTCTCATAAATGAATCTTATTTCTATTAAAATTGGATTTATATTAATAGAAGATCTACATAGGGAGTTATGTTTCAAATACTACAAACTGGTCTTGGTGCAGGACAGATTTAAGTCATTTATGTTCAAGCTTAATTTTGAGAATTTTAAAGACTGAACTAGAATCAGATGTCTTCAAACAAATTGTATATATATGTATTAAAATTCAAATGGCTTTAGACTAATATAATTATAAGTTTTTAGGCAGAGATAAAGTTAAAACACTTCAAACTGCTCTAAGTTTTTAAAACTGGTTTTCTCATTTTGACTTTTTGAAAGAGATAAATGGGCAAAGCCCAGAAAAAAGAATTTTAAGGGCATGAAAAACTTGAAGAAGCCTAGCACATCCATTCCTCGTCCATTTATGAGAAACCATTTCCTTATTAGGTAACTTTGATTAGGAGCCACCTGAGGACCCGGTCTCTATAGTTACCCCCAATTTTGAAGAACTTAGTGCACAAGTGCCTAAGTGAGCTAAAATTCAGAGCAAAGAATAGAAGATGCGTACTTAAGGTGGCAAGCTTTCGATTTCCTTAAGCACATACCACTTGGGTAGTGAGTCTCTGGTTGGGTAGTTACCATCAGCCTACTGATGTTTTAACCCTAGGTTGAGTAGTTACCGTCAACTTGGGGACATTTTAACTCTGGAGTGATTAGAGCGGGTGTTTTACCGTCAACTTAGTGACGTGTTAACCCTTGATCAACTTAGTAGTTTACCATCAATTTGGTGATGTTTTAACTCTTGATTGATTAGAGCGGGTGGTTTACCGTCAACTTGGTGATATTTTAACTCTTGATCGGTTGGAGTGGGTGGTTTACCATCAACTTCGCGATGTGATAACCCTTGATCAAATAAGTAGTTTACCATCAACTTGGTGATGTTTTAATTATGGATCAGGACATTTGATTAGCACCAACTTGTGGGCATGCAGAATTAGGGAAGATGACATTTGATTTGGCTTAAGCTTGTCAATACATAAAATCAGAGAGGATGACATTTAATTTGGCTCCAGTTTGTTAGCTTATGAAATTAGGGAGGATGACATCTGATTTTGCTCTAGTTTGTCGATATAAAATTAAGGAAGATGATGGACTAAATGGCTTGCGAGTGGAGTCTTGCTTTTTATGGATGTACCACCTCTTAAGAGGATTTAGGTACCTGTGAAAGGGATCTTCATGTTAGTACACTGTCGCAACAAATGAAAATTCTTACTATTTTATAGATTTGCTTGATTGCTTTAATGAAGATCTATCTTTGAGTAAAAGGACCATCTTTTGTTAAACACCCTTCAACATGGCATATGAAAATGGCCTTGCTTCATTCTCTTTTTTTTAATTCGATCTATCTTTTCCATGGGAATGTTCCTTTGCAGTTTGATTGTTCGTTGCTTGGAATTGTCTTATGATTAGCTTTGGCATGTGAATTCCCTTCTCATTTCTTTGGAAGAAATTAATCACATAAGTACAGTGTAAGAAATTATATAAGTGTAAGATGTGTGCAAAATTCATGTGTGTACACAAAAATACGTATGTGAGTTATGTGCAATGAGTGCCATATGTGCAATAAGTGCGAAAAGAAACCTACCAAGAAGCGTCTAGAATTTTAAGCAACTGTAACTCGTCAAATACTTTAACCTAGAATTTTATTTATCCTTGAGTAAGTTGAATGGATCACATTCTAAACTAGCTTAATCTCAATAAGAGAAATTAAGGGGTCATTCTCAATAAGGGAATAGGAGAGTAGGCATGTTGATATTAAAGCCTACTAAATTAGCACATAAGTATAATGCATACTAAGCAATTTCTGTGTATATGTGTGCTGAAGGCCAAAATATAATTTTTATCTTAAAAACAAATTTTGGATGCAAAGTTAGGAATGAGATTTAACTCAAATACATAAATGCATTCATGGCTTCTCGCTTAAAACTCAAGAAATACCATATGCCTCTTCTTACTTACCAAACCTTATTAGAAGGTCATCTTCACTAGGTTAGATGCGAACAAACCCAAAATTAGGAGGCCTTACATGGGTTGTAGCATTAGGCTTGGGTGAATGGCTAATAAGGAAGGATCAAGTTGCCAGAGGAAAATGACCACTATGTTTCTTAAACTAATAGAAAGGCTATTTAGGTTTAGTTCTATACTGAGGATTGTTTGAGAGATAATAGCTCAAGGACTCCCTTTCTTTTTCATTTTTTTTATTCCTATTGATTTCCACGATTTCGTATTTCCCTTTTCTTTCTTTTCTTTACTTCTTCTGTTTTCCTTTTTTCTTTTTTATTATTTTTTTCATCCTTTTTATATTACTTTCCTTATTTTAGGTTTATTCCATCTACTAAACCCGATTTCCTATCAAAATTCATAAAAATGGTTGGTAAAAATTTATCTCCCCTATTCTTAAAACGTGAAACTAGCTTTTTTACAATTGTCATCTTCCTAAGGGAAAGCTAAAATCATTTTGGGTAAAGGGCATTGTTTCAATACATCTAATAATAAAATGAGCACACATTTAGCATACTTAAATAAAAGCTCAAGGGGCTCACAAGCGACTATGAAATCAAGGTAGAAAGAGAGTTATTTATAAGGTTATACAAAGAAGGGCTGTCTGAATCATTTTTTAAGTTTTATCTCATCTGGGGGTCGCTTCGATAGTTAATCAAAGAGGTTTTAGTGCTCTTATTGAGTTTTACCCAATCCCCTTGATTGCAAACCGTTTTTATTTAACTTTTAAAACTGGCCCAAAGTATTCAAAGTTTAGAAATTGTATGATACAGTGATGGCTTTTATGTAATTCAACGAGCAGAGATAAAACCTAACTATCTCTTATTCAGCTTCTATTTGAATGAGACATGAATTTCTAGAATCAAGATTAAACTTATTCACAGTTGAGAATTACTCGGATGAAATAAGATTTCAAATTGAAAGTAAATTAATAAAAAGCAATTGTACTAAAACTTTGGACTCGTCTTAGCAAAATGAATTAAACTTAGGGAATAAATTGTTTTAATAAGAAAGCTCCCCATATTTGGGAAAGGGATTGTGCTATAACAATCATCTTGAATGCATCAAGAAGATTGTGATGCTCAGATCTATGCTCAAAAAGAAAAGTAACGCCATGGTTATTTTAAAAACACTAGGGTGGCGACCCTCAAACCTATAAATTAAAAGAAAGCTATGTTAAAATTTTAGGCATAACTTGGCAAGATAAATTAAATTGGAAATACACCGTAAAATTGGGAAAAAGACAACGTTGTGTTCATTTTAGATGCCTTAAGGAGGTGATGAGCTTCGGTCCTAAAAAACAATCATGTCAGGATTCTGGGAAGGTAATTTAAGCTTAAAGCACAAGCCATAAGAATACTCACTGAAATTGGGAAGAGAACGACTTTTTGGTAGTCATCTTGGATGCGAATGCATAAAGGAGATAAGGGTACTTGGAATTGAAATTGGCAAAAGGACATCGCTACAATAGTCATTTTGAATGCATCAGGGACGTGGTGATCCTCAAACCTATAAATTAAAAGAGAGTTATATCAAAACTTTGGGCATAACTTAGCAAGATAAATTGAGTTAGAAATACTCCCTAAAATTAGGAAAAGGGAGATATTGTTACCATCTCAAATAGACCAGAGAGGTGATGATCTTCAAACCTGTAAAAGAACACGATGTCATTACTTTAGTAAGATAAACTAGGTTAGGAATACTTCTTGAAATTTGCATTGCAACGATTATTGTATTGATGCAAAAAATCCTCGAATCTCTAAGATATCACACATGAAGACCTAAGTGGATAAGGGTAATAGAGCATGCTTTCACTTTACCCTTCAAGGTTATGTACAGTGATATATAAATAGGATTGTACGTGTATAAAGAAGTATGTGTGAAGAAACATGGACAAAATTGTATAAGCAAGACATAGGAAATTACATATGCGAGACACATATAAAGAATTATGCATGAAGAGTATGTGCAAAGGAAGATGTGCACCAATTCATACAGAAAATTGTGCATGAAATATTCACAAAATGTGCACAAAGGAGAATGTGCGTATACAAACACATGCAAAATATTATATGTATCAGAACATTCACGTTAAAAATAAGGCATGTAGAAATACGAGAATACATGCCAAAGTTCAACATGCAAGGACGCATGTAGGGATGCGAGAATGCATGTAGAGGTGTGAAAATGCATGCTGACATGAAAAAATTCGAGACTGTGTGAAAAAAATGCAAAAATGCAAGAAATGTGTATGGACACGTGAATGTATGCATGAAATGAAGAGATGTATAAAATGCAAGAATGTATGCATAAAATGCAAAAATACAAGAAATGCACATGAATGTATGGCTTATGCCATAAATGGTTAGGGGAATTCATCTCAAATGTGAGTTGGCTGATGGCCCATGTTCATCTTTCCCAAAACTCTCAATTTTTAAGCAAGCTTCCTCTAGTTACTCCCCTTAGCTTTTTTCTATTTTGCACTCTTTTTTAGTTCCTTTATTATTTTTAAGGTAAGTAATATATCACCACTGCACTCCTAGCAAAATAAAATCCATTTTCTCATGAATTGTTATGTAATAATCTCCTTGGGTGTTATGCCACACTAAACTTGTAATCTTTTACTTTTACTCAGAAGTCATGCCCCTTGCCTAAAGGGTTTGTGGTAACTCAAAGTTTCATTTCTACCCTTACAACTCTAACTTACATCTCAAATTGTACATAAAACTTCATATGGGAAGTGACCAGAGCATCAGGAACTTTCATCAGTGGTTGTGAGACTGGTGTCTCAAGGATACTCTTTCTTCCAAAGGCTTAGCCAACATACAATATAACCCTTCGTTGACATGTCCATTTTTCCTGGTGGCATTATTCTGTTGATCTGTCTTGCCCAGGAATTAACATTAATCCTAAGGGAGCTAACCAATGGCTATTGTTTGCTTAGCATGATAAAAAGCATTCAAATAGACTGACTCTATTTCCACTTCATATGTCTATGGCTGAGTTTTTGCTTACCACTCTGGATTGGAAATCTAGATGTCTATTCCTATATAGGCTATGCAAGGCCACATTTTGGATTATAGCTCACTTAACTAAACAACTTAAGGAAATATAAATCACAATGAGGTAGCCTTATATTGACTACATCATATCAGGCTATCATTTATCTATGATGGTAGCAACAAACTCTAGCCCTTTTAAAATTGTTGGGTGTACTTCCCTGACATGCAATCTTTTTGAATTAAAAAAGTCTCTTTCCATGGCAAGTCAAAAGAACCTTCCAATGTATAAAGTGCCAAGCCATTCATGTGAGCTGTATAATGCCACCATAAGTTCTCCTATAGCTATCATGGCTTCATGCTCATCGCACACCTCAAATACACACCATTATGACTGTCACTTTGCTTAGAACCATATCAATACTGATAGACTGTGCAAAGAGTTTATGAATCTTTCTTGATCTTCTCTAAAAACTTCTTCTGAGGATGTTAATTTCTCCTAGGCAAGGCTAAGTGTTGGAGCATCATGGCCTCTTGTTAATAGTGTGAATGTATATCACCTGCGCGACCCTGAAACATAATCTGTCTAAGCTTATTATCAATTTTGGCTTTGTGATCATCTCTGCTAGAATTCTCATCCCCAGGCATAAGACTTAAAAGAAAAATTGGCCGCTCAGTCTTTCTAAGCTTTCACAAGATAGCAGGTGCTTTTTTCTAATAGAGAGTTCATGATGAACCTGGCAACTATCGATAATAAGTCTTTAGATACTTTTACTGTGTTTGCATCCAAGGCTAATAATGTTTCTAACCCTTATAATCCCACCATTAATGGCTTCAGGTAATTTCCATTATCAAATGAGAAACTGATACGAGCTTGAAAAGCTCATAAATAGTGTGTACGTGTGTTTAGTTTTATTAAGTATAGTATTTAATATTTTGGTATTTTATGTGTATTTTGTTACTTTTATGTGTTTTGTGTGTTTTTGGTTGCTTTATTTGTTTTATAGGAGTTAAGGAATCAATTGGGAGTTTAAATGGGCAAATTTGGAAGCACTAATGATGGTGTGAAGAAGAAGTCATGCTTCGAGCACAACAAGTGTCACGAGCGCGACAAAGGACGCAGGTCTCGAGCAGGAGTTGAAGAGAAAGGCGCAAAGAAAGAGGCGTGTCCTATCACGAGCACGATAGATGTCATGAGTACGACATGAGGCGGTTAAATGTGGATGAGCTTGAAGAGTCATTTGAAAAGCCACAAAGTTTCATCAAGGGTTGCAACCATATGGAGGGGCACTTGAAGGGACATGATGCTTGGAAAATTATATATACCCTAGAATGGATATAGAATTAGAGAGATCTATCATTTTTTATTTTTTCTTATTTGAAAGTGTAATTAGAGGGCAATAGTTGTAATTTTAGTTTTAGTTTTATGGCTTGAAGAGAGGGCAAATACAAGGAAAAAGACTACACTTGGTGAAGGGAAGAAGGGTTGAGAGATCCCCTTCTTTTATTTCTAATTTTACTTCTTCTTTATTATTATTATGAATTCTTTTTAGGAACTTGAGTGTTATTATTCATATTTATTCATTTCTCTTTTATTTATCTTTATATGTAGTATTTGCTATTAAAACTTTATTAGTATCATTATAAGTTAAGGAAGACGACTTTAGATGGCAATTCCTTTTCTAAAAATCATCATAATGGTTATAAATAAGGGAGTTAGCGAGAGCAATGTCTTATTAAAAGTTAATAGAAAATTCATTATCAAAGCATAATTTGAGAGATCGCATATGGAGATAGTTGTTATAGGTTGGTTTTTATTCTTTGAATGTGTGTTTATGTAATTCTTGTCTAAATGCAAGAGCTGCGATTTAGAACCACAAATGCATATTTAAGGCATAATCTAGTCTAGATGCGAGAGATGTGACATAGAACATTATTCCAACTTGGCTTACATGATAAAGATTGAATTATAAATAAGAGAAAAATATCAAATTCCATATTTATGTATATGTTACATTCATCATACTCATAAGTCTTCTTTGATCATCATTAAAGTAGAATAATATTTAATTTAGTGTAGTGTAGTGTTAATAATAGTTTTAACTTGCAAATTAATGATGCATTGTAAACAAGATTAAAATTGAGTAGTAATAGTGTACAATGTTAATCAACATTCCTCGTGGGATTGATATCTAAAGTACTATAATTGGTACATCATATACTTGCAGTATTTAAGCTTCTAGAAAAAGCATATTAGAAACTCCTCTTCAGTAATCTATTTTTAAATGGGCTTTAAGCAAGTTTGTTTTAGGTGTTTTCTCTTTAGTTTTTTCTGCCTTTCCATCTTTCTGAGCCTTCCTATTACTCCTAGGGAAGGCAATCCATTGCTATCTTGCTTTTTCTGAAGATAACCTATTCCTTAATAGACAAGATATACCATCTAATGTGAGACCCCTTACATGACCCTAATTAAATTTCATGTTTTGAGAGGAGTTTTAATTGATTAAGATTAAGAATTTAATGAGAAATTCATATAAATAATTTGTTAAGGGATAAATGACGTTTTTATTATTTTAATGGCATGGAAAATAAATTGATTAGTGTGATGTAATTTGAATTAAGGGTTTAATTGGAGTATAATTATTGATTTTGGGGTAAATTTGTAATTATGACATTTTAATGGGGTCAAGTGAGAATTTGAGAGCAATGGAGAGGCTAATGTAAGAAAGAGGTTAAATGATGAGGTTAAATTAAGAATTAATTAAATGGTGGGGTATAATTTGTGACATGCAAAGAATTGGATGTTATTAATGTGACATGCAAAATCTTGAAGGACTAAAGGGGATATTTACCATAGCATTATAAATAAGTTAATCTAGTGGATGGAAAGAGAAAATGGAGATGGTGGTGAGTGATGGTCGGCTGAGTTGATGAAGAGGGAGAGTTTCCTTATTCCTTAAACTTGCTTAATCAATATCTCTAAGGAAATCTTAAAGAAAACTTCATGCATGATAATTATTCAAGAAGATTTTGATATAGATTATAAAGGTATGGTTTAAATTTTGGATATCTTTATCTTCTTCTTCTTCTTCTTCTTCTTTTCCTTATGTGGATTTCAGATGGGTTTGGTTGCTGGAAATAATGGTTGGAGATGATTTGTTTTGTAGTTAAAGGAGGAGGAGATAGAAAGGATAAAGGGAAAGGAATTGCTGAAAATTAATTGGTTAAAGTAAAGTTAGGCCAAGGTATGGGATTAGGCCTACCTTAATGCATGTGAATTTGGTTGTTGCATGTGAATATGGTTGCTGGAACTTGTTGTGATTAAATTGAATTTGTAGTAATTAAAAGAGAGTTCAATGTATGAAATGTGCATGAAGAGATGAGATGAAAATTCTGACCTATTGACTGAAAATTTAGCGTAATTTGTAATAGAGACCTCTAATTGTAACAAATAAAATTTCTGTAGTTATATAATACATTTGCCTACAAAATTGAAGAAGGAACCTACCTTCAATTCTGCCTCTAGATATTTTTTATGATTTATTGAATTTAGAAGAACTTTTAAATTCGGATTCTGGACCAGGTTGGGGAATAATTGAGATATGTGTATGTACAACTATCAGAATGACATGAAATTAATTTATGTGAAAAATAGACTCATAAATACACATTTTATATGAGAGAAGTAATGCCTAATTTTATTTCTAAGTATTTCAAATAATTAGCATTAAATTCGTTGAATCTGTTTGGACTGATAAGGTACAGATGTTGGTATTTTGGGCATAAGTAATAGTAGAGAAGTCAAAATATTATTCTGTAAAATTCTGAGTAAACTAGATACCTAGGAGTACGTTTTTTATGAAGAAATGTTGGTCTAAATCCCTCTTGAGTTTATGCTATGAATTTTTATAAGTGACAGCCCCCACTGTTTTGGTTCTATGAACAGCCTATAGTATTTTTCAAATAACTCAAGCTATAGACCCGATATTAAGATTAATTTTGATGTTCTGGAAACTAGACACATAGGGGAATAAGATTGTAGAAGACCATTTTTCCTATAAATGACATCTTCAATTTCACATTTGGCTCACAAGTCGAGTCCAGAATGCTGCCCTGTGCAGATTTTTGTGATATTTTATTCTATGACTTTTAATTAATTGAAATAAAAAGTTGTTTATGTGATTGTAAAATAAATTGGATAGAGCATGTAATATGAGTATAAATGAAGGATTTATAGGCATATATATACATTCGTGTGTGTACATAAATAAATATTAGTGATGAAAATATCTAACTTATACATATAATTAGACTTGTACATGATTGTTATATGCCAAATTGATGTACACATATGTAATCCTATGATATGAAAGTGCACATGAGTTGAATGATGATAAAGGAATATATATAGATAAACATGCTTATAAGAATAAGCCTACTATATGCGAATGTACCTACAGGTATGTATATTTATAATTATGTTTATGAGTGTACGAGCATGTATTTGCCCTATGAGATAGATGATGTTTTAGCATGAATATGAATATGTGAGATGCTGAATGAGAATATGATCAAGTTTATGATATGATTATGTATATGAGTGTATGAGCATGAATAAAGTATTGCCTGCAATAGAGTTCGGATGTGGATAGATAGGCGCCTATAGGGAATTGCAGCTGCCACAATCGACCTTTTTAGGTCTACAGTATAGTTGATCCTGCTGGATCTTGTACAACTCATTTGGGTTGTTGCTTGACCCTTTTGGGTCCTTGACCGGTCCACCGTATAGTTGGCCCTGATTGGGTCCATAGTTTTGATATCTTCGGATATCTACCGTTGATACTCTCGGGTATCCACCGATCCCGTTATCCACTCTTAGAACCTAAGCAGGCTAAAGTAAAGCATTAATGTTTCATAGTTAATTACCGTATGAACTATGCATCTGATATATGATTTATCTTGTTTAACAGCGGTTGCATAAGCATGTATTGGTATCTATTTACATTATATACAGATCTCATCATGAATTGTATGTATTCAAGTATGCTATCTCTTACTTTTTCCTGACTTGTAAATATTATTATTATTCAATTATTTTATATGTCCTATATTTTTGACGACCATTGTGAGTGGTTGTCTTTCATGTTTAGAATCCCCACTAAGCTGTATAGCTTAGCACGGGTTATTTTGATCCGTGTAGGTTTTTGGTAGTCAAGGCTTTTGCATAGGAACTATTTCTGCATCAGGACAGGCCAACACCAGACTATAGAAGTGGATGTAGGAAACTTTTGATAAATCTTGTTTAGTTCCTTACATGTTTAATATGTGTAAGGGTTGTAATATATGTATATGTAAGTTATATGGAAATGAAGTTTGTAATAAGCTCATAGTGAGAATGCTGGTTTATGCATGCATCTAGAAGCTATAATACTCTATATAAATGTGCTAAAATGCCGAATGCTACACATGAAAGAAAAATGGCTAAAGTATGATGATATAGTATAATTATTAAGATATTGGGATTGCATATGAAGTCAATATGCTTATTCAAATTTAAATGTACAGGAAAGATGTGTGAATCCTGATTAGTATATTAGTTATATGATTATTTGGATAAAATGACGTAGATTGTATTATTTATAGTAAAGATGTGGTTTGGGGTGTTTCAATTTGGTATCAGAGCATAGGTTTAGCCTTTTCTGGGCAATGTGAGTATATGATCTTTTTATATGAGATAGTATTGTGTTGGCCTAATTCAGAAGTTCCTGTTTTCTTATAGGTTAAAGATGGAGAATTCTTCTAGGAATACTATAGAAGAATCGGCTGAAAGTAATTTGCCAGTAAGATCAAATCCTCCTAATCCAGTGACTTCATCATCACATCGAAATGAAATTCCTACTTCAGTTCCTGGAGAGACCTTGTTAAAAATTTCTCAGGATATGGCCCAGATTCTGCAAAGAATGACTATGCCCAAGGCTCCAATCTCTGAAATTAGAAAGCATGGGGCACAAGAATTTATGGGCACCAATCTAGAACAATCTGAAGAAGCTGAGTTCTGGTTAGAAAGACTGGAGAGGATATTTGATGAAATAAACTATCCTGCAAATCATAAGGTATCTTGTGTTGTGTCCTTACTTCAAGGTATGACATATGATTGGTGGAAGTTGATTTTGAGACAACCTCAGTTACCTGATCCACTTACATGGGAATTCTTTGAGGGGGAGTTCAGAAAGAAATATGTTACTGAGGCTTATAAGAAGGAGAAATTGAAGCAGTTTCTGAGTTTGAGACAAAAAGTTTTATCTGTGGCTGAATATGAAAAAGAATTTAGTCGATTATGCAAATATGTTCCCAAGGAGATGTTGACAGGAGTGTTCAAATGCAGGCACTTTGAAGATAGGCTGAATGATAGAATCAAAGAAAAATTGTTTGGATTTACATCTCTAAATGTGGTAGATTTTAATCAACTGGTTACAACTGCTATGAAAACTGAAAAGTATGAGATAGCTAAAAGAGAGAGGGAGCATAAAAGAAGTGGTTCTAGGGGAGGATCATCTACTGGAAAAAGATTTAGGGGAACTCAATGAGGTCAGCCTGCAGAGTCCATTGTTAGTTCTGCTAATAAAGGAAAGAAACAAGAATCTTCTGCCAAGCTTAAAAATGAGAGGGAAACTTCAGGAAGACAAAGTGGGGGTCAAACACCTGAGTGTTCTCATTGTTCCAGGCACCATTGGGGTAATTGTAGGAAATTGGCTGGAGAATGCTTTAGATGTGGCAGTGCTGATCATTTCATGGCAAATTGTCCTTTGAAATCTGATCAAGGTTTTAAGCAACAGAATAGCAGGGGAGCTTCTAATGCACCCCCATCTGGAAGAGGTAGAGGCATAGGAATGTTTGGATCAGGTCATCATGGATCTCAGTCTCAGAATATGTCAAAAACAGTTGATAGACCTTCTACTCAAATGGTTGCTAGACGGGCTTATGCCATGAAGGCTCGAGAGGAACAGGATGCTCCAGAAGTTATAGCTGGTACTTTTTCTCTTTATAATTGTAACATACATGCACTCATTGATCCTGGCTCTACTCATTCATATGTTTGTATTGGGGTTTCGGGTAGAGATAGTTTTAAAACACAACAGTTAGATTTTGATGTATGTGTAACTAGTCCATTGGGACATAGTACAATTGTTAATAAGGTGTGTAAAGACTATCCTATAGTAGTTCAAGGGAGAGAGTTTCCAGCAAATTTGATTGTGTTGCCCTTTCATGAGTTTGATGTAATTCTGGGAATGGATTGGTTATCCAAGCATCATACAGTGGTGAATTGTGAAATGAAAACAATAACCCTCAGGAATGATGAAGGAAAGGAAGTGGTAGTAGAAGGAAATTGTTCTAAGCTATCAACTAATGTTATATCAGCAATGCAAGCTAGACGTTGCCTTAGAAAAGGATGTGAAGTATTTTTAGCTTTAGTCCTTGACTCAAAAAGGGATACAGTGGAGCTTGACAAATTAACGATTGTGAAAGAATTTCCAGAAGTATTTCCTGAGGAATTACCTGGTCTTCCCCCAGAAAGAGATGTTGAGTTATCTATTGATCTGTTACCTAGTACAACCCCAATCTCTAGGGCACAATACAGAATGGCTCCATCTGAATTAAAAGAGTTGAAGGTTCAATTACAGGAATTATTAAACAAAGGTTTCATCAAACCCAGTGTGTCACCTTGGGGTGCTCCGGTTTTATTCGTTAAGAAGAAGGATGGGTCTATGAGAATGTGTATCGATTATAGACAGTTGAACAAAGTGACAGTGAAGAACAAATATCCTTTGCCACGAATAGAGGATTTATTTGATCAGTTAAGTGGTGCTGGTGTGTTTTCAAAGATAGATTTACGATCAGGATATTATCAGCTCAGAGTTAAAGATGGGGATGTTCCTAAGACTACATTTAGAACTCGTTATGGGCATTATGAATTTTTAGTCATGCCATTTAGGTTGACTAATGCTCCTGTTGCATTCATGGATCTCATGAATAGGGTATTCAGACCCTACTTGGATCGATTTGTTGTAGTATTTATTGATGACATATTAATTTACTCCAGAAATGAAGCTGAACATGTTGAACATCTGAGAATTGTATTACAAACTTTGAAAGAAAATGAGTTGTATGCCAAATTAAGTAAGTGTGACTTCTGGCTTAAGGAAGTTTCTTTCCTAGGTCATGTTGTATCTGTTGAAGGTGTTAGGGTTGATCCAAATAAAATTGAAGCTATTGTTAATTGGAGACCACCCAGGAATGTGCATGAAATTAGAAGTTTTCTTGGGTTGGTAGGTTATTATCGTCGTTTTGTGAAGGGTTTTTCTGTCATTGCTTCACCCCTCACTAAGTTGTTAAGAAAGAATATTAAGTTTGAATGGTCTGATCGTTGTCAAGCAAGCTTTGAAAGGTTGAAGAAGATGTTGACTGAGGCTCCAGTGTTGACTCAACCGGTGTCAGGGAAAGAGTATGCAATGTACAGTGACGCTTCTAAGGTTGGTTTGGGTTGTGTATTGATGCAAGATGGTAAAGTTATAGCTTATGCATCTAGACAGTTGAAACCACATGAACAGAACTACTTGACTCATGATTTAGAACTGGCAGCTATGGTATTCGCTTTAAAAATTTGGCGGCATTACTTGTATGGGGAAAAATGTAGGATTTATACTGATCATAAAAGCCTCAAGTACTTACTTACTCAGAAAGAACTTAATTTGAGACAGAGAAGATGGTTGGAATTATTCAAAGATTATGATTGTATAGTTGATTACCACCCAGGAAAAGCAAATGTGGTTGCTGATGCCTTGAGTCGTAAGTCAATGGCAGTGTTGATGTTAAAATAGTGTAGATGGAAATTTACTTTGGATGGTGCTTTACTAGCACAGCTTAAAGTTAGGCCCATGGTTAGGCAGACAATGATTGATGCTCAGAAGGATGATGTCAAGTTACAACAGATTGTTGAAACAGTTTGTGAAGGTAATCAATTTGATTTTTCAGTGAAAGAAGATGGTGGTGTATACTACCATAACAGGTTGTGTATCCCTAATGATAAAGAAGTGAAAAGAACATTGTTGCATGAAGCACATAATACTGCATTTACTATGCATCCAGGTGGGAACAAGATGTATCAAGAGTTGAAACAGTTTTACTGGTGGCCTGGCATGAAGAAGGATATTGTTGATTATGTTTCTAAATGTCTAACATGTCAGCAAGTGAAAGCAGAACATCAGTTTCCTTCAGGTCTTCTGAATCCCATTCCGATTCCACAGTGGAAGTGGGAAGACATTACCATGGATTTTGTTACCGGTTTGCCTCTTTCTCAAAGGAAATATGATGCTGTTTGGGTAATAGTGGATAAGTTAACAAAAGTAGCTCACTTTTTACCGGTTCGAACAGATTATTCTATGGATAGGCTTGCAGAATTGTATGTGAATGAGATTGTACGGTTACATGGCATACCTGTGTCTATAATTTCAGATCGAGATCCAAGGTTTACATCGAGATTTTGGCAGAGTTTACAGCAAGCTTTAGGAACACAGCTCAAGTACAGTACAACTTTTCATCCTCAAACGGACGGGCAATCCGAAAGGATTATTCAGATTCTCGAAGATATGATGAGGGGATGTGCTTTGGAGTTTTCTGGAAGTTGGGATAAATATATGGCCTTAATGGAATTTGCTTATAATAATAGCTATCAGAGGAGTATTCAAATGGCACCATATGAGGCTTTGTATGCCAGAAAATGTAGAACTCCAGTCTGCTGGACTGAGTTGACTGAATGTAAGTTAATTGGTCTTGATCTTTTAGAGATACAGAAGAAAAGTTTCAAGTTATCAAGCAGAGGCTGAAAGAAGCGAGTGACAGGCAAAAATCATATGCTGACCTTAAAAAAAGGGATATCGAGTACCAGGTGGGTGACAAAGTATTTTTGAAGGTATCTCATTGGAGAAAAGTGCTTAGATTTGGGAAAAAGGGAAAACTTAGTCCGAGATTCATTGGTCCGTACGAAATTCTTCAAAGAGTCGGACCAGTAGCTTATAGATTGGCTCTTCCTATGGAATTGGCCAAGCTTCATGACGTGTTTCATGTATCTATGCTTCGAAGATATCGCTCAGATGAATCTCACAAGTTACAAGTTCAAGATATTCAGTTGCAGCCGGATTTCACTTATGATGAGGAACCGAAGGCAATCCTGGCTAAGGAAATCAGACAATTGAGGAGCAAGCAGATCCCTCTAGTTAAAGTACTCTGGCAACATCATGGTGTACAACAAGTAACTTGGGAGCCAGAGGCAGCTATGAGAAAGCAATATCCTCAATTATTTAAATCAGGTATGAATTTCGAGGACGAAATTCCTTAAGAGGGAGAGAATTGTGAGACCCCTTATATGACCCTAATTAAATTTCATGTTTTGAGAGGAGTTTTAATTGATTAAGATTAAGAATTTAATGAGAAATTCATATAAATAATTTGTTAAGGGATAAATGATGTTTTTATTATTTTAATGGCATGGAAAATAAATTGATTAGTGTGATGTAATTTGAATTAAGGGTTTAATTGGAGTATAATTATTGATTTGGGGTAAATTTGTAATTATGACATTTTAATGGGGTCAAGTGAGAATTTGAGAACAATGGAGAGGCTAATGTAAGAAAGAGGTTACATGATGAGGTTAAATTAAGAATTAATTAAATGGTGGGGTATAATTTGTGACATGCAAAGAATTGGATGTTATTAATGTGACATGCAAAATCTTGAAGGACTAAAGGGGACATTTACCATAGCATTATAAATAAGTTAATCTAGTGGATGGAAAGAGAAAATGGAGATGGTGGTGAGTGATGGTCGGCTGAGTTGATGAAGAGGGAGAGTTTCCTTATTCCTTAAACTTGCTTAATCAATATCTCTAAGGAAATCTTAAAGAAAACTTCATGCATGATAATTATTCAAGAAGATTTTGATATAGATTATAAAGGTATGGTTTAAATTTTGGATATCTTTATCTTCTTCTTCTTCTTCTTCTTCTTCTTCTTCTTCCTTATGTGGATTTCAGATGGGTTTGGTTGCTGGAAATAATGGTTGGAGATGATTTGTATTGTAGTTAAAGGAGGAGGAGATAGAAAGGATAAAAGGAAAGGAATTGCTGAAAATTAATTGGTTAAAGTAAAGTTAGGCCAAGGTATGGGATTAGGCCTACCTTAATGCATGTGAATTTGGTTGTTGCATGTGAATATGGTTGCTGGAACTTGTTGTGATTAAATTGAATTTGTAGTAATTAAAAGAGAGTTCAATGTATGAAATGTGCATGAAGAGATGAGATGAAAATTCTGACCTATTGACTGAAAATTTAGTGTAATTTGTAATAGAGACCTCTAATTGTAACAAATAAAATTTTTGTAGTTATATAAGACATTTGCCTACAAAATTGAAGAAGGAACCTACCTTCAATTCTGCCTCTAGATATTTTTTATGATTTATTGAATTTAGGAGAACTTTTAAATTCGGATTCTGGACCAGGTTGGGGAATAATTGAGATATATGTATGTACAAAGATCAGAATGACATGAAATTAATTTATGTGAAAAATAGACTCATAAATACACATTTTACATGAAGGAAGTAATGCCTAATTTTATTTCTAAGTATTTCAAATAATTAGCATTAAATTCGTTGAATCTGTTTGGACTGTTAAGGTACAGATGTTGGTATTTTGGGCATAAGTAATAGTAGAGAAGTCAAAATATTATTCTGTAAAATTATGAATAAACTAGATACCTAGGAGTACGTTTGTGATGAAGAAATGTTGGTCTAAATTCCTCTTTATTTTATGCTATGAATTTTTATAAGTGACAGCCCCCACTGTTTTGGTTCTATGAACAGCCTATAGTATTTTTCAAATAACTCAAGCTATAGACCCGATATTAAGATTAATTTTGATGTTCTGGAAACTAGACACATAGGGGAATAAGATTTTAGAAGACCATTTTTCCTATAAATGACATCTTCAATTTCAAATTTGGCTCACAAGTCGAGTCCAGAATGCTGCCCTGTGCAGATTTTTGTGATATTTTATTCTATGACTTTTAATTAATTGAAATAAAAAGTTGTTTATGTGATTGTAAAATAAATTGGATAGAGCATGTAATATGACTATAAATGAAGGATTTATAGGCATATATATACATTCGTATGTGTACATAAATAAATATTAGTGATGAAAATATCTAACTTATACATATAATTAGACTTGTACATGATTGTTATATGCCAAATTGATGTACACATATGTAATCCTATGATATGAAAGTGCACATGAGTTGAATGATGATAAAGGCATATATATAGATAAACATGCTTATAAGAATAAGCCTACTATATGCGAATGTACCTACAGGTATGTATATTTATAATTATGTTTATGAGTGTATGAGCATGTATTTGCCCTATGAGATAGATGATGTTTTAGCATGACTATGAATATGTGAGATGCTGAATGAGAATATGATCAAGTTTATGATATGATTATGTATATGAGTGTATGAGCATGAATAAAGTATTGCCTGCAATAGAGTTCGGATGTGGATAGATTGGCGCCTATAGGGAATTGCAGCTGCCACAGTCGACCTTTTTAGGTCCACAGTATAGTTGATCCTGCTGGATCTTGTACAACTCATTTGGGTTGTTGCTTGACCCTTTTGGGTCCTTGATCGGTCCACCGTATAGTTGGCCCTGATTGGGTCCATAGTTTTGATATCTTCGGATATCTACCGTTGATACTCTCGGGTATCCACCGATCCCGTTATCCACTCTTAGAACCTAAGCAGGCTAAAGTAAAGCATTAATGTTTCACAGTTAATTACCGTATGAACTATGCATCTGATATATGATTTATCTTGTTTAACAGTGGTTGCATAAGCATGTATTGGTATCTATTTACATTATATACAGATCTCATCATGAATTGTATGTATTCAAGTATGCTATCTCTTACTTTTTCCTGACTTGTAAATATTATTATTATTCAATTGTTTTATATGTCCTATATTTTTGACGACCATTGTGAGTGGTTGTCTTTCATGTTTAGAATCCCCACTAAGCTGTATAGCTTAGCACGGGTTATTTTGATCCGTGTAGGTTTTTGGTAGTCAAGGCTTTTGCACAGGAACTATTTTTGCATCAGGACAGGCCAACACCAGTCTATAGAAGTGGATGTAGGAAACTTTTGATAAATCTTGTTTAGTTCCTTACATGTTTAATATGTATAAGGATTGTAATATATGTATATGTAAGTTATCTGAAAATGAAGTTTGTAATAAGCTCATAGTGAGAATGTTGGTTTATGCATGCATCTAGAAGCTATAATACTCTATATAAATGTGCTAAAATGCCGAATGCTACACATGAAAGAAAAATGGCTAAAGTATGATGATATAGTATAATTATTAAGATATTGGGATTGCATATGAAGTCAATATGCTTATTCAAATTTAAATGTACAGGAAAGATGTGAGAATCCTGATTAGTATATTAGTTATATGATTATTTGGATAAAATGACGTAGATTTTATTATTTATAGTAAAGATATGGTTTGGGGTGTTTCATCTAATGCCCCAAAGACTTAGAAAAAAAAACCTTATTTTAGCCTTTGCACTTATTCAATAGCTTTCAAAGGAGATTGATTTATTGTGTGTCTTCTTTAACAGCTGTTAGGACTCACAGCTTAGTACTTTCACTTCACCTATTTAGAGTTGTTCTCCCTTCTAAGATTCTACCTTGTATCCATAGCAAATAAATTGAGTCTCAAAGGGGAAGTTACTTAAGCCTTACTTTACTAACAACTCCTTATTTCTTCGGGTGTATGCAATCCCCAGAAACATTACAAAAGCATTTCTACTTCAACTGGTTTAAATGGCACAGCTTTATCTCCACTAACCCATACTAGGTTCCATTTGTGACATTCATCAAGAACAACCATTTGGACACCAAAAGGTAGTCCTCCTATATTAACATAATGTTTTGATGAGGATGATAAGAACATCTATAGAAGTATCTGACGTATGAGGTATAACTTTTGTCACCTTGAGAATCTAGCCTCAATGCAAACTCTGACGCATGCAATAAGTTTTTTTATGTATATTAATTGTATGTTTATACCTAGCTTATATATGTGTTCTTATTTACATGCATCACACATAACAATAACAATAATTATAAGCACACATGAAATGCAAAAACATGTGTTCCATTCAACCTCAAGGAATAACAACCTGTGTGCATCCGACTCCTGTCATCAATCAGCTCTCACAGGTTTTCTTGATTGAATATTTTCTCTTAACCCCTAATTTTTTACTAGGATGAGTTTTTTCCATAACGAGATGCCAAAATTTAGCACGGCTATTTTTTTTCTATTTTCAACCTACAGGGCCATTTTTTATTTTTATTTTTTTTGTCTTTGCCGTGGAACCCTCATTAGTCCATCATCATTGCTTGATTCATTGAATCCTTTTGACCATTATTAGTGAGAAATGGCTACCTTTCTAACCATAGCTTCTTCGATAGAAAAGGTTTGACTTTGCTTCAAATAGCCTGAAACACTTGATTTGAATGATTTTTTCAGAAGAATGGCCTTTGATCCATATTCCAAAAGATTAAGTAGACCTTTCTCTTCTTTCTATGCTTGACCAGGATGTTTTCCTTTGAGTTGCAAAAGACCCTATCGTGTCCGTCTGATTCTAATAGTTGAGCTTTCAAAGTAATGCTTTTATAGTCGAGATTCAATCCTGATTAGCTACAATATGTTTTTCATCAAATGCCAAAAAGAAAGGAATGGTCTTTTGAAAATTTACTTCTATCTTGTTTCTTTATTCATGTTATCCATGTAAGTTTATGTACAAGTTCTCCACTTCCCTTCCCTTATCTTAATTAGCTTTTGTCAGCCTCTTCCTTATACAATGCTCAACTTAAGATAATAAGGCAAGGTGTCAACTTGTAGATTATTCTCTAATCCTTCTTCAGGGCATCCTTAAGAAATTTGGCTCTTTTAAGCAATAAGGATATGTGTAGACACCATGACTCGAGGCAACCTAGATCAAGGTTACCTGATGATGAGAAAATAACATATTATTGACAATAGGTTCGAATCTTGAAGCTTCAATCATGAATTTCTTACTTTTTTAAAGATTTTTCATGATTTTTCAAATACTTTAAAATAATGCCAATTATTTTAACAAAACGTGCATAAAAATATAGTTTTGGACCTTCAATGGTGTCAGACGACCATCTATCACTTGAGGGGTGCCTATCTATAGGTCCTTCTCTTCTGTACAGGCCAAACTAGGGTTTTTTATAGGAAATTTAGGGTTTAGTGATGAGGGATGGCCACCCCTCATTAAGGGATGCGTAACTCTGGCTTGAAACCTAAATTGTCCAACATTCTCCTCGATTTTCAAAACAAGCAGTTGTATCTATTAAGATGGAATTTCAAATTTGGGGAGATTTTATTTGCAAATTTAGGGAGTTCTGAGTTGGAATTGAACTCAAATTCTTCTTTAAGTATAAAATCCTAAATCTAGGGTTTCAAAAGGGGGATTATTTATTTAGAGAGCCACCATTAGAGAAGAAGAATTGGATTTCATTGTTGAAACACATATACATACATAAAAGAATTTTGGATTTCATTTTTGGGAATAACAATCACGAATCAGAGTGGAGATTTGGACTTGTATAATCACAAAGTCAGAATATCTCCTGAGGGTAATATTCTAGGCTCTTCTCCCACTTTTTCTCTTTAAAATTTGATTAGCATGATCATTGGAATCTTTTATGCATGTTGATATGTTTTAATTATTATAATTGACTGATATGTATGTTTAAGTGAGGTGTGAGGTGTTTTGGGACTGTTGGACATAAGAGAGGTGTGTTTTGATGTTGATATCCTCCATTGTTGTATATGAGAAGCTTTAGTTTTAGTTCTTTTAATTCTATAAATGAATGTTTGTTATATATTTTATGTATGATTCATTATTATAACATGTTTTTGGCATGAATTAGATTATATAAATACTTGGTTGAGGCTAGGAATATTTTTTTACATGATTTTCTACATTTTCTGCCATGTTGCTGCATTTTTCGTTTTGTCCAGAGGTGATGAATGGGAAGATAAATCAACAAATTGCTGTTTATCACCCGACGAATGGGATGTCCTTGGCTCATCTACTTGTCCTATCCCTGGCTCCCTTTTGGCCCTTTTTTCTCTATTCTTGGCGTCCTTAGGGGTGACTTTGAGGCATTTTTGGTATATTTTATGTATTTTCATTTTGTTTATTCATTCTTATCATACGTATACATTATTTAATGTGATTTTAACATTATACCATATGATTCTGCATCTAAGTTGTTTTATTTGTAAAGTATAAATCCATAATTATTTTGAGTATACTAATCCATGTCTTTTTATGACTTTTTTTCGAGTATTTAATGTTTTTTGCTATGGAAGGCCTTTTGTGGTTTTACATGGGAAGTCGTGGTCCCAAGTTGATCTACCCTCACTTCTTGGTTGTCTTGATTATTTTATTTTATTTTCTTATTATGATTTTTTTTATTTTTTATTTTAACAATTATTTATTATTTTATTTTGGATGTATTATTTTTTGGGAATGTATTAGTTAGTAAAAAAGAATTTTTGTGCATGATAAAATAAAAAGATATTGAAATGTTTCTTTTATTAAATTAATTAGGTTTTCTTCAAAAATATAGACCAATGTCCAAATTTTTACCCAAATCCACACAATATAATAAAAGAGATTTTTTTTTTGTAAATATGCATGAGGGAGCCAACATTTCCAAATGAAATCATTAGCCCATTTTATGAATGTATATTGATCTTTTTGTGTATATTATTCTTTGGGATGATTTTTCTCCATAATAATTTTAAGTAGGATTTTACTTTTAAGCATTTATTTACTGCTTTCCATTTGATTGGGATGTTCAAATTTTATTGCATGCATTGTGTGAGAGAGGAGAGAGGATTAATTTTAAAACTCAATTATAAAACAAACACCTAACCAAGAATCCCAATAAGAGTGATGTCTCGAACGTCAATCTCTATTTGGGCATCAAAATGTCGAGATTTATACTACAAGAAAATGTTAAAATAGCAACGAAAATATTTTTGTTGCTAATTTAACAACAAAAATCCAATTTCGTTGCTAATTAGCAACGGCAATCTAATTCCGATGTTGAAATTGGTTAAAATTTTTGTATTTAGCAACGAAAATAAAAATAGTTCTTTTTCATTGCTAAATATGAAGGAAAGTTTTGGTGCCAAAATATAGCAACGGAATTTTGCAACAAAATGCTTATTTCATTGCTAAATAAGGCACCAGCAAATGGCATAAAAATTTTCAATAGCAAAAATAGCAACCCAAACCTATTCTGTTGCTAAAATAGCAACAGGAACTGAAAATTTTTAAGGTTCCCTAAATAACGAGCAAATATATTTTTTGTTGCTAAAATAGCAACGGAAATAAAATTCGGTTGCTATTTTAGGAATGTTTAAAATTTTCAGTAGCGAAAATAGCAACCCAAACCTATTTAGCAACGGAAAATAAATTTTTTTGCTAATTTGGAACTGAAAATTTTTAACGTTCCCTAAATAGCAATCGAATATATTTTTCATTGCTAAAATAGCAACAGAAATAAAATTCACTTGTTGTTTTAGGAACCTTTAAAATTTTTAGTAGCAAAAATAGCAACCGAAACCTATTTCGTTGCTAAAATAGCAACAAAATTTATTTTTCGTTGCTAATTCAAAAGTGAAAATTTTTAAGGTTCCCTAAATAGCAACCAAATATATATTCCGTTGCTAAAATAGCAATGGAAATAAACTTCGGTTGATATTTTAGAAATGTTTAAAATTTTCAGAGGCGAAAATAGCAACTGAAATCTTTTACAAACGAAAAATAAATTCTGTTGCTAATTCGGAACTACAAATTTTTAAGGTTCCCTAAATAGCAACCAAATATACTTTTTGTTGCTAAAATAGCAACAAAAATAAAATTTGGTTACTATTTTAGGAACATTTAAAATTTTCAGTGGCAAAAATAGCAACTAAAACCTATTTCGTTGCTAAAATAGCAACGAAAAATAAATTCCGTTGCTAATTTGGAACTGAAAATTTTTAAGGTTCTCTAAATAGCAACCGAATGTATTTTCTATTGCTTAAATAGCAACGGAAATAAAATTCAGTTGCTATTTTAGGAACCTTTAAAATTTTCAGTAGCGAAAATAGCAATCGAAACCTTTTAGCAATAGAATTTATTCTTCGTTGCTATTTTAGCAACGAAAAGGTTTTTCGTTGCTAATTCGAAACTAAAAATTTTTAAGGTTCCCTAAATAGCAACCGAATATATTTTTCATTACGAAAATAGCAACAGAAATAAAATTCGGTTGCTATTTTAGGAACGTTTAAAATATTCAATGGCGAAAATAGCAACTGAAACCTATTTCGTTGCTAAAATAGCAATGAAAAATAAATTCCGTTGCTAATTCAAAACTAAAAATTTTTACGGTTCCTTAAATAGCAACCGAATATATTTTAGCAACGGAAATAAAATTTGATTGCTATTTTAGGAACCTTTAAAATTTTCAATGACAAAAATAGCAACTGAAATATATTCCTTTGCTAAAATAGCAACGGAATATAAATTTCGTTTCTAAAATAGCAATGAAAAATAAATTTCATTGCTAAGTAATGTTCCTTAAAAAAGTTGTTAGAAATAGCAACTGAATTTGATATTTCGTTGCTAAATTAGCAACGAAAATAGATTTCGTTGCTATTTCAGTGTCTAATTTCCAATTTGCCCTAGGTATAAATTGATATTTTTCTTCCTCCTTTTTCTTATTCATCTCCTCCCTTAAAGTGAAACCGCTGCAGCTCTCACTCCCCCTCACTCTCTCTCCTTCCCCTATCATACACCGCCGCACCTCTCATTTGATTCTCAGTCTACCAGCGCCACCTATAGGAGCCAAGACACCAAGTTTTGGAGCACTCTTTTCAGATCTGGCCATCGATTTTTGTTCAGATCCACTCGTATTAAGGAGTCTTTGTGACTTAAGGTATGAGATCTGATTGATTTTTCCCATTCTCTTTACACTTTTTTAGGTTTTCTGTCTTTTGTGCATTTTTTCTTCTCATTATAAAACGTATTGTATTTCTCAGATCCCCTTACTGCAAATCCAGCCTTCTATCCTTTCCTCATTCAATCAAACACTGTAAGATTTCTTTAATCATGAAGCGAGATGATTCATGTTTGAAGATTATTTGTTTTGGTTTCATTTACTTGACATTGTAAATTTTCATTTTCTCAAGTTCTATCTATTTACACCAGATGCTTCCTCAAATTTGCTAAATCATATTTTTTTTAGGTTTTTGATTAAAGGCTTAAGTTTCTAGCCTAAGTAGGATTTAAGCTATGAGATTATTTAAAGGCAAAATGGTAGATTTCACTAGTTGCCCCTACTTTAATTTTTTTTCCCTTCAATTCATTTTATTCTATTTTTTTGGTATTTGATTTTCTTCTAGAATTATACCAAATTAATATGGGATTGCTCCACTGAGCACATTACTTAAATTATATTGTTCTTTTATTTTTCAATTTAATCTCGTTAATAAATTATCTAGTAAGATAAAATTAATTTTCTAGATAATTTTAATAAAATTAAGCATAAGCATTTAATTTGATAAGGGCAGTAAACTGTTAACATCAGTTACTTTAATAATATTATTATTATTTGTATTGTTGTGGAGATTTGAAGTTGATGGTGCCAAATCAGTTAAAAGAAAAAGACTGTGATCAGAAGTAATAAGTTAAGAAAACTTTGAAGATAATAATTGCTGAATTTGAGCAACTGAGTGAATAATAAATAGCACACAAAGGAATATATATATATATATATATATATATATATATATATATATATATATATATATATATATATATATATATATATATATATATATATATATATATATATATATATAGGGTGTGTTGTGAGTGATAAATCGTTAGGTGTGGGGAGGCAGCTAAGCTTACAGTCATAGCCATAGCCATAGGCCTTCCCTTGGATTGTTAAAAGCCTCAATTTGATTTTGAGGTTCAATTATTGTGTGCATAAAGTCTAAAAGTTTCAACCCATCAGTTTTTTAATTAAATTATTTTATTTTATTTTTAAATATTTCCTCTTTTTCTTCATTCTCCTCTTCTTCTTGCACCCCTCACAGCTCATCTCTGGCAAATCAATCGGTGTGCATAGCAAACTCCTTCGCGAGAGCAGCACAGTAAACAGCGGCAACCAAATATCCTAGCCATACTACCGCCGTATCTCCCAGCTGTAATGCTATCGCCTCTGCTTTCCGGAGTCGACCCTGCTTCCGGTTAGTCTTTAAGATTTTGAAAGATCTGAAGTATTTGTCTCAGATCTGAATTGTTTGTAATTTTTATTCACAAATCATGTCTCAGATCTGGAGTATTTCTCTCTTTTTTATGTGGCTATTCTCTCTATTTTTTTCTTTTTTTAAAATTAATTTTTGTTTCTTTTGATCTAAAGTAGCTGCATTAGATTTATATTTTAATTATTTATTTAGGATATGAATCTTATAGGATTGTACAAAGTTTTACTAAAATGAGACTTCATTAATATTTCGAGAAAGTGATTCGAATTTTATGAGCATTTGAGGAAACCTCAACCTTGCTATAAAGAAGATGAGTTTTAAGATGTTTACAGTTAATTATTGTTGAAAACTGATGCTGTGTATAATTTGGAAGCTATCTATGTGAAGATATTGGGATATGAAATTTTTAACTTGTTACTTTCAACCTATTAGCATAATTGATTTATTAGATTTTTGATATGTGTCTCTTGATTTTGGTTTTGTACTTTACTTCTAAAACAAACAAGAGCATAATAGAAAAAAAAAAAGAACCTGAAAGTTTTGCTTTGTCTTATTTCCTTTCTTCTTATGATCGTTGAGTGCCTTTATATGTTATTCCAAATGAAGCTAGAACGCTTTTGAGCTAACATACTTTTTCTCGCTATGGGTAAGGAGCTATCCTTCTCTTTCCTTCTTGCTTTTTTTTATAGGATACAAATGGATTAATTCTAATGATTCTTTAAACTTCTGCAATATGAATACAGGTTGTTAATTTCATAGGGTAGGAGCCCAGTTTCTGTGCAGCTACATAAAACTTCCACTCTATGCCCTTGTTACTCAGGTAATTGATTTTGCCCATTTTGGTTTGTTTGCCAAATTAAATGCAAGTAACTGAAGATTAATGTTTTGGTTTTCTTGGGTTGTCCATGTGATCTTTAGTTGGTTTATACTCATAAGTTAAAAGCTTGGTTTTCTGTTTTCGTGTAATGAACACATCTGTATCTCATATCAATAATAGTCATTATTAGCTGTAGTTATTGTATGAATATTCATGTGTTATATATATATGTATTACTGGATTAGTTTATTAGACTCGACCCAAGTCTGTTATGAGTTTGGTTTTAATTCTACCCACACTTATGCTTTTAAGAATTTTAACGTAGGTATAAGCAAGGTCTAACTCTGTCCTACTCCAGCATGTAACAAGTAATTGTTTTAGTGCAATGGATTGATGATACTCAAAACTAAACTTAAGATCTGTTATCATTTTTTTTCTTCAACTGCTCAAGTTTCTGCATTAGGCCCTATTTGATCTAATTGATGATTTTAACTGGTAGATATAGATAAACTACATCTTTTGCTATATATTTAGTTGTTCAACTTGCTCAATATTGCTAATTAATTATAAATTATGTCATTAATGGCTTTTCCCTTCTGTCCCTTATTTTTTTATTGATGTGTGCTAGAATAGGAATTTTCACTGCTTTGTTTAATCATCAATGGATAAAAGTAATCCAACCTCATCAGTAGAGGTTGAAAATGAAGATTCTGGGAGTATAAGTATTTTTTATCCTCCTCACCACATCCCTAGGAAAAAATGTAGTAGGTTAGGAGTATAAGTATCTTTTCATTGCACTTTTGGACATTTGACTAATAATAATATATTTTAATATAATGTTTGGATGTATTTAAATTTTAGTATTTATTAGTTTTAAATTTTAGTATGTGGTATTTTAAATTTAGTGCAATTTAATATATAGTAGTTTATTTACTTCAAACCATTTTTAAACCATTTTAAACCATTTCAAAACCACCCCAAGCCATTATAAATTATAATAAAAAAACCACTTTAAACCACCCTAAACCATCCACTTTTCTATATATTGGTTTGGGTTGGGTTTTTTGTATTTTTGACCCAAACCTACCCATGAACAGCCCTAGTTGGAGTTTTAAAATGGTTGCAGGTTTTTTGTGGTAATCTAATTAAGAGAATTAGAGTTTGTTTTAGTGGTAAAAAAATTTTAAAAAGTATGCGACTATTGAGTGTAATGGCTTGTTGAGTGCAGGATTTATACGGATATGACTCCGGTTATATTTTAGTTCAAAATATGAGGATGAAGAAAGATAAATTCTTTGAGAATTGAAAAATAAAAAATTCACAATAAGTATAACAGACCTACTTTGTTTAGCTGAAAACAAAATTTTGGTTACAGTTACTATTAATGGTCATTGGGTTAGAGTGATGAAAATGAACACTAGAGATTCACATGGTAGCTGATTGTGACATGGGGAAGAGGAAACTAAGTCTGGCAAGTTTATGCTATTTAGGGGTTATATTGTGTTTTCTACCATTTGATAACTATTTTGGAATCCCTTGTCTAAAGCAAGAGAATACTCACCTTTCTTTGTTTAAACAATTGCCTTCCGGGACCAATGCAAATGGTCTTGTATGTACTATTTACATATAATATAGTTTGTGGAAATTCTGAATTCTAATATATTTGGAATACTGCATTTTATTTTGTGCATGTTTATTTCAACTATATTTTGACTTGAACTTTGAATTTGTAATTATGCTAGAATCTGCACCATTTATTTTCTTTTTGTGTTTCATTTCCAGAATAAATTGGACAATTACAAATTAATAAATAATGATAGCATATGAGATGCCTACACCTTCTCTTCATTATCACCTTTTCTCAATGCTTTGTTGCTAAGTCTTTTAGTACTATTTTAATTGCTAAAACCTTGATAAATTTTAGAAGTAGGTATGATTAACATCTAAAGGCCATTTCTATTCATATGAACATTGTAGAATGAGAGTGCTTCTAGAAATGTGTTCTTGTTTAAAAGTCATTTATATTCATCAAAACATTACTGTAGAATGAGAATGCACCCACAACTCTGTTAAAGTTTGGTTTACAAGTTTCGGTTGTTTTCTGTATCTTTGTCTCAAATTGAATCACTTTATACCTTGGTAGGTTACTTTATTTTTTTCCTCATCACTGGTCATCCTTATATGGTTTTTCCTTCATGGGCATTTCTCCAATCTTAAATAGTATTTGATCTCCTTACGTGGTTAATTATTAAACTCGAGAAAGCTAGCTAGCTCAAGCTTTGATTATCATATTAATTCAACTTTCATTCTTTTTCTCTAAGCATAACTTAGCTTCTCTGCTCGTTGATTGTGTTAAAGCCATCACTGATCCATGGCTTGATTTCTTCGTCACTTTGTTCTCTCTAATTTTTTCTCTTAGTTTACTCTTACCTTCTTTATCTCTAGAGCATTAGAGATGATGCTTATTTGCCTTTTAAGCTATACTTGTTTCCAAATTGTGTTTTTGGGGGCTGTAATTGGTCCTTGTCTTTTGTTTATGGGTTGTTTGTTGTATCTACTCTAGTCTTGGCAGAGCTTATAAGCCTGTTCTTTTATCTTCTTTATCCGTTTCTGATTCTGTTAGGATTAGTCTAGTTCTCATTATAGATGTTTATTTCCTTCTCCTTTAATAATATTTACAGGTAATAAAAAAAATCCAAGCTAGTTTTCTTTATCATTTTCAAAATAAAGTTATTTCATTGTGATAACCCAGCTCGTTGCCATGTCTGAACTTATCACTGTATCATTAGCATTTTTAATCCTGTATTTGAACTTATTTAGAAATGGAGAGCTCAATTTTGCTTCTCCAAGGAGAATAGAAGTTTGATAATTATACAAAACATTAAAATATAGAAAATAAAAAGGATATGAAAATTAGAATTGCAATTTATGTATGTGATTATATTAAATGATCTAACAGTGAATTGACAAATACAAATTAAAATCAGATAAATTTATGTTATAAAAAGAAAAAGGTCAGCATCTGAAGGGGGATTTTTGGTTGGTGACCTTATTTAGTAGCTTATGATGATAGACATGTAGGCCTTCTTCCTCAGGCTTCAGATGTCTATATTATTTTATTAGTGACTTTGTACTTATGCAAGATTAAGCTTATATGTATTTGATGTGTCACAAATAACTATTAGATATATATTTTTTATAATCTTTTTGTATTTAAAATCTATTAAATTAGGTAAGTTAAATTCATATCGATAAACTAACAAAGAAATATTGAAAGATATATTTAGAACTCAAAAAGGAAAATCACTAGTTAAGTTAGAACCCTCTTACAATCTTATTTATTCTTTTAGGTCGTACCATTTTACTCATTTATAGAATAGAACTCATCTCTCTCTTGCTTTCTAAATTGATATAAGAAAGGTACTTGAGAAATTGTCATTATAAGGCCAAAACCAACAATGAGACATATGATTCATCTTGTAGAAAAAAAATGTTATACTACATTACAACTAATTGGTTAACAGATAAGGAAAAGATTTCAAGCTTAAATACATATTAAGAAGAAACTTAAAAGAAGAACATGTAAAATGAAAAAAGTTAAATTACCTTATGCTCAACAGAATCTTTCCAATTTAATGTGTATATTTGATACTGAACTAACTTCATTTTGTTTGGTAAATAAATATGTGATGTTGCCTATGGTTACTTTTATCTACATAAAATTCCACATTTATTATTTCTATAGTATAGATATAGAAATGTATTGACTATATGATTCTTAATATCTCTAGCTGGAGCAGCTTAAGTCCAAAATGATGATATTGTTTTAGGCTACATTTAATCAAGTAAGCCAACCAACTAAAAATTGATGAATTTATCTGAAGATGTGTGGATAAAAAGTAAGAAAGAAGATTATAGAGTGAGGAAAACCAGCTCATATCTACTATTTAATCTCCAATCAATTCTTTTATTAATTTTAAACTAATTCTCCGATTTAATCTCCCTCAAATCAGCTAACATTTTCTGTTTCTTTCAGATTCTCCTACTTAAATCAAATCCAAAATTAAAATTTAAAAAACATAGGCACTAGCTGTTTCAAGAATTGATCTATTTAAGTCAGATTTGTTTTCTAAGAGTTTGGTTACAGAGGTTTGTTTCCATTCTTTCCCTTGTTGTTTTCTCTCTTCAATTACGTTTGTGATGTTGGTTCTTTGTGGATTTTTTATTGTTTTGTAATGACATTTTCTTAGCAGGTGACATAATCTGTATTTGGTTGTTTGTCTTCATTTGATAGATTCATCTACTTCAAAGCAAAGCTGTTATTTTTTAGATAGCAAGGTGATTGAATAAATTTAATTTTTTTTGCATTAAGCTTTGTGTTTTCTCCAACCATGGAGTTCAAATATGCATGCTTTATACACTTTTCAGATTATATACAGCACAGAGAAAGTAGCAATCAGGTTTTAAGTTAAACTGTAGTGCTAATGATTGTTATTGTTAGCATTAAGAATTGGTAGTAAATGGTTGTTACTATTAGCATTGAGAATTTCAGCAGCTTTTTAAGTTCCTTGTATGTCTATACGTTAGCCAAATAATCTTATTTTGATTTTTGAACTGGATTTATCTATAGTGGTGTCTTGGTTATGTGATCCAGTTTACTCCTGCCTTAGGTTTTCTATTTTTTGATTATTGTAATGGTTGGCTTCATTCCAAATATCCAAAGTTATGCCCATCCAAACTTTGATTTCAAAATGTATAATAGCAAATGGCAATTATGATTGGTTACTTTCCTATTATCTATTCAAACTTGTATAATCTTATTGTTGTATGTAGTGTCCTCTACTTTCTACTGAATACTCCTGGGCAACATCATGAGATGACCTAATTATGCTCTTTCTTGATTGTTAGAGGTGTAGGGCCTAGGTTATGATTGATACCAGGATCTGGCTTTTTGTTATCAAATGTAGCTTGAACTTCTATATCTGCTGAAAATGCTAGGAAGCTAGATCTTAGATTTATGGGAAAGGCAAAATTGCTTAAGTTTATATGCAGAATGTCCAAGAGCAGGTGACACATTTTAGGTAAAATTCATTATAATTTATGTTGAAGAAGATGAAGTTAGGGGCACATATCAGTAGTTCAGTTATGTGTTAGTTCAGATAAAGGGCATTAATGTTGCTGCTAGCTTGTGACCTACCTGATTCCTTTTATCCTTATTATATTTAAATTTTATGTGATCCTAGAAAATCTAGACTCCTAAATGGTAGAATAATAAGTGATAATGACCCATTTATTGGCTATTTTATTTATTTTGCTGTTAATTCATGGACTATACAATGCCAATTAGTGGCACATTAAATCATAACAAAGATTTAACCATATCATCAGCTAGGGGTTTCCCTCTTATTTAATTCACTCTACATATGTTTAGTTATGTTATTTTTTATTTTATCGATTGTCTCTCTCTGATGAGCAGTAAGCTAATCCTAGAAAATATCTTACTTGATGAACATAATTTTAGTTTATTGCATAATGCAAGTTGTGAGTTTGATATGCTTATTTTGGGTGTGCATTTTTCCCTTGCATTATATATGTCTGTATTGCATCAATCATTCCAGCTTGCATTTTATTTGTGTCATTGTTGTATCAAGGTATATAGGTTGAAATGATTCAACTTGTGGGCTATTGGTTTCCAAAGGATAACTCATTTATCATGGTTGAGTGCCATGTACCTTGATGCAACTTAATTTTGTGCCATGCTTTTTATATTTTAATGTTCTTTTATGTATAGTGTTTTACCTTGTTGGCATGCTCTTGATGTTTATTAAATAGCTACTCCATTTAAGTGTTAAGATAATTAAACTACTTCTATGAATCATTTCATTGTTTGTTTATGGATGGAAATCTAACTGATTCAGTGAATGTTTTGAGACAGCGTAATGGTGTTGTTTTGTGGTGTTATCAAGGGAACTTTCCTTGTCAACGAATGTTTATTTGTTTATAAGTTGATAATTAGTTGACAGTATCGATTAAATGATTTTAATAACCAAATATTTCATGTATGCTAAGTTATGCGCATACATCTAAACATTGATAACCCTTATATATATATATTTAACGTATAAATCTAATTATGAAATTACCTTATTTGAATAACAGTTACACAAGCATGAGTAATGTTGATAGATCTTGGATGTATAGGCGATTAATGCGAGATGGCTTCATTAACATTGAGTTTGCTGAGGGGGTTCAATCATTCATTGAATATGCAAGTTTGCAGCCTGGATATATAGATGGTCCAAAAATTAGATGTCCATGTAAAAAGTGCAAACATATTCTTTTCCTCCCTACTAATGAAGTGCATCTAAATTTGTTAAAAAAAAGGCTTTAATCCAAATTATTTTGAATGGACACAGCATGGGGAGCCAATAAGTTATAGCACATCTAGGGGACATCAAGTACATACATCAGTAAATATAGATGGGTTTGTAGGGGGGCTAGAATTAAACCAAATAATATGGATGTAAATGAAAATCCTTACACACAAATGGTTTATGATGCAGTTGGTTATTCCTTTCAACAAAATATGGAGAACATTGAAGAGGAACCAAACCCAAACGCAAAAAGATTTTTTGACTTACTAGAGTCAGCTGACTAAAAATTGTGGCCAAATTATGAAAACATGACTCAATTATCTGCAATTGCCCGAATATTGAACATAAAATCTGAAGGTCATATTTCTAAAAGCAGTTTGGAAAAAAAATTCTTACATGGTACAATGATTCACTACCTCCTAATCACAAAATGGTTACGAATTTTTATGAAATGAAGAAACTTATTCAAGGTCTTCATTTGCCTGTTGAACGAATAGATTGTTGCAGGTTGGGATGTATGTTGTTTTGGGGAGAAGATGTGGATTTACAAGAGTGTAAATTCTGTAATCAACCTAGGTTCAAACCAAGAAAGCATACTAGGAAGCAAAAAATAGTTCTTTGGAAGCAGATGTATTATTTTTTGCTAACTCCAAGGCTTCAAAGACTGTATGCCTCTGATGTTACTGCATCTCACATGAGATTGCATAATGAACATGAACTTACTGATGGAAGTATAAGCCATCCATCGGATGCTCTTGCATGGAAATATTTCAACGACACCTATCCTTAGTTTGCAGTAGAAAATCAAAATGTCAGGTTAGGATTATCCATAGATCGGTTCCAACCTTTTGGTCAATTCGGTCAACAATATTCATCATGGCCAATCATAATTTCTCCTTATAATTTACCTCCATAGATGTATATGGACGAAACATATACGTTCTTAATAGTGATTATGCTAGGACCTACAAATCCAAAGCATAAAATTGATGTATTCCTGCAACCCTTGATATATGAATAGAATCATCTTTGGAAATTTGGTATTGAAACATATGATGTGTCTCTTAAACAAATTTTCATGTGAAAGTAGCATTGATGTGGACTGTTAGTGATTTTCCAACATATTCTATGTTCTCAGTGTTAGTGTAAGCCCTAGCCCCAATACATTGTTATAAAGCATTTAATTTAATAAATGAGGCATTTGTTTTATCTATTTTATTCCTGTGCATATCAATTGATATAACTATCCAAGAATGTTGTTTCAGTTTAAGTTATCATATGTGAGGCACATGGTTGTAAGACCTTGAAACAAAAGAGACTTCATTCTAAATATCCCTAGTCAGTCATTGTTATGGGAATAACAAATGAATTAACACTAGTATGCTCTATCTGATAAGATGAGTTATGTCTTACAGATCATAAGGACAAGAGTGTCAATCAGAGATCATAGATACATGTTTAGAACATGGTATCTGGATTCGATCCATTCATAAGAACACTACATAGTACAAGTCATAAGTGTTTCTCACGTGAAAGTTTTTCATCGGAGTTCTTAGACCTAAAATTTCTATGAAACTCTTTATGAATTACTGTGTACTTTGACATATAACTAACGTGCTCTTAACAGGATGACAAGTATGGGTATGCACTGATCCATGTTAGAAAGCATGAGAGAAGTGAAGGGATTACCCCTCTCGATAAGAGAGAAATATCATCGGCCACTTGATCAGTGAACTGAGAAGTGTATGGCCATACCAAGATGAAATAATGAGTAATCATTATTTATCTGAGAGTTCAGTGTCATTGGAATATCAATGAAGGAATTAATATATATAAGGATGACTAATTCCATGCCTTATATTAATTCTGATATTTAAGGGTAAGGGATAATGTAAGATTGCATTAGGTCTCTAAATGCCATTTGCATTTTCATTTAATTTGGAATGCTATAATATCTTGCTAGAGAGTATATATAGCCTTTGAATTAAATTATTAATTCATTGCCAATATTAAATGAACCTATATGATTGCAAACAAAGCATAGGGCTTAAAAAATATAATTAAAGTATTGGGAATTAATTTGGGCTTTTAATTAAAGTCAAATTAATGTATGTAATGGGTATTAAAATTGCTAAATAGACCTTGGTCCATTAGAGAGAGAGATTCGGCCCACAAGGTTTAATTTTAATTAATTAACTATCTTGTATTAATTAAGTTAATTGAGTATTAAAGCCTAAAAGCATTTGAATCAAATTAAAACACTTAAATAGGAGATAAAGTGACCGAAATTCTAAGATAAAAATCAAAGTGAATTTCGGCACATGCATATTTCCTAATTAAGTGATAGTTTTTGATTAAATGTCATATGTCATTTAAATTAATTTGAATTTAAAACCTAAAAGGAATTTAAATTAATTTGAATCACTTAATTAGGAAGTGATGGAGGCTGAATATACTACCTAATTAAAGGGGATTTTGGCATCTTTAAGATTTCCTAAACCTAGTGGTATAAATTAATGAAATAAATTTTTCAAGTTAGATTTTTTCTCTCTCTAGGCCGCCACTCTCAAGGGGAAAGGACTCTTCCTTCTTCTCTTGATTTTTGAATAGCCATTGGTGAACTTTAGAAAGAACAAAATCAGGTCTTGTGTCTTTAGTTCAATACCCATTCCCGAATATACATACATAGAGCTAGCACTCTCGGTTTTAAGCATTGCTTGCAAGTGTGTGTGTGAGAATAGAGAGGAGTGGTGCAAAGGCTGTTCCTTTTGGCATTGGTGATTGATATCTAAGGCTGATAATTTCATCCTACTTGCTGGTCATCATCAAAATAAAAAAATTTGAAGTGCATCTAAAATTGTAAGTTTCAAAACCCTAAAATTGCATGTTTTCGATTCTTGTTTATGGATTGCATGGTATATACGATCAATTTTATTATTTTTTCACTGTGTGATCATCATATATATGCCATGTTATATTCCATCAGTTGTATCAGAACCTAAACATGCTTATTTTAGTGCTTTAGATACATGAAATAATTATTCAAAAATCGTTCGTTTAATAACATACATTGGTGAAATTTTCTGTTTTGAGTTTTTTGCATTATTTTGGTGTAAAAACGATTTTAAATGATTAGATAGGTATTATAATTATTATGAAATGTTAATATACTATCCTAAGATGGTCTTAGAGATGTTCATGGTCGGATTTAATTATAAATACCTGATGGTACATGTTAATCTTGAAACTAGGTGCTAGTTGACATGATAAGTATTTGTTTAACAACTAGTTTTCAAAATTAAATGTAAAAATGATTTTGGCATGTTCGTAAGTGATTTTTAAAGATTAAATATCAGGTATGGACATATTTTAAATTTGGTTTTAATTATGGTCCATGACAATTTAATTGATTAATTTTAAAATCATTTAAAACTATGACTAATTTGTGTTTGTTGCATGTTTAATCGACATTGTTTGTTTTGTTTTGATTAAAATGGAAAAAACTCATTTAGATCAGATCGGTATAAAACATTAACTCAATATTTATGACCTTATTTAAATTATTAAATGACTCATAAAATTGTTTTAAGTGTTTGTGCATTTTTGTGGCATTATATGAGCATTAAAAAACTAGTTTCATTATTGTTTGTTTGTTTTAGTATGAATGCAATGTATGATATATGTTCTTCATGATTTTAATGTTTTAATTCATGCTGGTACTTATTATATGTATTTTTAATGTTTATGGGCTGTATGACATAAAATTAAAAATGGCAAAAATTGGAAATTATACTAGAGTTGATTTATGGCACAAATCTAACTAGTTTGTGTCTTGGGCTTTTAAGAGAACTTATTTAATAAGAGGATTAAGTCCATTGGACTTCGGCCCAGGCCCATCATAGGGTCTCCTCTTAAAATTTCAAATACCTAATTTCCATTAATGGGCTTGGTTAAATTAATTAAAATTGGACTTTGTTTGATCCATGAATGTTATGTATATTTATTTGCTAGTTTGGTGTGATGAATGGATATGCATAGTGCATTCATGGGCCCTGGATTTTTGTAATTAAATATGGCCTGCGAGCCATTATGTATTACTGTAAAAGTTTCATTTATTTCTTAGAATAGAATTTATTTGAAGACTTTGTAAATCAAGACGAAGCCCACCGGAGTGGAGAAGCCCAACTCGAAGATTCTTATGTAATAGTATAGAATCTTAGTTGTAGGTTTTTGGGCCCATGTTTGTCAAGCTTTACTTTATGCAATTATATATATATGTATGCTACGAATGGATGACAAAGCATATGCCATGTAAGCCGTAATAAAATGAATCCCTAAAATAGTAAGTCACAAAGTTGCCTTCCTAATTCGAAACATGTCAAGGCATCGATCATCAGTCACATAGACTATGAGTCCTAGATGTGCCCGATTATCCTTGTGAGGAATGGGTTGTGAATGTAGGTTAGACTTAACATGGAAAGGGATGCCCGGACCTAGGCAACTAATAAATGGGTTTATGCTATAACATCTTAAGATGTTAGCCCATTTGATCCAAGAGTCATGTACGAGACATGATTGGAGTTTTTCTACCTAAGTAACTTAACTTATTAGGTGTACAAGCTCAGCTTGACTAATAAGTTGTTGTCAAAAGTGGATCTTGGCCCACATTAAATTACTAACGCAAATTATTTAAAGGGATATTAATTCGGTTTGTGGGATTATAAATAAGACCTCATTTAATCTTGCTAAGTTTTATTGTAGATTGACAATGGCTTCTTCAAACAACAACTTTTCATTGCGATCGGTCTTGGAAAAGGACAAACTGAATGGCACCAATTTCATAGACTAGTCTCAAAACTTAAGAATAGTTCTTAAGCAAAAGAAAAAGTCATATGTTTTGGATGCACCCTTGCCTAAAGAACCTAATAGGAATGCCTCTGCAGTTTAAAAGGAAACTTTTGAGACCAAGAAGAGCGACTCCAATGATGTGACCTGTTTGATGCTGGCCACTATGGTGCCTGACTTGCAAAAGCAATTCATGGACCAAGAGGCTTATGCGATCATGGTGCACCTAAAGGAGATGATCGAAGAGCAAGCTCATCACGAGAGATTGGTGACAAAAAAGGTCTTAATTTCTTGTAAGATGGCTATAGGTAATCCTATTAGTACCCATGTACTCAAGATGAAAGGGTATTTTGATACTCTTGAGAAACTTGAGGTACAAGTCCCGAAGGAATTGGCCACTGACTTGATCTTAGGTTCATTTACTGATGATTATGATCCATTTGTTATGAAGTATAACATGCATGCAATGAACAAGACAGTCACTGAGCTTCATGGGATGCTTAAGAATGTTGAAGAGAACATTCGAAAGACCAATCCCGTACTTATGGTTCAAGGGGGCATTAAGAAGGGACCCACTAAGGGAAAGGGAAAGGGAAAGGCAAAACCCAAGAATGACCTAGCTCGGTTCAAGTCAAATGAGAGTGCACCTCAGGCCTAATCCAAGTCCAAGGCGCAAAAGCTCAAGGAGAGCGAGAGCACATGCTTCCATTGCAATAAGATAGGGAATTGAAGGAAGAATTGCGCTCTTTTCAAGGAAGAACAAAAGAAGAATGGAGCCAAGGCGTCCAGTTCTTGTATTTTTGTTGTTGAAATTAACCTTTCTATTTCTACCACTTGGGTATTGGATACCGTTTGTGGTTCTCACATTTGTTCAAATGTGCAGGGGCTAAGAAATAGGTCGTTACTTGGGAAGAATGAAGTGGACCTCCGTATGGGGAATGGAGCACGAGTTGCTGGCATAGAGATAGGCGACTATCAACTCACTTTACCTTTCGAACTTTGTTTAGTATTGAAAAATTGTTATTATGTGCCTGCTATGAGCAGAAACATTATTTCAATTTCTTGTTTGGATTTGGACGGATTTGATTTTGTTATTAATAATGGCAATGCTCATATTCGTCGCCAAGGCATTTCACATGTCAATGCCATGTTGCAAAATGGCCTTTATATCCTTGATCTACAAAATAAAGAGTCCATATACAACATTAATACAAAGAGGGTTAAGTCAAACGAATTGAACCCTACTTACTTTTGGCATTGTCGTTTAGGGCATGCAAATGAAAAATGCATTTCAAGACTCCACAAATCTAGAGTGCTTGGGTCATTCGACTTAGAATCTTATGACACATGCAAGCCATGTATGCATAGAAAAATGACAAAGAGTCATTTTTAACAAGAAAGGCGATAGGACTAATGGCTTATTGGACCTAATACATACCAATGTATGTGGACCATTAAGTACACAAGCTAGAGGTGGTTTTAGCTACTTCGTGACGTTTACAGATGACTTCAGTAGATATGGCTACGTATATCTAATGAAGTACAAGTCTGAAAGTTTTGAGAAATTCAAAGAGTTTAAGAACGAAGTAGAGAAACAACTTGGCAAAAGTATAAAAGCCATTCAATCAAATCAAGGTGGCGAATACTTAAGCCAAGAATTTGACAGTCATGTGAAGGAGTGTGGAATAATTTCATAGCTCACTTTTCCTGGAACACCACAATGGAATGATGTATCAGAAAGTAGAAATCGAACTCTGTTGGATATGGTTTGATCAATGATTCTTTTTGGGGTTATGCATTAGAAAATGCTGCGTTACTACTAAACCGTACTCCAACTAAAGCAGTTGAGAAAACACCATATGAAGTATGGACTGGGAAAGAACCCAATATGTCATTTCTCGGGATTTGGGGCTTTGAAACACATGTTAAGAAATTAACATCTGATAAACTAGAGTCCAAATCCACTGTCTGCTTGTTTATGGGTTATCCTAAAGAAAAAAACGGATACTATTTTTACTCACAAGCCGAACACAAAGTGTTTGCTGCTCGCAAGGATGTTTTCTTGGAAAAGGAGTTCCTTCTCATGAAAGATAGTGGGAGTAAAGTAGAACTTGGAGAAATTCAAGTGCCACAAACTACTATAGAGGATGAGTTAGAAATGGGATCAAGTTCACAACCAGTTGTGGAACAAGAACCCATTACACAAAAACCTAGAAGGTCCGGTAGGGTACGTCAGGAGATTGAGAGATGCGGATTTCTAATCACCGACAGTGACACTATTGAGTTAGTAGATCGTGAGGATCCTACTACCTATCGAGAAGCTATTGAGAGCCCAAACTCAAAAAATTGGCTTGAAGCCATGAAATTTGAGATACAATCAATGTATGATAACCAGGTTTGGACCTTGGTTGATCCACCGAAAGGTGCTAAGGTAATTGAATGCAAATGGCTATTTAAACTCAAAGCTGATAAGACCTATAAAGGTAGACTAGTAGCAAAAGGTTTTTGACAAACTCATGGTGTAGACTATGATGAAACCTTTTCGCCTGTAGTCATGCTTAAGTCCATTAGGATCTTGCTTGCCATAGCTGCATATCATGATTATGAGATATGGTAAATGGATGTCAAAACTACTTTCCTCAACGAAAATTTACTTGAGGATGTGTATATGACACAGCCTGAGGATTTTGTCAATCCCAAGCATCCTAAGAAGGTTTGCAAGCTTTAAAAATCCATTTATGGATAAAAGCAAGCATTCCAAAGTTGGAATCTTCGTTTCGATGAGGCAGTCAAAGAATTTGACATCACCAAGAATGAAGATGAGCCTTATATGTACAAAAGGTTAGTGGGAGCATAATAGTATTTCTGGTCCTATATGTGGACGACATCCTTCTCATTAGGAATGACATTCCAACATTACAAAAGGTTAAGCAATGGTTGGGAAAGTGTTTCTCAATGAAAGACTTAGGTGAAGCCGAGACAAACTTGGTATTTGGATCTATAGAGATAGATCGAATCAGCTTTTGGAACTAAGTCAAGAAAAGTACATAGACAAAGTATTAAAGCAATTTAGTATGGGAAACTCAAAGAAAGGGTACATACCTTTGGCTTTGGAAGTTCCTTTAACTAAAGAATAGTGCCCTAAAACCAAAGAAGAAAGGGACAACATGAGTAAAATCCCATATGCATCTGCTATTGGATCTATCATGTACGCTATGTTATGTACTAGGTTGGATGTTGCTCATACACTGAGTATAACCAGTAGGTTTCAAAAAGACCCTGGTATGAAGCACTGGTCTGCTGTAAAGGGGATTCTAAAGTACCTGCGAAGGACTAAGGATCACTTCTTGGTGTATGGTGGTCAAAAAGAGCTCATCATACAAGGTTATGTCGATGCTGATTTTTAAACCAGAACTCAGGATTCAATATCGCAATCTGGTTTTGTTTTTGTTTTGAACGATAGTGCTGTCAGCTGGAGAAGCTCGAAGCAAGAGATCGTTGCCGACTCAACTATAGAATCAGAGTATATTGCAACAAGCGAGGCTATAAAAGAGGCTGTTTGGATTAGAAATTTAATTTCTTGATTAGGAGTGGTCCCAAAAATCCTAGATCCATTAGAATTTTTTTGTGACAACAATGGGGCCATCACACAGGCCAAGGAGCCCTGGTCAGAGAGATCATTGATCGTGGGGACATCAAGGTTAGCAAGATAGCAAGTGAAGATAATGTAGTAGATCCTTTGATGAAATAGTTGCGTCCAAATCTGCACGAAGCTCATTTGAGAGCATTCGGTATTGGGGCTATGCCCACTTGGGACTAGTGCTAGTGGGAGATTGTTAGTGTAAGCCCTAGCCCCAATACATTGTTATAAAGCATTTAATTTAATAAATGAGACATTTTTTTATCTATTGTATTCCTGTGCATATCAATTGATTGAACTATCCAAGAATGTTGTTTCAATTTAAGTTATCATGTGTGAGGCATATGGTTGTAAGACCTTGAAACAAATGAAACTTTATTCTAAATATCCCTAGTCAGTCATTGTTATGGGAATAACAAATGAATTAAGACTAGTATGCTCTCTAATAAGATGAGTTCTGTCTTACGGATCATAAGGACAAGAGTATCAATCAGAGATCATAGATACATGTTTAGAACATGGTATCTGGATTAGATCCATTCATTAGAACACTACATGGTACAAGCCATAAGTGTTTCTCATGTGCAAGTTTTGCATCGGAGTTCTTAGACCTAAAATTTCTATGAAACTCTTTATGAATTACTGTGTGTTTTGACATACACCTAACGTGCTCATAACAGGGTGACAAGTATGGATATGCTTCGGTATGCACTGATCCATTTTAGAGAGAATGAGAGAAGTGAAGGGATTACCCTTCTTGATAAGAGAGAAAATATCACCGACCACTTAATCAGCGAACTAAGAAGTGTATGGCCATATCAAGATGAAATAATGAGTAATCATTATTTATCCGAGAGTTCAGTGTCACTGGAATATCAAGGAAGGAATTAATATATATAAAGATGACTAATTTCATGCCTTATATTAATTCTGATATTTAAGGGTAAGGGATAATGCAAAATTGCATTAGATCACTAAATGCCATTTGCATTTTCATTTAATTTGGAATGCTATAATATCATGCTAGAGTGTATAAATAGCCTTTGAATTAATTTATTAATTCATTGCCAATATTAAATGGAACTATAAGATTGCACACAAAGTATGGGGCTTAAAACATGTAATTAAAGTATTGGACATTAATTTAGCCTTTTAATTAAAATCAAATTAAAGTATGTAATGGGTATTAAAATTGCTAAATGGACCTTGGTCCATTAGAGAGAGAGATTTGGCCCACAAGGTTTAATTTCAATTAATTAATTATCTTGTATTAATTAAGTTAATTGAGTATTAAAGCCTAAAAGCATTACCGAAATTCTAAGATAAAAATCAATGTGAATTTTGGCACATGTATATTTCCTAATTAAGTGGTAGTTTTTGATTAAATGTCTTATGCCATTTAAATTAATTTGAATTTAAAACTTAAAAGGAATTTAAATTAATTTGAATCACTTAATTAGGAAGTGATGAAGGCTGAATATACTACCTAATTAAAGGGGATTTCGGCATCGTTAAGATTTCCTAAACCTAGTGGTATAAATTAATGAAATAAAATTTTCAAGTTAGGTTTTTTCTCTCTCTAAGCTGCCACTCTCAAGGGGAAAGGACTCTTCCTTCTTCTCTTGGTTTTTGGGCAGCCATTGGTGAACTTTAGAAAGAACAAGATCAGGTCTTGTTTCTTTAGTTCAATACCCATTCCTGAATATACATACATAGAGCTAGCATGCTCGGTTTTAAGCATTGCTTGCAAGTGTGTGTGAGAGAATAAAGAGGAGTGACGAAAAGGCTGTTCCTTTTGGCATTGGTGATCGAGATCTAATGCTGATAATTTCATCCTAGTTGCTGGTCATCATCAAAATAAAAAAAATTTGAAGTGCATCTAAAATTGTAAGTTTCAAAACCCTAAAATTGCATGTTTTTGATTCTTGTTTATGGATTGCATGGTATGTATGATCAATTTTATTATCGCTGCATGATCATCATATATATGCCATGTCATATTCCATCAGTTAGGATGGAGCACAACAGGGAAATTAGTTTGTCCTTACTATGGCAATAATTCTGATGCATTTCATCTTTCTAATGGGGGCAAAACATCTTGGTTTTACAACCATAGGAAATTTCTTCCTCTAGATCACCCGTTTAGGTGCAATAAATAAAAGTTCATTAAGAACAGGATGGTACAAAAACCTCTTCCCCCTACTAAATCTGGTGAAGATATATTATAGGAGATCGATGAGTTAGGGCTTTTGAAAGTTACAGAACCTGAAGCTGAAGAGGTTAATAGGAGCATAAGTAATAACTTTGGTTGGAGAAAATGGAGTAAATTTTGGGATTTACCATATTGGAAAACTAATTTTATACATCATAATCTAGATGTGATGCTTATTAAAAAATATTTTTGACAATCTTTTCAACATAATCATGAACATTGAAGGAAGAACAAAGGATAATGCAAAATCAATAGCAGATTTGAAAATTTTTTCTAGAGAAGTGAGTTAGATAAAGATCCAAATATTGGTAAATATCCAAAAGCATGTTACATTTTGGATAAAAAACAAAAGCAAATTTTATATGAGTGGTTAAAAAGCCTAAAGTTTCTAGATGGTTATGTTTTGAACTTAGCAAGGTGTGTTGATATGAGGAAGTGCAAATTATTTGGAATGAAAAGTCATGATTGTCATGTATTTATGCACAGGCTAATTCTAATTGCATTTTAAGAGCTCCTATCGAATAATGTTTGGGAAGCTATAACAGAATTAAGTTTGTTTTTCAAAAGCTTAACATCATCTAAAATATAGTTATTTAACATGGAAAGACTAGAAAGGGATATTTTGGTAATATTATGCAAATTATAGGGTATTTTTTCTCTCAGCTTCTTTGATTTTATGGAGCATCTACCTATACATTTATTACATGAGGCTAAACTTATTGGTCCAGTTCAATACTGATGGATGTATCCATTTGAGAGGTAATTAAATACCCTTTTTAGCTCAAAATTATATAGATTTATACCAAATTAGTAAATATAATTATCCTAATTGTAATGTAGGAATTTGCATCACTTGAAGAAAAATGTTAAAAATAAGGCCACAGTTGAAGGCTCTATATGCAATGCGTATTTAGTAGAGGAAGCAAGTACATTTTGTTCACATTATTTTAAGCCACATGTGATCACTCGAGAAAGAAAAGTTCCTCGTAATGACGATGGGGGTGAGTGGATTAATGATGATAACTTATCTATTTTCACATATCATGGCCGAACACATTGATGCTCAATAAGAAGAATGTTAACAGATAAAGAAATGGAGGCTGCCCATAGTTACATTTTATTGAATTGCCAAGAAACTCAACCTTTTGTGCGGTAAGTTTAAGTTATATTTGAAATTGGGTTTTTTCTTATTCTCGGGGATTGGAGCTTATAGCTAAGATAATTTACAATGTTTTTAGCCAATACGAGGAATTGTTAAATGAGCTCATGCCCGAAACCCACAGGATGACATCAATAAAGAGGTAGAAAAAAACTTCCCACGTTGGTTTGCAAATTATGTAAGTTTTTAACTTGTAATATGAGGACTATTTAAATAAATTACTGTTAAACTTACAAAATAGTATATTTATTGATTTAATTTCATTTTTTAATTATGTAGGCTTATGAAAATATAATAGAAAACAATCTCATCTGTGATCTTTCGCAAAGACCTCTGTGAATTGTTAAATCATATCTAGTCTATTTCTTTAATAGATATAAATTTCATACAGAAAATTATGGGCATAGCATGGCAACAATAAACAGTAGGGTTTGCATATAAGGGGAACTGATGGATTATTTTGGCAAAATTATTGATATACTTGAAATTGAATACCCCACATTGCCGATAAAATGGTGTGTATTTCTTAAGTGTGAATGGTTTGATCCTACAGTTAACATTGAAGCAAAAGTACATATCCGATATAATCTCATTGAAATCAACCAATGGAGAAGATTTAAATAATTTAAACCATTCGTGTTGGCACTGCAAGCAAGCCAGGTTTATTATGTCCCTTATCCCAGCTTAAGACGTGACAAGTTAGATTGGTTGGCAGTCTGCAAACTAAAACCATGAGGTATTTTTTAACCTCATGCAAAAGGAGAAAGCAAAACAAATGAAAGTGAAGCATTTCATAAAAAAGAATCGGATGTACATGAAATAAATGCATCTTTTGAGAATGAACCTTTAAATGATCCAAATAATGAATTTGTTGAAATTTTATCAAGAGAGGATGATGAATTCATAGATGGGTAGAATTTCGAAGATGAGCCTGACTTTAGTTCTGAATGTTCAGAAACAGAGGATGATTTTGATGTTCAATTAATTGATGATAGCGATTAATTTGAGTACGTTTTATTTTGGAACCTTTAAGTAATCAAGATCTATGTATTATTGCTACCACTATAATATTGTTATATATGCTTTAATCATATTGTTCTATTACAAGAAGAATAATCAATTTCTTTATTATTTAGATACAAAATATGCCACCCAAAAAAAGGGGAATACTACCCTTTAGGCTCAAATTATTTTTGGATGAAGAAGGCAGTGCACAAGTGACCCATTAGCAGCCATATCAAGCATTACCTTCACCAACATCAAACACTGATGGCTCTCCTTATTTACCAAGTGATTCGGCATCCAACAATCCAAATATATCAGCACAACTTGTAAATACATCTACTCCCACACTAGACTCTGACTCTATACTGACAAATGTACTAGGGGTAGATGCTGAGGATGAAGAAGAAGGGGCTTGATTTGAAGGGAGTTGATAGAAGAATTTACATTAAGATTATCAATGATATGTGAGTATTGATCTAATTTTGTATTATAAGATAACATAAGTATATGTCTATTGCTATGGATATCTAATTTGAAACTGGTCTAAATTTGTTCATATTAATAGTTTTATTCCATCTAGTATTTGCTCAAGAAAGATTAGGTACAAGTTCAAAGAGAGGATAGAAATAGAGGGTTATGTTTGGAAGAATCTCTCTCTACAGACAAGGGATTTTTACTATCAGGAGTTTGAGGTACAAAAAATAAATTACATTATTGCTTTCAAAATATCTAATTTCATACATTAATGAGATACCTATTGTATTTTATAGTACTTATATTTAGTATTTTTTTATTATAAAGAATTTTTTTCGCATCCAAAATATAATGATATCATTTATCAAGTTTGGGAAAAGCGTGCCCATCAGCGATATAAAGAATTTGTTCATAAATTACACAAGAAAGGTGAACTGTAATACCCTTATACCATTGTACAGTGTATGCGGTAATCGGATGTCAACACCATACGTGAAACAATGATTTTTTTTAATAGTACCTATAAACATACTTGCACAATAACTATATTTTTCATACCTACATATACATGCCAAAAACTAATTCCTATCTTGTTTCTTTTCCTGAACTTGTCTACTCCTGCAACTCCAGCTAGTGAAATCTTAACGTCTTCATAACCTGCGCATAGTCAACAAACTACGTGCTGAGCATCGAAACGCTCAGTGGTGGATACATATCCTAAATTTTCCATGACAAATCACATACACACATACATTTACTTGCACATGCTTACATACACATACACTTATACATACATTCACATTTATGTACATACACATACATACATACCTTACATGCATACATATACACACATATACATACTTTGCATGCATACATATGCATATATATACATTTCATGCATATATATACATACATACATTTACATACTTTACATACATACATATACATATACATATATTTACATACTTTACATGCATACATATACATATACATACTTTACATACACATGCATACGTGATCACATACATGCTTTCACATATACGTGCATACATGGTCGCGTGCATACATGCATATATATGCATATGCTTACATACATGCCTATACATATACGTATATATATACATATTCTTGCATACATACATTCATACGTGTCCATATACATACATTTACATACATGCAAACATAGTTACATTTACATGCATTTCTTTCTTAATTCTTTGAATTGCCGCCAATAATAGTCAATAGAAATCTTGGACTGAATACAAGAGACAGGGACCCGAAAGTCCCACATGTGGAGTGATCTCGAAAGATCACAAACATGAACATGAACATGGTACTTGTAATTGTGAGTATATAAAATATCATACATGTACTATGGGAGACCATCGCGAATCTGCCATAGTAAAGCAAGTCGTCATGACTTGCACCGTGGTATGAGTGTCCCTATGGCTAGCCAACTATATCCTCAACTAGATTCCCTACCAGACTAGTAAGGGCAATATTTCATGTTCTGTACATGCATAATTAGTTCATCATAGTCATACATATTATTTTTACAAATCATACATACATTTGTGCATATATCATGCATGTACAAATTTATATAGAAATATTCATGTACATTTAACATACTGAATACTTGATTTAAATGTTGCTATCATTATTTCATAACTTAATATCCTAATATTGCTACTTTAATAATTAAGCTTATTTATTATCAACAAATATTTTCATTTTGCGTATTATTAACTATTTCACATATTCATCCTTCAATTACCATTATTGCGCACAATTTACAAAAAAATCCTTAAAATAATTAAATTAACATGTAATCCTTTAAATTTGTACTAAATTATGGTTATACCCTTTACTTTTAATTTATTTACCAAAATGCCATACTTATATAATTAATACCATCAATTTGCTATTAATAGAATTTCCAAAGTTACCATAACATTAATTTTTTATTAGCATATGATTCTACATTATATTTAATGTAGATCTGAAAAATATGATAATTTTTAAAGATCATTTGTTATTTTTAAAGTCTCAAATAAGCTCTCAGTTAACCCAATCATCCTTTTAATTGGAACTATGAATTTTTCCTTATTTTTGACTTTTAATGATCTATTTGACCTCATTTTCAGTCCAAATTATACTTTTGGACTCCAGTTAACTTGCTCTTTCTAAGAATCCAATAAAATACTTTTCGACTCAGGGAGATACTATTCACATCGGTATCACTATTTACTGTCGAAAAGTACTATTTTCGACTAGCTCGGTATTTGGGTTGTTACAAATCTCCCCTTCTTATAAAAATTTCGTCCTCGAAATTTTCTTTCATGTCACAACTATAGTGACATCCTTTAAATTAGAAAATCTTTTCATGGAGAGAATCGGTTCAAATAACTTATCTTATTTGCATTCCAAAAATTATCACATACTTTTGTCTTTACCATCCAATAACTCTACTATTCTTATGTTCTTCATACTTCAAATATCAAGACCTACTTATGGCATGTATACATATCACAATGTCCTTTATTATAACGTTTCAATCTTAGGATTGGCTAAACCTTTGCTCTGATACCAATAAAATTGTAATACCCTTATATCGTTGTATAGTGTACGCGGTAATCGGATGTCAACACCATACGTGAAACAGTTATTTTTTTTAATAGCACCGATAAACATACTTGCACAGTAACTATATATTCCATACCTACATATACATGCCAGAAACTAATTCCTATCTTGTTTCTTTTCCTGAACTTGTCTACTCCTGCAACTCCAGCCAGTGAAATCTTAACGTCTTCATAACTTGCGCATAGTCAACAAACTACGCGCTGAGCATCAAAATGCTCAGTGGTGGATACATATCATAAACTTTCCATGACAAATCACATAGACACGTACAATTACTTACACATGCTTACATACTCATACACTTATACATACATTCACATACATGTACATACATACACGTACATAAATACCTTACATGCATACATATACACACACATATATACATATACATACTTTGCATGTATACATATATATATATACACACACACACACACACACTTTACATGCATATATATACATACATACATTTACATACTTTACATGTATGCATATACATATACATATATTTACATACTTTACATGCATACATATGCATATACATACTTTGCTTACACATGCATACGTGATCACATACATGCTTTCACATATACATGCATACATGGTCGTGTGCATTCATGCATATATATGCATATGTTTACATACATGCCTATACATATACGTATATATATATATACATATATATACATATACATACATATACATATACATACATATACATATATATACATATATATACATATATATACATATACATATACATATATATATATATATATATATATATATATATATATATATATATATATATATATATATATATATATATATGTATATGTATGTATATGTATGTATATGTATATATATGTATATATATATATGTATATATATATATATATATGTATATATATATACATATTCTTGCATACATACGTTCATACATGTCCAGATACATAAATTTACATGCATGCATACATAGTTACATTTACATACATTTATTTCTTAATTCTTTGAATTTTCGCCAGTAATAGTCCAATAGAAATCTTGAACTGGATACATGGGACAAAGACCCGAAAGTCCCACATGTGGAGTGATCCCGAAGGATCACAAACATGAACATAAACATGGTACTTGTAACTGTGAGCATATAACATATCATACATGTACTATGGGAGACCATCGCGAATCTGCTATAGTAAAGCAAGTCATCATGACTTGCATCGTGGTATGGGTGTCCCTATGGCTAGCCAGCTATATCCTCAACTAGATTCCCTACCAGACTACTAAGGGCAATATTTCATGTTCTGTACATGCATAATTAGTTCATCATAGTCATACATATTATTTTTACAAATCATACATACATTTATGCATATATCATACATGTACATATTTGTATAGAAATATTCATGTACATCTAACATACTGAATACTTGATTTAAATGTCACTATTATTATTTCATAACTTAATATCCTGATATTGCTACTTTAATAATTAAACATATTTTTTCTCAACAAATATTTTCATATTGCATATTATTAACTATTTCACATATTCATCCTTTAATTACCATTATTATGCACAATTTACATAAAAATCCTTAAAATAGTTAAATTAACACATAACCCTTTAAATTTGTACTAAATTATGGTTATGCACTTTACTTTTAATTTATTTACCAAAATGCCATGCTTATTTAATTAATACCATCAATTTGCTATTAATAGAATTTCATGTCACATTTCTATACCTTTTTTTTCATTACCATTAGCATATTGTTACATTAATAACCATGTCAATATTTAATATATTATCGTATCCTTATCATTAAACTACACTAATGTATTAAATATGGTTAACTAATTAAATAATCCACTATCTACTTCACATTATTATTTATTTGTTAATTTATTTCTCTTAATTTCCTTAAAGATTATTATTTTCCTTCCATTAGTATAGTCTCTAAATTTCCTTAACTACTATCATGGTTTTTAAGTTGATCTATTTTGAATACCTGAGCACATATTGGTTATTATAACTCATTCATTCGATACTATTATAATTATTTATAAACTTACATACATTAATTTCATCAATTCGTCTAAATTAACCTCATCACTTTCTTAGTTAATATTTCATTTCCAGCATTTTATTGATCATGGGCCAAGCAATTGTTAGTACACGTTTTTTTTATCCACCATTACTAAACTAATTAATTTTATCATCCATTTGTATCTTCCTTAGGCCCCATGAAAAAAAATCCAACTTTACTATCTCTACATAATTATAACTACTTAATAAATTTATTCCATATAATTCTTATTCTTTCCACCCTTAACCAAAGCACCTCCCATATGTTTTCCCATTTACTGTCACTTTCCATGCAAATTTCCTATCCCTAGTTAATTTCATTTCTTATTTAAGCCCTTTTATTATTTTTCTTTTCTTTTCTTTTTAATTCATTATCTCTAACTTATACCATTAATTCACTTTAGATACACACCTTCTATATTATTAACTTTGAACATAATTCAATATCAAAATAAATTTTATTTCTAACTTGTATACACTACTATTTCACTTTAGTCATAATCTGCCTCCAATCTAAAATATACTCAATCAAGTTTTAAAAAATTTCCAATAAATCACTATATACTCCATTTTAATTCTATGTTCATTTTTATGCATTAAAATCATTAAATTATCAATTTATTCTATTTTCTAACCATATATCCTATTCGTCAAGGACTAACTTTTACTCTTAAATTTTATTTAATTCATGCTTACATCACATTCCATTAATTCACATTATAATTGACTAATTTCTATAATTCAATTTCATTAAACACCAAAATAATACTCATTAAATCTTAAATTGAAATTCGGTCAAAACAACATTTTAGACTCTAATTTTTTTTTATTTTTCACTTACATTATAATTCATGATTTCCTTTGCTAATTAACATTGTTATATAGTTATATATTTCTTTTATCAACAAATTATTGCATTTAAAGCCTTGCTCCTTTATTCGGCCTACCTAGAGTTTTTCCTCTTTAAATTTATTCTTTTTTTTTAATCATGTTATCCAGCATTTTTAGGTTCCATTAACATGATTCTAAGCTTACATTTAATTATACATTTATCCTTCACACAAATATACTTAAATATACACACAAATGCACTTAGATTAAATGAAAATTATAAGATATTGTATCCACTAACCTTGAATCCTTGTTCTTCACATCTAGCTCCTTACTTCCTCTATTATTTTCCTTTGAAAGCTCTTTTCCCTTCTAATTGCCTATTATGGCTGAATATTTCAAGGAAAAAAATCCATCATTTTCTTACTTTCTTTGATCAATATAACTACAAAATATTACTCTAAAACCTTAAATCTACCTATACCACTACAAGAAAAATCCCAATTTTCGACGAAAATTTACCAATGGAAAAATTTCCATCATTAAATACCAACAAAAATATATTTTTCATAGGAAAAATCATCGAAAAAAATATGTATTGCGACAAAATCAAAAATCCGTTTTGAATAAAGGAGGGAAATTTTCCCACCAAACTTTACCGATGGAAATTAGCGACGGAAATGAAAATCCATCGATAAATTGGCGCCAATATTATGCGACTAAAATTGTATACAAAATTTACCGATGAAATAAACATTCCATCGAAAATTTCCCTACGGAGTCTCCATTTCGTAGGTAATTTACCTACGAAAATTGAATTTTGTAGGAAAATTACCAATGAAATATTATTCCCTAGGTAAATTAGCCCCGATATTACGTGGGTAAAATTGTACACAAAATTTACCGATAGAATCACAATTTCATAGGTAAATTACCTACGAAATCGCCCTTTCATCGGTAATTTTCCCTACGGAATCAATTTCGTAGGGAATTTTCCTACATAAATAATAAAGCAAAAATTAAAAATACTTAATTTTTTATCACTCTATTAATTCAATTTAATTATTTTATTAAAAAAATCCCAAATTTTTAATAAATTAATAATATAATAATAGATAAATGATAAATTAATATTTTAATAAATTATAATAAATATTTTACAAAATTAATATTAATTAATAATTTATTCAATGTATGCATGTAAAATTCTAAAAATTGCCATGTTGAATATAACGAGTAACTTAACAAATATTTAAGATATTGGATAATTTAATTTTAGTATCTTTCAACAATGCTTCTCTTGTTTTAAATAATAATAATAATAATAATAATAATAATAATAATAATAATAATAATAATAATAATAATAACAATAACAACAACAACAACAACAAAAACAACAATAACAACAATAACAACAACAACAATATTAGAAAAGAACATGAGTAGGTCCTATCCACAATCTAATGTTGCCCCATTTTTTATTTGATATATAATTCCATATTTTATTCAACTTTATTTTATAATCGGATACTATTAAATTCATAATTTATTCTCTAAATTTAATTTATAACCATGAAATTATAAATTTTAGTTTAAGTCAATTAATTAATTAAACTATAAGTTAATCTAAACTAAATTCATGTAAATTTTTATTTATTATTAAATTTTTATATTAAATTCTATAGTATACTATGTATAATTAAGTATATTTTATATAATAAGATTTTTCTTATATATTATTTATTAATTTTTATTTAATTGATATATATATATATATATATATATATATATATATAATGAAGAACTTTAACCCTAATGTTATTCTGCCTCTTCCCTCACACGCCAAGCTGCCACCTCCTTAAAAGAATTTGCCCCCTTTAAAATACTATAGAAAATCAAAGTTCCACCAATTGCAGCTTTTTTGAAGGTTTTATATGTATTTGGCATTCTTTTGTAGAACTATAACAATTTTCCTATTTGTAATGTAGGGTTGTTATGCAATACCTAACACCCCAAAATGGGTTTCTGACGATTTTTGGGCTGATGTCCTCTTTGATTCTCCAAGAGGAGTCCCCGATAGCGGTGGTGATACTTGTACTGATAAGGACTCCAGTGCTTCTGAAAACGGGAGCGGTAGCATTTTTAAGACTGAAAGGGAAAGGGTGAAGGTGGTTGTTGGGGCTGATCTTAAAGATGATTATGAAGATCCCAATGATCCCATCTCTAAGAAACAGAGAAGGTACCTATAATTTGTTTATTTTATTACACCATTTATTTCCTAGATTATTAGGGTTTAGTTTGAATTTTAAATTGAAGAAAGGGGATAGGTTTATCTGATGAATGTTATGACTTTCTGGTGGTGACTGAGCTAATCTAAACTTTTTCGTTGGCGGTTCTAACGATGGATAGCGTAACCATGTCTTAAATTATCCTGTGTTTCAGTAATTGCATTTTATTTAGTCCTTATTCTATTTTCTTTGCAGCGTATTGTGGATGTAAATCATTATATTTTATATCTTCTCATTGATGTGGTACAGAAGTAACTAATTGAGGTGATATGAATTATATAAGTTAACAAATCTACTTCTGAAGTTAATTATGTATGAGCATGAGAGAAAAGCTATGACCATTTTTTTGAGGCAATCGATTTTGTGAGGCTTTTATGTAATAGGTTGTAATTTATGGGATTTTCCACACAATTGAGGAATATGTGAGGGATCTAAATTTCTTATCAAACATATCCTTTTTTGTTAATTTAATTTTTCTCGAGTGATTAATCCAATTTTCTCTCTATTTCCCATACTTTCTCTCAAGTCTTTCTCAGAGAAAGAATTTTGTCTTGTGTTTTTTCCTTTGATTCCTTAACTATTTTTTTCTTGGTCATATGACAATGCAGTCTATGAGGAGTTGCAAAAGTCAAAAACTGAGAAGAAGGACTTGCCACTCGACAAGGACTTGCTTGGTATGGGCCAATATTATTGCTTGCATTGCGAGTAAGTGGTTGCGAATTGGAAGTTTGAAAATTTACTTACTAATCATCAAATAGTTTTTGAGCTTTTTAATTTATTTAAAGTTTTGTTCGGTTATTTTATTTGAATTGAACTTGAGATTTGGGAATTTGAATTGGTTGCTATATGTAGCTGTTTTTGAATATGAATGACTTCTTATTTTCAGTCGATACTTTGCTAATGTGGCTGTGAGGGATGATCACTTCAAGAGCAAACAACAAAAGAAGCGATAAGAAGCTTCACTATCTTAAGTTGCTATTATAGAACATTGCAAGATTGTTTTGCTCTGCTTATCTAAAATCACTTCTCTTGCCAAAAAGCTTCTTGTATAGAACATTGCATGTATTCTGCTTTGTGTCTTAACTGCTAGAATCTAATTTATTATCTAAGTATCACATCTATTTAGGCCAATTATTAGTGTGTTGTACCTGAAGGCATTCTATTTCATCTTTCATTTTGAATGAAGATCATATTATACTGTTTAGGTTCCTTTCTCTAAGAGGCAGAGCAATTAACAAAGTAGCCAAACTTGCTAAAGAAAGAAGATCATAATTCCTGATGATCTTCTGTGGTTTTTTAACCTAGGAATCATTGCATGTTAGCATACTCACTCTAGTCACATATTGAACTATAGTGTTTTTGCTTTTTCTTCAAACCAATAACCCTGTACCTTTTAATGCCATCTTCATTGATCAATTAACTAATATATGCTTTTATTTTTATTGTCAAGCCACTTGAAACTATAAAATTTCCATTTTCTTTTACTTTTCTTATTATGTAACTAGGCCTTAAAAGACATCTGCGTTCGAGCTCAAGATGGTTGACTAAGGCAGGGATCTTTTTCTCTTGTATACTGAAACTAAAATATAATGCTTGTTTGAGTGGAGAATTTTCATGTGATGATACTAGGGCAGGGATCTTTTTTTTGATATATTTATTTTAATATACTAGCTCGAATTTGAGAGTTTTTTTATATTGAAAATTTTTATGCTTTTCTTTTGAAGTGACTAAAGTTAGGCAAGTGTCCTATGCAGCAAATGAGGCCAAAATTTCGTAAGTTTGTTTTGTTCTTATTGTTTCTTTAATGAAACAGATTGAATAGTCAAGTCTAAGTAGGGCAATGCCTGATCTTTCTTTTAAGTATGCTTCTTTTAGACAATGTATAATATCTATTAAGTTAGTGTTTAATTCAATTTACATGTTTTTATATATATATAGTTATGATGATAATGTCACATTTTTAAAAAGATTGAATCTTAGCATTGATATTTTAAAGGTTAGATATTTTAAGAATATTTGATAAAATTTTGTTAGATAATTGTTCTTTCATTGTCTTAAATTTTGATGGGGTGGGTTTTCATAAAGTTTAGAGCAGGAAACTAATTGCTAGTGCCTATGATTCTACTTGCTACTTTGTTCCCATAGAAATTACTTATATAAAGTTAATAACTTACCTGGTATTGGTCTTTTGCAATGAATCTAGGGATTTGAGTTAACATTCTTTTGGTTTGTACTTTCGATTTTATAATGGAAATTCTGACTTAGTTTTATTGATTAAATTTGTCTCTTTAAATATAGATTACAAGATTAGGAATATCTAATAAAATAGAAATTATATTTTAACTAGGAATTGTAGATTCATTCTAATCAGGAAATAAATCGTTGATCAGGGATTAAAAATTTCGTAGGCAAATTTATCGACGAAATTATAATTTCGTCGGTAAATTTTCCTATGAAATATAGCAGACCGTCGAAAAATTTGCCTACGAAATTTTAATTTCGTCGGTAAATTTTGCAAATTATGACAGTTTTTTGGTCTGCACTTTCCAACGGAATTAACGATGGATGATGTATTCCGTCAGTAAACTTACCTGCGGAAATATTTCCATCGATAAAAGTGCCAACAACTAATTCTCTAACGCCACTTTTCGTCACTAAATTCAGTCGGTATTTTCATTTCCCTACGGAAATTTACTCATTTCTGTCGAGAATTTTTGTCGAGAAATCGAATTTTTCTTGTAGTGTACAAACTCTTAAATAAAATTAAAACCATCAGTTACACATACCTAAATTTTGAGACATAATTTTCTCTTCATGATTTCTTGTACTTCCATCAACTTACTTGAGTTCTTGAGACCTTTATAAGCTTGTAAAGGGGCTGAAATTCACTTGATAAGGTTTGATTTAGTGAGAAATTAACAAGAAAGGAAGAAAATTAAGAGGAAATGGTGAAAAGAACCATTCGGCCAAGAGAAGAACAGAAGAAAAATGAAGGTTGGAGGAGTCTCTGGAATTCTGGAGATTTTTAGACTATTTATAGTGGATAATTGGGCTGGGCATGGTCCAACCAAGTTGGTTAGGCCTAACTAAAGCCTAATTACCCTATTAAGCCCGATAAGCCTCTACAAATTATTTCTCTCACATTCAAAGCTCAATTTCACTCAAACTTAATTCCATAATTCTTAAAATAATATATTAAGCATCAATGAAAAATTTTGGCTCAATCAGAGTCCGGTTCAGTCCAACCAATCCGATTAATAAATTTTCGATATTACCAAAAAATTAATTTTTTTCCACCAAATAATTCTACATCTAATAAAAGTCTTAACTGGAAATTCCTACAATTTTTGAAGATCATTTGCTATTTTTAAAGACTTGATCAAATTATAGTTGATTGATTACTATTTAAACCGAAATCATTATTTTTCTCTTACTTCTTGAGGTCAAATATCCTTAAAAATACTTCTAAAATTCTTAAAATATATTTATTAGACTTCATAAATATTTTTGAGTCATTCAGAGACTATTTTTTGGTCTGATTCATTTTTACCAGTCCGATATTTCAATTTTTAAAGTTACCATAACATTAACTTTTTATTACTATATGATTCTACATTACATTTAATGTAGATCTGAAAAATATGGTAATTTTTAAAGATCATATGTTATTTTTAAAGTCCCAAATAAGCTCTCAGTTAACCCAAGCATCCTTTTAATTGGAACTATGAATTTTTCTTTATTTTTGACTTTTAATGATCTATTTGACCTCATTTTCAGTACAAATTATACTTTTGGACTCCAGCTAACTTGCTCTTTTCAAGGATCCAATAAAATACTTTTCGACTCAGGGAGATACTAGTCACACCGGAATCACTATTCACTATCGGAAAGTACTATTTTCGACTAGCCTAGTATTTGGGTCGTTACATGAGCGACCTTCTTTTTATTTTTCAAGCAATATGGGATCGTTGGTAGCAATATTGGGCATCACCCAAAACAGTTGCCATTTCAGAGAGAAATTCTTTAAACAGACAGGGAGGCTCAGATGGAAATAGTTTAGCCATGCACACTGGAGGAACTTTGAGTCATCACGAGCATATAGATAAACTGGTAAGTATTTAGATTACACTTCAATTGATGGATGCATTGATGAGATAGATTTATTACTTTACAATAGGTAAATATCACAAAAATATGTTAATGTTATGTTTGATTGTGATTGTGATGTGATGTGATTTTTAGAAGTATTATGGTTGTAAACGAAGTATTGGAGGTGGAGGAACATAATTGGGCGTGTAATTTTGATCAATTGTAGGTTTGGGTAGTAAGATTTATAAGCCATCATGCTGTCAAAATTTTTACCAAATAAATAGTAACTTAGCGACACCTAATAATGATATTATTGTGAAATGTTAATCCGATGAAAGGGTGTTAGCTATATGGGAGTAAATTTAAATGAAATAATCCGAGCAAATTCTTATGAATTTTTTTTTGTAACTAAGTTTCATATAGACTAAAAAAGTATGATTATTATGGATAATGACAGTTTAATATATGTTTGCTTCCATGGATTGCTACGTTGTTGAGATAAAATTTTTACTGTACAGGAGGTAAGTATCATAAAAATAGAGGAAATTTTGTTGAATTTTTTATGAAATTGAGTTTAATTGGTTATGTAGGCAACGTCTATGGGTCTGAAGCCTACATATCATGAAGACGTCTATGGGTCTGAAGCCTACATATCATGAAGTATTTATGCACACCCACACAAAAAAGCATGATGATCAGACATTTGTTAATACCCGCTACAGATAACTCAATGTATGTAAAATTTATAAATCAATATTAATTATTTTATGAAAACTTGGCTAATTAATTGTAATTATTGTAATGATAGGAGCAAATACAAGAAACTCTCATTCAACGGTGGCAGAGCTCTGAAAGTGTTGATGAGAGTCAGATATTTCTTAAAGTAGTTGGTGGTAAGAATAATCGTGGAAGGATTTTTGGTTTAGGTTCAATTGCAAACACTTCTCATTCGAATACCTCTGCTGTTAGAGAGTATGTCTTAGAGCCCATGTAATATGGATGTTTTTCATATGTATAAAATTTATATTCTTAATAAAAGGCATCATTCATTTATTAATGCTATGTTTAAATACATGAGTTTGTAAATCTTAAATTAATAAATGAAGTTCTAGATATTATAAACACAGTGCAAAGGCAATCATGAAGGTGTTCATGATGTGAGATGTCTATTGCATGCAAATGTCTTAATATCTAAATATCCCTAGTCATAGAATTAACAAGATAGGACATTGTTAATTCGGACAGACTAGCACATATTATGCTTCTTGAATGGTTCAAGCAGTGGTTCTCATAACTGTGATTATGGAAGATAATCAAAGCTAACATGTGGATTCTTGTTAGAAGAACAAGTTCATTTGAGACCTGCAAAGAGAATCTTCACATGGATATTAAATCTGCGTCAGTGAGGAATCTCTTCATAGCGGTTGTGCAAGTATCCTTAGACTTGAGATCACCAAAGTTATCTTAAGTAGCAAGTTGTATACTTTGACTCCATAACTGATTACTTCCAACTGGGAGTGAACATAGTTAGGAGATTGGGTATATCATGACCTACTTGAAGATAGTTGAGTGATTGACAAAGGATTCAACATCCCAAATTTAATAAGGGAAGTTATCTCGCATGATTCTATAATTACCTTGTTCAAAGAATCTCTGGCCATAGTAAAATGCCAAGATGGATAGAGATCTATGGAGGGCATTTTGGGAACAATGGTTAAATTAATAGAACATACATAATTAGATTTATATGAGTTGATAGAAATCCATACTCAGAATCTAATTGAGATAAGAGTGGTGAAAGGAGTAATTGCACGGTAATTGTTTTTATGGAAGGGTATAGTCAAACCACATGACTTTCCTGACATTTGGGTAGTCATGATGCCTAGCTAGAGGCCAATCATGACTTTTATAATGATGTATCAAAAATATGAATGGGGATTGATAAAATGATTTGAAGGAGTTTAAATCATGTGAGTTTTGGATAGAACTCACAATTACATATTATATTGCAAACATGGACAGGAACCCAATTGGTCACACACATATAGAGAAAAGGATAAAATGGTAAAATGACAAGGATAATAATATTTGATATTATTATGAGGGTAGAGAAGTGAATAAGATAATAATTAATTAAAGAGTTTAATTAATTATGATCAAGTAAAATTATCCGCGGAACTTTTGAGAAATGTTCTGTAAATTGGACCTAATTGAAATAATGTATTTCATGATTAGTTATTATTGTCTTATAAGTGTTATAGGACTACTATAAGTGTTATATGACTAATATAATAATTAATAAGTCCATTGGTGTGGAAGCCCTTCTATAGAGGGCCACACGCCAACTCCATACAGAAGGCCTTAATGGCCTATTTCTTAGACCAAATTAATTTATATATGTTACATAAGTGTTATTGAACCTACATATTTAATTTGGTTGGATTTGGAATCCATTTGGGTATTTAAATCCAATTAGTTGCACAAAGGGCCTAGTTTTTGGGTTTTATGCGTAGTCTTTTATGAAAATATTTAATTTTGATTTAATTAAGCCCAAATGATTATAATTAATTCCAAAGGCCCAATTAATAATTCTCCAAAAATTTTAAAGAGCCCAATCTCATTAGAAGTTGGAATTTTAACCTGACTATAAAAGTCCAACTAATGAGGAATTAAGGTTAAGTGATTAAACACACAAGAAAGTCTTTTATTCTAACTCTCTTTCCCTTTTGCGCCAACTCGTAAGCTAGGTCTTGGGAATTTCGGCTAGCCGTAGTTACACACCAAATAGTTGGTTCAATTTATCCTTCTCTAGTGTGGTTTACTCATTGGAGGTGTTCGATTTTGGACACTGTGGTTTGCGACAACCCGATGTGAAGTAAAATCAACCGTTCAACAAAAATCAAAGGTGATTTTTCTTATTCTCATATAGTTATATTGTATATTCATGGCAAGATCAATAATATTGGTTAAAAAATTTTAAATTTCGCTTATGTATGAGATGTATGTAATCGATAAATTCTAACATCTCCATCATCTATAGCTACTTGTAGTAAGCGATGTGAATCTTCTCAGAAAGTCATTCAGCTTGAGACTGCACTCACCATGTTATGGATATTGTAACCCAGCTAAAGAATGGTGTTAAAGATTTGGAAACCAGGGGTGCTCAGCAGTCAGGTCGTCCTCCTTCACCTTCACCACTACTTAACTTAGATTTGTAATTTTTAGTTATTGATATATGACTTTATGTTGTTTTTGTTATGGTTTTCATGGATTATTACTTTACAGTAATATAATATATTTTCAGGATTTTAATTTTCGTGTATTACAATTTTTATATTATATTATCAATAAGAATATTTTCTTAACTTTTATTATGAGTTTGGATTATATTTATTTATACATAAAAAATTTGATTGAAACTAAAATATTATGCCAAGCTATCATAATTTTTGATTTAAAAAATAGCAACGGAAAGAGTTATTCCGTTCCTATTTTAGCAACGGAATTGTAATTCGATTGCAAAAATTTCCAACCGAATATCAAATCGGTTGCTATTTTTAGCAATGGAAAATGATTTGGTTGCTAAAAATAGCAGTGAAAACTATATTACATTGCTATTTTTAGCAATGGAAAATGATTCGGTTGCTAAAAATAGCAACGAAAATTATATTTCATTGCTAATTTTGACCAATTTAACGAAATTACCTCAGATTTAGCAACAAAATTTGTTTTTCGTTGCTAAATTTAGTAACGAAAATGTATATCGTTGCTAAATTTAGCAAGAAAAAAGAATGTCGTTGCTAAAAACCGTCAAAATTGCAACCAAATTTTTTGTTGCTAATTTTTATTAGCAACAAAAATTCAACAAATTCGGTTGCTAATTTCCCTTGCTATTTTATAATTTTCTTGTAGTGTTGCTTCTCAACGTTCTATTGGGTGGTAATTCCATGACACCTACCTTTTTAGGCCCATTAGTAGATACCTTCATAGGCTAACTACCAACCATAAGTTGGGCTTAATCCCTTTTTATGGCAAAGTGGCCAATTCATGAGTTAAGTGAGACTTCTTCGGTCTCGGATCATAAAAGCGGGCCGCCGAGAGAGAACCCGAAAGCAAGTCACAGCTCCAGCGCACGTCACACTATGATTTCTTATTAATCTACTTTCATCTTGTATTTCGTACCTTTTGGTCTGAGTCTTCGAATTTTCTATTTAAATGATTTCGCCTTCAAATCAGTGTAAGTAGTATGTTTTGCAGTGTTTTCATCAATTCTTGTCATGTCATATTAGGTCCAGGCAAAAACTCTTTTTTTTCTTTTTTTTTCTTGTTATTTTCTCATTCTCTCAAGTTATTCTCACTTCTGGAGCCATATTGGATGCAATCAATATGTTATTTTTTTCCTTGAGATTAAATAGAGCAATGTTTACTGAATTAATGTCTTATATAAATGCCATAATCATTGACATGCATAATGCACCAAAAAAAGACATAGCATTAATAAGAAAAAATCATATTATTAACATGATTAAAGAAACATATCCACATTTTACATTAGCAAAAAGTGGCCTATGCTACATCTTTTCACACTACAGGTGCAGGCAGCAAAAAGTCTTTTAACATCTCATGCTCTTCCTTCTATGGATGGTGCCTTTAAGATTAGTAGTGATATTTACATCCCAAAACTCACTAATCTAATTCTCATTAGAATTGAATGGGTAATGGCTAGATATCTACATGCCATATTTATCTTAAAGCACATACCATTCTGGTGAGCCTGAGTTAAACACAAAACTGGCGGCAACACAACTCATCTCCTTCTCTTATCCTCTGGGTCTACAATTTTCTTAGCATCAATAAGATCTTTGATTCAACTTTTTAAAGTTTGACAATTTTTTATCAAATGGCCAGTATGCTGGTGAAAAGCATAGAACTTATTAGCCCGATGATTTGGGAAGCCCTATGTCTTGGTTGGTTTTTATGTTAAGGGTTGCAACTTCCCCATTTTGATCACTCATTCCAAAACCCAAGATAGAGGTCTACCTAAATCAGAGTACTTTCTTAGCGTTACCTCCATAGCTAATAGCCTTGATGCCTTTTGACCACTACTGCTACTGCTTAAAGCAAGCATCCTACTAGTCCCAACGCTATCATAGATTCGATGGCGACTGTTGTGATTTTTACCCCCTAGATCGAGGGAATAGATCCTTTTTACTTCCATAAATGTATACCTAAAGGACTCATAATCATCCATTGGTTCTTTATCTGGACAATGACACCAATCAATTAGGGGGGCATTACACCATCTGGTATCAGGGGCTGAGCGCTAAAGACGAAAGCTAAATTAGCTGTAAGCTCGATGATGGTTTTCCTTTCAAGGTCATCAACCCTTTTACCCAGTGCAGCTACAAGCTCAATTACTATTGCCATGAATTTACTTTCAATTTCTACAAATCTTTAATCTAGATTGTAGGGGTCAGAGGTACCAATTTTCTGCAGGAGGTCTGCCATTGCTACTTCCTCTAATTACTCCATTGACTGCTCAAAGACCTTGTCTAAGTTTGAATCTGACCTTAAATCTAGTTCTAACTTGCTGAACTTTGACCTCTATAAAAGATTTCTAATAGAGTAGTTGCCTAATCCTTTAAACCACCTAGGTGTGTAGTCTAATATGGCTACTAAATCAAAGGGTCAAAATCATACATGCCAACAATTTATACGATGAAATGTGCATATAAATTGAGATGTATGGACTTTATTATTTTATCATATTTTATTTTCAAGATGCATTTACATGATGCACATGTATATAGATCACACATATAGCATATAATGAAAAAGTAAAAACAAGGTCTAACATGGCACGACAAGCAATGTGTATGTACACAGCATATGTATAAAAAGGGTTTGTATATAGAATATGGCACAATTGTAAGAATAAATATGCATGACACATGACATATAAGTACATGACATATTTCAAGCATGATGGTTTATATACAAAATGTATGATATGTTATAATAATACACATTAATTATGACATACATGTACATAACATATAAATGTACGTGACATACAACATGCATGTACATAACATGACTTGCACAATGATAGTGCATATTTATATGTAGCACAAGACATATAAAATGTTGTATGATAATGCATGTCAATGAATTACTCGGTATGGTGGAAAATCACATACATGAAAGTATGAAATGTATGCAAAACTATTTCTAGCATGGGACACAACATGATATATGAATGAGCACATATAGTGTGTGGCATGCATATTTGATGTATGTCATACTGTAAGCATATGGGTGTATGATGATTGGGCTGTATATGCAATGTATGATATGGAATGGAAATATGACATATAACACATATATCCATTGTATAAGTTGTTTATGGTATATGGCATAACAATGTACAGAAGATAAAGTACATCCTCACGACATACTCACAACAATTTGCAGTATAATGGTATGCATACCTACAACATGAGACAAAAAAATGTGGCATGGTGAAATGCGAATAACATGACATACAATTTAACATGGGATATGCATGACATTTGCCTTGCATGTATGATCTAACATATGGCAAATGTAATGTCTATATGCATATGCGTATAATAACATGCATGAGGGACAACTCAATGACTAATATGTATGTTTTACAATGCACATTGATTCATTCATACTAGGATGCATATCAACTGTGCGCATATGATGGATGCTTACATATGCATGCTACAATGTATGTTAACATGTACTGCAATGGTGGATGTAATGCCAATGTGATTGCAAACATGTATACGCACACACTATAGTGTATGTTACATGCATGAAATAGCACATGCCAATATGTACATGCTATAATACATGAATATTTAAGTGTACATGTATGTATATTCATTTGTAAAAGTTATAATAGGCAACAAGTGTTTACACATTCAGGCCATGCCTAATGTCAACAAGTTCATGTTAAAATTTACGTTTACACGACACCATATATGTGCCAGAATGCATGTCTATATGCTCATACTATATCACATGTCCACATGCACAGTAGATATATGTCATATCGTAGCATATGCTCAGACTCTCATCAATGTACACATGTGATAGTTAATATTTACATGTACAGGCTAATATGTAGATGGTAGATGCTATAGAGAATGTCTATATACACATGTTATGATGTATGTTAATATGCATATGCCACAAAAAGCATTACTATATACATGCAATATAGGCATATATACGTGTCATGATGCATGTTAATACATACATATCATGAATTTCATCAATACATATATGTACACCGGATATATGTTTATGCCATGGTAGCATTAATGTATTACTACTTTTACTTCTATTTACACTTTTGGCATGGTAGTAATGCATATAGGATAATGTATGAGAATGAATATGTTAGAGATACATGTGACACAAGGATCAATCATTGCATTATGACAATGATGCATAAGCATAATATATTAAATGTGTTAATGCATAAGATGTGAATGATACATATATTATGCATGACACATGAGCGTATTAGGCATACAAATGATGCATTAGATAGATAAGCATATAGTGTATACATATGATAATGTGCTATGTATAAAATGCACACAATACATGGACATGCTAGATACACATGTGATGCATGGCATACGCGATGCATGACATATGAGTATGTTACATACATTATGCATGGTGAATACATTATATATCAACACATGAGAGTAGTGCACATAAACGTCATGCATATGACTTGTGACTCAGATATTAGCATGAAACATAATGATGTGTAATATACAAGCGATGCATGAGCATGACATGCATATGATGCATGGAAGAACTCTATACACGAAACAAGAAGTGAAAGCTAATGTAAGATGTTTATTTTACAACACACAAAATGAAACATATAATTTTTATAGTAAAGAGGGCATACACATAGAATGCATATGTTTCACGTTGTCATATTATTATTTTTTGCTTGCACGAGAAATGAGACACATGCAAATGCACATGTTTATGGCACAAAATAATACACACGAGATTTACATATTTTAATTTTTATAAAAGAAAAAATTATATGCGTGAGATGAGATACACATTTATTAAAAATCTATACACACAAAACAAGCACATATTTTTTATTTATTGTTATTAATTTATAATTTATTAAAAAAATATGTACATATACATAGCATGAACAATCACATACAAGAGAAAAGGAAAAATCCTCCTAACCTTATTGCTCCCATACAGGAGGTCTTGCGGCCTCTTTCCTAGGTAGGATTAGCTAAGGGGTTAATAGGGAACCCGATGAACGTGTATGGTGCACAGTGGAAAACCAACAATATGGTTCCTCTTTAATTAAAGCATATACAAATGGATTTAGCCATTGTGTATTTAAATAATCTAAATAAATTGAAATGCATCGATCAAGCATGAAAGCCTTTGATGAGCAAACATCTAAATTTATTGGGATTTATTCAATATATAAGGGCCCATATTACAAGTAAGGTATTATGGCACATGTCCCCTAGTGGAAGTATCTATGAAATTACATAGGCTTAAGTCCAGTGATACAACTTTAGGGCTACTTGAATATGGTCCTATCAATGGGCCTAGCTCATCACGAGCATGATGACCGATTGGGTCACAATTTAACATACCAAAAGGTACGAGGCTTGTCCTGGTGGTCCTTCGTAACACTTTGCTACATTGAGTGAACGTAGGGTCGTGCTTTGGGAATGTACTAAGACTAAAAGAGGGACAACTAACTTAATTCTAAGGCTCTAGCATGAATGTAATGCAATTTTTTTAAAAGGGATACAATATTTTAATTACTAAACTCATGTATATTAAATCAACCAAAGATACTTTTAGAGCAAATTCTCATGGTCCCCAGCAGAGTTATCACTGTGACATGCACCAAACCCCATAGGCATCCAGTTTGTTCAAAAAGCCCACTTTTAGGACTCACGACTGGATCAAGGTTCATTTAACTCATGAAGATCGATCGCTTCATGATAGACAGGGATTCAACCTAATTTGCGATGCCTCGGGCCTTAAAAGGTATGAGACAATGGCTCATGGTATCCCCAATCATTATTAGCGATCAACCTACAAGGGCATCTACTGGGCACCACAAGGTAGGTACCATAGAGTCGCTGACCGGTGTCTAGCAAGTGTACTAGATCGGCTAGTAATATAGGGAAATATAGATTAAGACCCCAAATATCGTACCCAAGGGAACATGGATTGCTAAGAATAATACCTATGTATGAATTAAATTAATCCGAGATTGTTTCCCAAATGTTTTTGTTTTTAAAGCAAAAATTAAATAAAATAAACAATTAAACAAAACAAAAGCGAAAACATGAATTAAAAACAAAACAATAACTGAAATTCTCTTGCTAAAGAAACTATCCATCTTAACTTTCATTGTAATGACTTAAGTCCAATATAAACACCAGTGATTATGGAAAAACTAGTAATAAAGCCATATATCTTTATTCAAGTCTATCATTCTTAGTATTAAACTCATAGACAAATCTAATATTTAGCATGCAAATCTAGTTTTAACTTCCTAAATATTCATTGAAGCCTTTCTCAAGTGATTCAATTCCAATTCATTCTTGATTCTTCCTCTCTTAGTATTAACCAATAAAATTCATACATAATCATCTCATATTTCGGATAATAATCATGCATAAACATTAAAGAGTTAACCCAAGAACATGCAAATCATTAACTATGTCAAAACCAATTCTTAGTTATTTATTCAATAAACCAACAACCAATCTCAACACAATCAAGGATAAGAATATGCTTAAAACCAAGAAATAATCAACCGATATTGAAATTAAGCTCAAAATAAAGTCATAACAATGAAAATATAAGATTTCAAGAATCCATTAGCAAAAGAAGAAAAACTACTTCCTAAACATAATAAAAAAAAACTAAAACAAAGTTGAAAGATTAAAACAAAATTGAAAGAAAAACTAAAAACAGAAAAACTAGAAAAAACAACTAAAACTAAAACTAAAGCAATTAATCTCTTCTAAGCCTTCATTCCCCTTTCTTTGGTGTTAGAGTTGTCTATTTATAGGCAAAATATGTTGTAGATTTCTTCCAAAATTGCAGAATCAGAATAGGAAAAGAAGTCTGCTCAAAACAGGAAGCTCGGGAAATCCTTCGCGCAATTGGAGAATCAAAGCACGTGGCCACGCATCAACTTGTGCCTTCCTACACGTGGTCACGTGTAGATGTTGTCCTTCCTCACACGTGGCCACGTGTGAGTTTTGCCTTGGGTCACACATGGTCACGTGTCTTGCTTCCTTCTTCACTTAATTCTTTACGTGGCCACTTACTCTTCTTCATTTCCTTTTCACATAGCCACATTCGCTCATAATTAACCTCTTCAAGTGGTCACGTGTAATATACTTCAATGTTTTCACGTGGCCACGTCTCAATGCTCTGGACTGAAGCTCGTTTTATTGCGCAATTTCTTCAATTTTACGCTTTTGGCCCAAAACTTTGCCCTTTTTTACAATTAAGTCCTTTTTCTTGCAAAATAACCCTGAAACAACACCAAAATTTATAATTAACTCCAAAAACACAAAACTAACAAATTAAACTCAAATTAAACCTAATTAACACAAAATTAACTCAATCAAACACATAAAAACATACTAAAAACATCATATAATTCACCATTATCAAATACCCCACACTTAGACTTTGCTCGCCCTCGAGCAAATTAGAACAAACCAACTTCTCAAAATAATCAAACTTAAATAAAGAATCATTCATTTCAAAACCAAGTTAACAATTAACAAGAGCACTTAATAAAACTTTGAACTAGAATAAATTCAATCAAGACAATATATGTTAGTTTCCTTGTGTGTGTGTGCAAGACCAAAACAATTTAAGTATTTTCAAAATCCAAAACACCAATGCAAATTCATAGTCAAGGTTAGAATGAATGTACACATAAGTATACTCAAGGTTTCACACTTGAAACTCTAGAAACACCATAGGCCTCTCCTTTAGCATCGGAACCCGAAGGTCATCTCCGCTAAACAACTCAACAACAAACTTAAAATTACATAGGTCTTTTAACGGTTGTAATGGGGCTTAGGTATTGGTTATCAAAGAATGGATAAAAGATCAATAATAAGAATAGCCACTCTAAGATAAAATAGACTAATAATTCACAAATATCATCCCATTAACTTAATCAATACAGAATTTAGCCAAAATTTCCCAACCTTTCACAATTCAAAGCTCTTTTATGAACAAGAAATAATAATTGAAACTCTTTTTCATTCACAATTCATACCCTTTTTGAAGAAGTCATAACCATTTTTTCCTTGTAACTACCCCACACTTAAGATTTTGCCATACATGCTAGCTTTATTTGTAAATTTCTTTCTTTTTCTTTCACTTTTTCTCTTTTTTTTTTCTTTCTTTTTTTTTCTTTCTTTTTGTTTTTTTTCTTTTTCACTCACTAGCTTTGATGTTGACAATACAATAATAACATGGGTAATCACAAAGTCACTATTCATTTGACTTCAACAATAGCCATTAACAATAAAATCAACAACATCTTATCACACTCATCAAAATACCCAATTCTTATTAATCCATTCAATCCTAGAGTGGCCAATTCTAGAAAGGAAGCTAAAAGCTTTTTAGGCTATATGATAAAGTAAATAAGTGTAACAAGAAAAAAATAAATATGGCACGCATTCAGCATACCTCATTAGGCTCAAAATGGCTAACAAAGGATAAATATGCATATAAGGTAGGAAATAAGTTAAGATATGGCTTAACAAGAAAAACATTGCCTAGATCACTTTCCAAGTTGTTTTTAAGTTATTTTTATGCTTTGAAGGGTGATGAGGAAGGTTCTAGTGTTCTAAAATTCATCACTTAACTATTTCAATGCATTATTTGTCTTTAAGTTCAAAAACTGGTCTTAAGTGCTCAAAAAAAATGTAGAAACTAACAAATATAAGTCAAGTTGAATATTAAACTAGCCAAAAATTCATTAAACAACATGCTTGTTCTAATGCTAAACAAGAATTTTAAACATTGCACATTCTAAATTCAAGTTCAAAGTGTTCAAGTTTTGAGAATAACTAGGGCGAACTAAGCTAAATGTACAATATATGATAAATGAATTAACCAAACTAAAATGCAAATTAAAAACTAAACATGCAAACTTAAAAAAACAAACTAAACAACTAAACCAACTAAAACAACATAATTCATGAGTAAGAAAATGAGTAAGGTAAGAAAAACTCCCTTAAATTGGTCTTCAATTTAAGCTCAGCTGAGCTCTATCCCCCTCTTTAAAATCTTGCTGTCCTCAGCAAAGTATGAAAATGTCAGCACACTTTATCACTTTTGAGAAACAAGTTAGTGACCAAAAATGTAAGCTCACCATACTTAGAACCATAATCAAGTCAAAAAGAAGGCAAGAGGTCAATGGAATTAAGTTAACAAGCAAACATGCCTCTAAACCAAATGCAATGCAATGAACAAGACTTAATAAACATGGTAACTAAGTGAATAAATGTAACTAGGCCAAACTTGCTTAAGTGCTCAATGCATACTATCCATAGGTGACAAAGTGGACAATGTATGAATGCATAATCTCAAGTGTAAAGATAATTGGTGATGGTTAGGCTTAAATAAAAGGAAGAGAAAGATGTTAATTGGTCATGGTAAGCACAAAAGAAAATAAGCCAATTCAAATACAAACTCAAGCTATATGAAGCCACAATGAAGCTCAATGTCAAACAATAAGTAGCTAAGAGTAAATAGAATGCATAACTGAAAATCAATCTCTAAGCATACTTATATTCAACACTAATGAAACCAATGCCAATTTATGTGAATTAAGTGCATCATGCAAATGAAAAACTAAATGTGTGTGCCTTATGGAAAAAGGTGTGTGCTTGAAATGTAACATGCTTCATCATAAAAGTCTCAACTAGCCATGCCATGCATCATAAAGATATTAATGAAAATCAAGTCATCCATAATATGCTCAACTAAATGTATATATAAACATTGATGTATCAAAATTGCAGATAATAACTTGAATAAAATTTAAGGCGCTAGGATTAGATAACACAGCGGTCCGCTAGCCGGTTAGCGGGCGGGGTTAAGGGGCGACGTCCCTTACGGTGTTCCGGAGGGGCAGCGCCCCTGGGCAGGGTCGAGGGGCAGCGCCCCTCGAAGCTTTGAAGCGACGAGGAACTCATGAAAAATTTTCTGCACAAAAACTTATTTTGAATCCCTGAAACAAATCAAATTCTGAGCAATCATATCAGCACTTGTTATTTAATATCAATGCAAGAAATAAACACAAGTAAAGTGCAATATTGAATAAGTGATAGTGTGCTTACTTACATCAATGAGGATAGAAATAATAAAAAAAAAATTGAAGTTCAACTTTGAGGTGTGTGCGTGAGTGAGTATGTGAGTGTGAATGAGTGAGGGTGTGTGAGTTTTTGCTTGTGCGTGACCACGTAAGAGACAAGGGGAAAGGTTCACGTGGTCATGTGTGCTTGTGTGCATGGTGTGTGCGTGGCCATGTGTAGATGTTTAAAATGGAGGCAGTGCCCTTACATGTAGTCACGTGTGTATGTAGGTATACCCATACGTGGGCACGCATAGGAGCAAAGAGGACTTACGTGGCCATGTTCAGCTGAAGGCACAAATTCATGTGGGCGTGCATAGGCTTGCTGCCAGGCAGTCTCCATTCACGTGGGCACGCAGGAAACATTGAAGAAGAAGGACGTGGGCATATATACATGCTGCTGCTAAGGAAGGTCTTCTATGCGTGGGCACGCATGAGCCTTTGGAAAAGGAGGACGTGGGCACGCGAAAGGTTACTGCCAGGCAGAATTCCAACCCGTGGCCACGCATCTTCTAGCTTGATTCCTTCACGTGGGCACGCAATGATCTTTACTTCTGCATTCCCGACCTTCATTTTCCTGTACATTAAAGCACCAAATTAACTTTTATTCATCTTAATTCATCTTTAACCATTTTCAATCAATCACATTAACAATGTAAACCAAGCATTGAACCATATAAACCAATTACAGCTCATACTCACTTATTTATGCATTTTTTTCAAGCTACAATTGAATTATGCCAACAATATGCACATGTATCAATTAAATTTCAATTGTAGTCCACTCGTAACTCAAGACATGCTAAGTTCATGAAGCTTTATGCAATTAGGATCAAATTCTTGTTCAACCAATGAAAATAACTCATGACTCATAAATCCACATTAAGTTCAACTTCTTCAAAAATTAATGTAGCTCTTAGAATCCCTTTCTTAAATATGACAATTAAGCACAAAATCACTAGGAGTAACTTATTTCCAATCCATAATCTTAAACTCGTCAATTAAAAGACACAACTAAAACATGCATTACACTTTAAACTAAAAATAAAAACAAATAACATGCAAAATATAAAAAAAATAGATGAAAATATAAAGAGAAGAGTTAGAGAAGAAGTTCTGGTTTATTGAGTCCCAGCTCGACTCATGTTACTCTCGGGAGGTCGAGCTTGTGATCCAAATATAGGTCTCTCCGGATTTTGCTCCTCATTTTCTCCCATTAGTAGAAGAAACTTGTCATAGTTTATCAAAGCTGGAAACTCCATATCTTCAATAAAATATGACTCATCCGTTGGCTCATTTATCACGAACTCTACTGGCTCTTCTAGCCTAAATAAATCCTTCAAGCGGACTGAATTCGGTATCTCCACTTGAGAATCCTTTCCTTCTTGCTCCTTTGGTGAAAAATTCTCTACAAAAGATCCAACATCCTCTAAATAAACACATGACTTATCCTCCAATATGAATTGTTCCTCTTGTTCCTTATCCTCCATGAATGATTGATTTGGTTCCTTTTCCTTACCACCATCAACTTGAGTGCTCAAAAGTTCTAGCTTAGATTCCAACTTTTCAATTCCATGCTCTTTATCCCTTAATAAATTTTTTTGACTTTTAATTGTCTCCTCTTGAGCCCTTATTTTCTCTTCTTGAATTCTAAACTTTTCCCCTTGAACCCTTAATGTAGCCTCCAACTCTCCTTTTTCAGCAAAATATTCCCTTTCCTTTCTTATAAGCAAGTCACAAACATTTTCGGTTTCGGAGAGAATAGCTTCTTGTGTGGCCCTCCATCTTTCTTTTTCTGCCTTAAATTGCTCGTCCTTACATAAAAGCTGGTTATGAAGACGTTGATTCTCAGAAATATAGGCCTCTTTTGAGTATCGCAATTCTTAATTCTCTCTTTTCAATTCTTCCATTTGTGCTCTCAAAGTCCAAAGAGAATAAGAATCTTCAGCCATGGATGGTGATGAATAAGGATTTTGCAATCGTTCTATCTCCTCTCTTTCTCTTAGTAGATCATTCATTCGTTGTTTCAAAAGATACAATTCATAATCTTGGACCTCATCTTGCATCATCTTGAAAGATGTTTAGAATTGTACCTGCAAAGAACAATCACCAAATTAAAACAAAATAAAAAAAATCTCAAATTAACTCAATCAAAGATATTAAACAAACAACACCGCTGTTCCCCGGCAACGGCGCCAAAAACTTGACCGGTGTCTAGCAAGTGTACTAGATCGGCTAGTAATATAGGGAAATATAGATTAAGACCCCAAATATCGTACCCAAGGGAACATGGATTGCTAAGAATAATACCTATGTATGATAACCCTGAAGCAACACCAAAATTTATAATTAACTCCAAAAACACAAAACTAACAAATTAAACTCAAATTAAACCTAATTAACACAAAATTAACTCAATCAAACACATAAAAACATACTAAAAACATCATATAATTCACCATTATCAGTCGCCACCTAATAAAACATTGGAAAATGAGTTCTAACCTTATAAGGCCAAAACTAGAGATAGTTCGAGACTTCACTTCTATTTATACCTTTGGCTAATGTTATATAAATGAGTTTTAAAGATTTATTTATTTTATCTCTTTTCTTACATGAGCTATGTTATAAAAATAAAGGCACATTCAAGCATGTAAAAAAGCTATAAATCATGAATATCAAAAGCTATAAAAGCATGAAATTCATTATAATAATAAATGTAAAAATAAATTCATACATAAATCAGGGAATTAATTTATGATGTCCATTTTAGTGAGGACGTTGGTCCTCGCATGCATATTTACAGTAAGGTTAAATTTTGGTGTTTTGGATAAACATGGGATAATTGATCCCTCACACCTTTGAAAAAAGGAATCATATTAGCCAATATTTGTGACACCCCTATTGAGGCTCTAAGAGAATGAATATGCAATTTAAAGATAGTATTATTGATATATGTTGGGTTAGTCAATGAATTATAAGTTAAGGACATAGAGGGAATTGTTTAAAAAGTTGAAAGCTATAATAGCCATTTTGAAGGAAAATAGGGAGTGCAATTTTTGCAAAAGTCAACATATGGTCTTATGAGAGCTTGACACCTAGCCTTCTAGAATGGTCTTGAGAAAGGTAGAATTCAAGGAATATGATGGGATGGCCAGCCACTTCACTTCAAAGGAGATTAAGGCCACCATTTTCTCTCAAAAACTCAAATTATTTAACCCGTAAATAACCCCTATAATGATCTAACCATAGCTTGTTGCAAGGAGAGAGAATTTAGTGGTTAGCTTCTTTAAGGTAAGGGAAATTCTCTTCTATAAATTGCTTATCATAATGAAATTTGAGGGATTAAATGAATCTTTAAGAATGATAATTTGTGATTTTTTATAAAGAAAGAGAGAGAAGCAAAGGCAAGGAGCAAAAGCAGGGAAAGCTTGAAGGAAGTGGTCATCTAGAGGTAAGGGAACTTTGATATGTTTATATGTGTTATATATATATATCTATTTAGTGATTAGAGAGGTTAATTTAATGGTTTTAAATAATTAATGCATGAATATGATGGTTAGTTGGGTATAAAGACCGAAATAAAAGCATAATTCTTCTAATTAGCAAAATTTGTCCTAGGGTTTACTAGACCTGTCCGGATTGTTCTGGCTATATCTAGAGTTTGAGAGCTCCAAATTAAGTAATTCCAGTTGGAATATAAACTAGACTCATAAACCTAAGTTTCATAATAAGACATCAACACTTGTTTAATCATCTATAATAGTCAAAAGTTAGCTTGAACCTAAACCTAGTATGCTACCCTGTCATTAGGAGTAGTCCACATTATTTGGTGAATATTTTGAGATTTACAAGGCTAAATGGAATGATTTTTAATGTTTTCAAAACTAGAAACATAGAGTAACAAGTTTTTATGAGATCACTTTGGTTGAATCTATGTCAAAATCATAAAAAAAGGACTAGGAAAACTATCTCGTCTCTATCACGAGTCATACAGAGAGTCACTAGTCGTCCCATTTGGTCTCTATCAAGAGTTGTGAAGGGAGTCATCACTCATCCCTCTTCCCTTCTCTTTTCTCCTTCTTCGTCTTCTTTTCTTGATGGAATCAAAGATTTTGATTAAATTAACTATGACCAATCAACATATAATATGATATAAATACATAGAGGTTTGGAAATACCTTAATGTAAAAAAATTATGATATGATTTGTAGATGGAGAAATAATTTAAAATAAACCCAAATATATAAGAAACATAAGTATATGTATTGTTTAAGCCATTACTTGGACTAAACATCAACCTTATGCATGTAAACAATTAAATCAAAGTATAAGAGTATAAATGAAGAATTGTATTTAGGAATGTATGTGAATATACTTATATAAATGTGTGTATATATATGTAAAGACATAATAAGTTATGAAACATGTATGATAGACAATTTACCTTGAGGTGTAGTTATAAGGAAACTGGAATGCATAAGTTAATGCAAGCTACTACTTAGCTCACATACAAATTCTATATGTGTAAACTAATGTGATTAGAATATATGAATATCAATAAGGGCATAAATAGGTATACTTGAGGATGCATATGTATATAAGGGTACATAGGCATATGTAAGATAAATGATACTCTAACTAGATAAAGTGGACATTACAGATGTACAAAGATGTTTATATTTTTAGGTATATGCATTTGTGTTCCAACAACATTATTGTAGATAGGTATGGATATTGGTGTATGTGTATGTATATGTATGTGTATGTATATTGGGATACATTGGATATATTTATATCTATACATATATGTATGCATAATATGATGTATTAGACATAATATAATAAGTTTAGATATAAGTGTGAATAGTATAGGTACAAGATGAATCATAGGGATATATGTGCACTCATGCATATAGACAATAGCCTCTATATGGATGTAACTCTTATGAATATGTCATATATTCATGATAATGATCATGCATGACTAAAGATGTTACAATTAAAGCGTGTAAAATATATAGAAGCACATGAGATTATACATTGATGCTTTAAGCTATGCTATTATGATTATAAAAGGATACCAATATATGTTCACATGTGTATGAAGGTAACTTGATTATGATAACATACAGAAATGTATGAACCTATATATATGATATTAGGCTCAAAGATATGTTGTAATTGAGTTAAAAGCATATAAGACAATAAGAGAGAAATGAAGATAATTCAAGTAATAAGTTATAGTGCCCATGTTTGTGTTTAAGTTGTGGATAGATCGGCATACCTATAAGGGTTCCTCGCAACCGCCCTATGTTCGACCCCGTTTGGATCCCTATGATTCGGCCTTATACAGATCCCTATGTTTGACCCTGTTTGGGTCCCTATGATTGGTACCTTCAGGTATCCTATTGTACCTTCAGGTACTACAACATAGTACAGTTACAATTTCACCTGTTATCCATATTCTTAGAAAAGTGCAGGCTTATTACATGTTACAAGTAAAGCAATATGAAAAGTAATTTAATAAAAATGACATAGCCTATCATAAAGTCAATTCACATATTATTTTACTTAACTCATGGAAAACATATAGCAAGCATTAGCTTGTATGTAGAGGTTTTTAAACTTGAGGTATGTAACACTATAGTAACTCTTGCATATATTATTAATGATAAGTAATTTAATAGAATGACATGATAACATATACCCTGATCTGAGTTCCAACATCATTATATATATACATATAAACTCATACATAGCCTATGGAGAACATGTAAAAGAGCATAATTATGTTTGGAATATAAAAATGTATGATGTTATAGAAACACATGCCTATAATGATCGCTATTGATTTCTAATGTTTTCATTTGCTTCACATGTTATTTAATTAATGATTGTCATTGATTATAGTATATACTTGCAACCTTAATAATAAGTTAAGTATAGTTATTATGCAATTTTTATATTGTGGTTCTAGATTGTACTTGACTAATACTATGCCTATATGTGTAAATTATCAGCAAATTCTGTAACGAATTATTTTCAGATTATATTCCCTTGTTCCCCACTAAGCTAATAAACTTAGCATGGGTGTTTATCTGTGTAGGTACTTGAAGTTAGATTTTTTCCTAGCGAGATAAGATCTACTGCAGCAAGGCCAACACTAAGGGCAGGAAGAGTCTAAATATGTAGCTATATTTTCGTTGCCTTTGTAAGTATTATATTTTTTATCAATAGAATGTAATAAGAAGAACCAGTTTAATGTAACCTAAAGCTTTCTTATGATCCTTGTCAACGTTTTGGTGTATATTATAATATCTATGATAACAGGTATTAAGAGAGATTAGATTAGTCTTTACATTTTTGGTATCAGAGCGCCTAGGTTTAGGCGGTTCTAGCCAATAAGAGTTTAGAAATAAGTAGTTACAAAAGGTTTTGGTTGTGTGTTGGCCTAATACAGATTGTCCCTTTTTTTTTCAATATAGGTTTAACAATTAATAAGTTGAAAGAAACTAGAAAATAGATCATTAAAGTTAACAGCTTTAGGGCTTTCAATTTTTCTGCCCCTGATTCTATGGATGCAACTCGAAATGAAATCCTAGCTCCTATAGTAAATGGATTAAAGGAAATGAAATGTAACCTAATCCAAATTTTACAAGAGTTAATTGAGCATAGGGTATCAATAGATACCAAGGGTGAAAGTGAGATTATAGGAAATTGAAATAAAAATACTAAAAAAGTGAAAATAAGTAAAAGAAAAAGGATAATGGAAAAAGGTTTTACTAGTGATTCATCTCAACCTACACTCAAGTTAATAAGGTGAGGTGTACCCGCTTAAGCTCCTAAATGCTCGTATTATTCTAGGAACCATTGCGGTGTGTGTAGATTTCAGCAAATGGCTTATTTTAACTGTGGATGTATAGATTATTTTATTACAAATTGCCCGACGCCACAAAGCAAAAGTAAGACATTATCTATAAATGAAAAGAAACCTGAGGTGTTAGATGTATCTTAGAAAGGAAAAGAAGATCATAGCAATAAGGAACAGGTCTATGAACCCAATCGCGTTCATGCAAATCGGCAAGATTGAGGTTTCAAATAAAACAAGATGTCATCAAATAGGCTTTTTTGTAATTATTTTCTTCTCTTTTGATTATTACTTATATGTACTAGTAGAATTTGAAAATGGAAGTGTTATATGTATTGTTGGAATAATAGATAGGATGAAGCTTTGAAAGTAATCTCAATGTATGATAGTATGACAGTAGGATCTTAAGTTCAAATTGAGCATTAAATGATATGAAATGAATATATGATTAGTATTTAAATTATAGTATAATTATATTAATATAATATATAGAATATTTCAATATGGTGCAAGAGAAGGAGTTTTGTGTATATTAATGAGGTTTTTTATATTTGAAATTATTATGACAATAAGTTGAGGTTATTTTAGTGCTCGAAATACCTGTCAGTGACTCCTTAACAGCATGGGCAACTGATTAAACCATTCATGATAGGTTAGGGCAAACATCTATGATACATGAAAACATACATTTGCATTTTATAGCATACACAAAATCATCATTCTTCTATAGCATTGCATTTGTATCATTTGACAAGACATGAAAAGCACTAGATTGTATGTATGACCCCAACTGAAAAGGAAACTTAAGGATATATGTCGAGTGCGGTAATGATGTGATAGTAAAAGAAAGATTATGATTATAAAAAGATAAAGTTAAATAGAATCTAAAGGTGATGACGTAGATAATAGGAGAAGCGGGAAGAGATAGAATTGGATAGAGTTTGATTGGGGATAAGACAGAGTTATAGGAATATAAATGATAAGATTTGGTATATAATATAAGGATACAAGTCTGAATTTCGAGGACGAAAATCTTTTTAAGGGGAGAGAATTGTGACACCCCTATTAAGGCTCTAGGAGAATGAATATGCAATTTAAAGATAGTATTATTGATATATGTTGGGTTAGTCAATAAATTATACGTTAAAGATATAGAGGGAATTATTTAAAAAGATGAAAGGCATAATGGTCATTTTAAATTAAGTTATATGTGTGATTAATTTTGAGAAAATGTAAGTTAAGGGACCTAATTGAAAAGCAAAAGAGAGAGTTTAGGGGAAGAAACATGAAATTGAAGGAAAATAGGGACTTAAATGTAATTTTTGCAAAAAACAACACATGGTCTTATGAGAGCTTAACACCTAACCTTCTAGAATGGTCTTGAGAAAGGTATAATTCAAGGAATTTGATGGGATGGCCAGCCGCTTCACTTTAAAGAAGATTAAGGCCACCATTTTCTCTCAAAAACTCAAATTCTCTAACCCGTAAATAACCCCTAAAAAGATCCAACCATAGCTAGTTGCAAGGAGAAAGAATTTAGTGGTTAGCTTCCTTAAGGTAAGGGAACTTGTCTTCTCTTCTATAAATTTTTTATCATAATGAAATTTGAGGGATTATATGAATCTTTAAGAATGATAATTTGTGATTTTTTATAAAGAAAGAGAGAGAAGCAAAGGCAAGGAGCAAAAAGAGGGAAAGCTTGAAGGAAGTAGTCATCTAGAGTTAAGGGAACTTTGATATGTTTGTAGGTGTTATATATATTTATTTAGTTATTAGAGAGGTTAATTTTATATTTTTAAGTAATTAATGCATGAATATGATGGTTAGTTAGGTATAAAGACTGAAATAGGAGCATAATTCGTCTAGTTAGCAAAATATGTCCTAGGGTTCACTGGACCTATCCGGACTATTCTTTCTATATCTGGAGTTTGAGAGCTCCAAATTGAGTAATTCTAGTTGTAATATAAACTAGACTTATAAAATTAAGTGTCATAAGAAGACACCAACGTGTGCTTCATCCTTTATGAGAGTCAAAAGTTAGATTGAACCCAGACCTAGTCTGTTGCCCTGTCATTAGGAGCAGTCCACATTATTTGGTGACTATCTTGCGATTTACAAGGTCAAATTAAGTTAACTTTAATGTTTTTGAAACTAGACACAAAGAGTAACAAGTTTGTAGAAGATCACTTTGGCTGAATCTAGTTGGATCTATGCCAAAATTGTAAAACAAAATGAACCAGGAAAACTATCTCGTCTCTATCACGAGTTGTGCGGGAGTCATGAGTTGTCCCATTTGGTCTCTATCATGAGTCATGAAGGGAGTCAAAAATCATCCCTCTTCCATTATCTTTTCTCCTTTTTTGTCTTCTTTTCTTAATGGAATCAAAGATTTTGATTAAATTAACTATGACCAATCAACTTATAATATGTTATAAATACATAGAGGTTTGGAAGTACCTTAATGTAAACTAATTATTATTTGATTTGGAGATGGAGAAATAATTTAAAATGAATCCAAATATAAAGGAAACATGAGTAATTGTATTGTTTAAGCCATTACTTGGACTAACCATTAACCTTAAGCATGTAACAAATGGAATCAAAGTATAAGAGTATAAATGAACAATTGTATGCTAGAATGTATGAGAATATACTTATATAGATGTTTGTGTGTGTGTGTGTGTGTATAAAGACATAATAAGTTATGAAATATGTATGATAGATAATATACCTTGAGGTGTAGTTATAAGGAAACTGGAATGCATAAGTTAATGCAAGCTACTACTTAGCTCACATACCAATTCTATGTGTGTAAACTAATGTGATTAGAATATATGAATATCAATAAGGGTATAAATAGGTATACTTGAGGATGCATATGTATATAAAAGTACATAAGGATATGTAAGATTAATGATACACTAACTAGATAAAGTGGACATTACAGATGTACAAAGATGTTTATATTTTTAGGTATATGCATTTGTGTTCCAACAAAATTATTGTAGATAAGTATGGATATTGGTGTATGTGTATGTATATTAGGATACATTGGATATATTTATATCTATACATATATGTATGCACAATATGATGTATTAGACATAATATAATAAGTTTAGATATAAGTGTGAATAGTATAGGTACAAGATGAATCATAGGGATATATGTGCACTCATGCATATAGACACTAGCCTCTATATGGATGTAACTCTTATGAATATGTCATATAGTCATGATAATGATCATGCATGACTAAAGATGTTACAATTAAAGCATGTAAAATATATAGAAGCACATGAGATTATACATTGATGCTTTAAGCTATACTGTTATGATTATAAAAGGATACCAATATATGTTCACATGTATATGAAGGTAACTTGATTATGATAACATACAAAAATGTATGAACCTTTATATATGATATTAGGCTCAAAGATATGTTGTAATTTAGTTAAAAGCATATAAGACAATAAGAGAGAAATGGAGATAATTCAAGTAATAAGTTATAATGCCTGTGTCTGTGTTTAAGTTGTGGATAGATTGGCATACCTATAAGGGTTCCTTACAACCACCCAATGTTCGACCCCGTCTGATCCCTATGATTCAGCCTTATGTAGATCCCTATGTTCGACCCTATTTGGGTCCTTATGATTGGTACCTTCGGGTATCCTATTGTACCTTCAGGTGCTACAGCATAGTACAGTTACAGTTTCACCTATTATCCATATTCTTAGAAAAGTACAGGCTTATTACAAGTTACAAGTAAAGCAATATGAAAGTAATTTAATAGAAATGACATAGCCTATCATAAAGTCGATTCACATTTTATTTTACTTAACTCATGGACAACATATAGTAAGCATTAGCTTATATGTAGAGGTGTTTAAACTTGAGGTATGTAACACTATAGTAACTCTTGCATATATTATTAATAATAAGTAATTTAATAGAATGACATGATAACATATACCCTGATCTGAGTGCCAACATCATTATATATATACATATAAACTCATACATAGCCTATGGAGAACATGTAAAAGAGCATAATTATGTTTGGAATATAAAAATGTATGATGTTATAGAAACACATGCCTATAATGATCGCTATTGATTTCTAATGTTTTCATTTGTTTCACATGTAATTTAATTAATGATTGTCATTGATTACAGTATATACTTGCAACCTTAATAATAAGTTAAGTATAGTTGTTATACAATTTTTATATTATTGTTCCATATTGTACTTGACTAATACTATGCCTATATGTGTAAATTATCAGCAAATTCGGTGAGGAATTATTTTTCATATTATATTCCCTTGTTCCCTGCTAAGCTAATAAACTTAGCACGGGTGTTTATCTGTGTAGGTACTTGAAGTTAGATTTTTTCCTGGCGAGACAAGATCTGCTGCAGCAAGGCCAACACTAAGGGCAAGAAGAGTCTAAGTACGTAGCTATATTTTCGTTGTCTTTGTAAGTATTATATTTTTTAATCAATAGAATGTAATAAGAAGAACTAGTATAATGTAACCTAAAGCTTTCTTGTGATCCTTGTCAACGTATTAGTGTATATTATAATATGTATGATAACAGGTATTAAGAGAGATTAGATTAGTCTTTACAATATTAAATAGAAAATCTTTTATATTTATAAAGAGAAATTTCTTAATTTACATATTATTTTATAGGTGAAAATTGGGACATTGGTCCCTTTTATTATAGAAAAATTTCAGTCAAACTTGTATAAAATCATTTGATGGGTTTTTAGGTTATCGTTCGAATAAAAACATTTATTTTTCGTAAAAAGGATATTAAAATAATAATAAAAGATAACATGCATAAATCGAGCTATTAATTGAATTGAGAACATTGGTTCTTTAATGCATATTTGTGAAATTCTTTCTTGTGGTTTTTTGGAGTAAAATAGGACATTGGTCCATTTTATGAGAAAAATCCATTTTAATTAAGTAGAAATAGTTTTGATGTTATTTTTAATTAAAGCATGTAAAAAAAACTATTTCTTTACTAGTTATTACATATTTTTGGAAAGTAAAAAAGGAAATTAAATACATGTCAAAATAATAAATGAATAAAATAATGGAATTTCTAATCTAATCTACTTCTCGTTATCCTCCGACCCGATCCGGAAAGGAGTTACACATATAAAAATATAACAAGAAAAGTAAATAATAATGATAATATTAAATAATAAAAATAGTTATAAATATTACCATTATAACAATAAAAAATATTAGTAATAATAATATTTACAATAATAAAATTAATACAAATTAATACTATCAAAAATCATAACAATAACAAAATAATTAACAATACTAAATTTAATGATAAAAAGACAAATATTAATAGAACATCAGTAATAGCAATAATCATATTAATGCAATATTATTATTATTATTATTATTATTATTATTATTATTATTATTATTATTATTATTATTAGTGGTGGTAGTAGTAGTAGTAGTAGTAATAGTAGTAGTAGTAGCAGTAGCAGTAGCAGTAGTAGTAGTAGCAATAAAGATAAAAACAACATTAGTAAGAGTAATAATAACAATAATAGTAATTAAATTGATAATTAGATACACACATAAATATATAAAATAGAGATAAATAATAATGAAAGAAATAATAATTTAAAGTAAAAAATTAAAATAATATATATAAATATAAAAAAATGTGAATAGTGAAGGAAAGAAATCAAAAGGGGCCAAAATAAGGGAATTAAAGAGGATTTGGGCCAAAGCGAAAAAAGATGAAAAAGGGGTAATAACGTGAAGCGTGAGTGCAATAAGTGATGACCCAAGGTCCAATGGAGTGAGTCACAACTCAAAGTCTAAGGAAGTGAGTCAAAGGAGTGAGTCACGACTCAAGGTCCAAGGGACAGTGGCTGGGACTTTTAGCGACAAGAATTTGTAACTGTTGCCATAAACTCTTATCGCTAAAGGTCCACAGCAACAACAAAAGGAATTATGTGAGAAACATTTTAGCAATAGAAGAAATCGCTCGTTACTAAAGGGACTAAAACAACTTCTCACGCAAAAAACCAAAGGAAAAACCATTTTGGCCTAAAAATACCTTAAATAACATGCATAAAAAATCTAATTAATAAACTATAATAAATTATGTATTTTAATAACAAATAAACCAATAAACAAATTAACAACAAAACCAATTAAATTAACATTTTGAATCAACAAACAACAAATTAATAAAACAATTAAATTCATATATAATATAAGATATTATATTAATTAACAAATTAATATCATAAAAAAATAATTAACAACTAATTTATATAATGACACAATTGATTTATTAAGCTAATATAATAAATTAATACACAAAATTAGCTAGCAAATCAACATATTTTACAATTAATTAGCAAATAATCACAAATAAGAGAAATTGAAAATCTATTAAAGTAGATCTATAAAATTAACAAGTTAATAAACTAAAAAATTATTTACATAATTAATTCAAACTAAACATTTAATTTATGGGTTTTAGGAGGCTCGAGAATATTACCTTTAATGTTGGTTCCATCACAAGACAAGGATTTGGCATTTTACGATTTTTTTTATTTTATATGATTTTTTGTAATTTTTTAAAGTTAAAAATCCTTATTTTTCATAGGAGAAGAAGAAAGAAAGAAAGAAAGAAAGAAAGAAAGAAAGAAAGAAAGAAAGAAAGAAAAGAAAAAGGAAGAATAAGAGGTAAAAGAGGAGAGAGACTGATTCAGGGATAAATTTTACCCTTAAATATCCCAAAATAGGATAAGAGTTGGTTAAAGATTTTTTCCCACAAATTTTACCCTATTCTCGGGTGTAAAATACACTCTGGGAGTGACTCATGAGCTCCAATCATGGACCATTCACTTTTTGTTGACTTTTGACTTTTGCCATCTTTTTTTTTCAACTAACTAACCTCTAATCCAAAATATTTTGCCATTTTTAGGCATAAAGATGACATGTTTTCAAACAAATTGTCCTATGTATTTGTTCCCCTATGTCTTATATTTCCAATGAATCAAAAATCACTCAATTTGGATTTGTATATTGGGATTTATGGCCAAAATACTGACAACCGCTTTTAGGAAATTTTCAAGGACAGAATTGGTGTTTTGAATTTGAAAAATTACTAGGAACAATAGATTCATAATTAGGCCATTTTATATTCATAAAAGTTTCTCCAAAATGAGTCTATTTTCTATTAAAATTTTATTCATCTCAATAGAAGCTCTATAGAGGGACTTATGTCTGAAATACTATAAACTGGTCCAGGTGCAAGGATAGATTCGGGTCATCTATGTTCAAGCTTTAATTTTAAGAATATTAAGGACTGAATGGGATTTAGCTATCTTCAATAAAATTGTTGATCTATTTCTTAAGATTTAAATGAATTTTGATTCATCTAATTATGAGGTCTGTAGGCTTAGATAAAGTCGAAACACTCCAGACTGCTTTAACTTTTTAAAATCAATTTTCTTGTTTTACCTTTTTGAAAGAAATAAATGGGCAAAGCCTAAAAAAAGCACTTTAACGGCATGAAATACCCAAGAAAGCCTAGCACCTCCATTCCTTATCCATTTATGAGAAACCATTTTCTCATTAGGTAACTCTAATCAGGAGCTGCCTCAAGACTCAATATCTACAGTTTGGCCTGTGTAGGAGATAGGGGCCCACAAACAAGCATCCCTCAAGTGACAGACGGTTGTCTGCTGCCACTGAAGATCTAAAATGAGATTTTTATACATTTTGTTACAATGCTTAGAAATATCTTAAAAATCATGAAAACCTTTGAAAAAGTCTAAGAAATTCATGATCGAAGCTTCGAGATCCGAACCTAGTGTTAGCAATATGCTATTTTCTTATCATCAACAAACCCTAAACTAGGCTGTCTCAGGTTACGGTATCTACAGCTATCCCCAATTTTGGGAAGCTGGTGCACTAATGCCAAAATGAGCTAAAATTCTGAGTGAAAGGAAAAAGACGTGTACCTAACGCAACGAATCTCTTGGCTGGGTAAAACATGTACCTTCTAAGGTAGTGAGTCTTTTGATCGGGTAGCTATCGTTAACTTGTCGACGCATTAAACCTAGTTTGAGTAGTTAACATCAAGTTATTGATGTGTTAATCCTAGTTCAGATAGTTAACATCAGTTTATTGATGTGTTAATCCTAGATTAACTATTTGAATAGTGCCTGGGGCATGAAAAAATGGGACGAGTTAATTAACTCTGATTAGTGCCTGGGGTATGCAGAATTAGGTTATTTGAATACGTTTGATTAACACCTAGGGCATACAAAATCAAGATGACTTGATAAAGACTAATTAATGTTAGTGTAAGCCCTAGCCCCAATACATTGTTATAAAGCATTTAATTTAATGAATGAGGCATTTGTTTTATCTATTGTATTCCTGTGCATATCAATTGATAAAACTATCTAAGAATGTTTTATCAGTTTAAGTTATCATGTGTGAGGCATATGATTGTAAGACCTTGAAACAAATGGGACTTCATTCTAAATATCCTTAGTTAGTCATTGTTATGGGAATAACAAATGAATTAAGGCTAGTATGCTCTCTCTGATAAGTTGAGTTATGTCTTACGGATCATAAGGACAAGAGTGTCAATCAAAGATCATAGATACATGTTTAGAACATGGTATTTGGATTCGATTCGTTCAGGAGAATACTACATGGTACAAGTCATAAGTGTTTCTCATGTGCAAGTTTTGCATCGGAGTTCTTAGACCTAAAATCTCTATGAAACTCTTTATGAATTACTTTGTACTTTGACATACACCTAACGTGCTCATAACAGGGTGACAAGTATGGGTATGCTTGGGTATGCACTGATCCATGTTAGAGAGCATGAGAGAAGTGAAGGGATTACCCCTCTTAATAAGAGATAAAATATCATCGACCACTTGATCAGTGAACTTAGAAGTATATGGCCATACCGAGATGAAATAATGAGTAATCATTATTTATTTGAGAGTTCAGTGTCACTGGAATATCAAGAAAGGAATTAATATATATAAGGATGACTAACTCCATGCCTTATATTAATTTTGATATTTGAGGGTAAAGGACAATGCAAAATTGCATTAGGTCACTAAATGCCATGTGCATTTTCATTTAATTTGGAATGCTATAATATCTTGCTATAGAGTATATATAGCCTTTGAATTAATTTATTAATCCATTACCAATATTAAATGGACCTATAGGATCGCACACAAAGCATGAGGCTTAAAACATGTAATTAAAGTATTGGGCATTAATTTGGGCTTTTAATTAAAGTCAAATTAATGTATGTAATGGGTATTAAAATTGCTAAATGGACCTTGGTCCATTAGAGAGAGAGATTCGGCCCACAAGGTTTAATTTCAATTAATTAATTATCTTGTATTAATTAATTTAATTGAGTATTAAAGCCTAAAAGCATTTGAATAAAATTAAAACACTTATATAGGAGATAAAGTGACCGAAATTCTAAGATAAAAATAATGTGAATTTTGGCACATGCATATTTCCTAATTAAGTGGTAGTTTTTGATTAAATGTCTTATGTCATTTAAATTAATTTGAATTTATAACCTAAAAGGAATTTAAATTAATTTGAATCACTTAATTAGGAAGTGATGGAGGCTGAATATATTACCTAATTAAAGGGGATTTCGGCATCTTTAAGATTTCCTAAACCTAGTGGTATAAATGAATGTAATAAATTCTCCAAGTTAGTTTTTTTCTCTCTTTAAGCCGCCACTCTCAAGGGGAAACGACTCTTCCTTCTTCTCTTGGTTTTTGGGCAGCCATTGGTAAACTTTATGAAGAACAAGATCAGGTCTTATGTCTTTAGTTCAATACCCATTCCCGAATATACATACATAAAGCTAGTACTCTCGGTTTTAAACATTGCTTGCAAGTGTGTGTGTGAGAATAGAGAGAAGTGGCGCAAAGGCTGTTCCTTTTGGCATTGGTAATAGAGATCTAAGGCTGATAATTTCATCCTAATTGCTGGTCATCATCAAAATCAAGTCTTGAAGTGCATCTAAAGTTGTAAGTTTTAAAACCCTAAAATTGCTTGTTTTCGATTCTTGTTTATGGATTGCATGGTATGTATGATCGATTTTATTATTATTACGCTGCATGATCATCATATATATACCATGTCATATTCCATAAGTAGTATCAGAGCCTGAAAATGCTTATTTTAGTGCTTTAGATGCATGAAATAATTAATCAAAAATCGTTCGTCTAAAACCATGAATGCAGAAATTTTCTGTTTTGAGTTTTTTGCATTGTTTTGGTGTAAAAACAATTTTAAATGATTAGATAGGTATTATAATTATTATTAAATATTAATATACTGTCTTAAGATTTTCTTAGAGCTGTTCATGGTTGGATTTAATTATAAATACCTGATGGTACATGTTAATCTTGAAACTAGATGTTAGTTGACTTAATAAGTGTTTGTTTAACAACTAGTTTTCAAAATTAAATGTAAAAACGATTTTGGCATGTTTGTAAGTGATTTTTAAAGATTAAATATCAGGTCTGGACATATTTTAAATTTGTTTTTAATTCTGGTCCATGACAATTTAATTGATTAATTTTAAAATCACTTAAAACTATGACTAATTTGTGTTTGTTACATGTTTAATCGACATTGTTTGTTTTGTTTTGATTAAAATGGAAAAAACACATTTAGATTAGATTGGTACAGAAAATTAACTCAATATTTATGACATTATTTAAATTATTAATGACTCATAAAATTGATTTAAGTGTTTGTGCATTTTTGTGGCATCATATAAGCATTAATCAACTAGTTTCATTGTTATTTGTTTGTTTTTGTATGAATGCCGTGTATGATCTATGTTCTTCATGATTTTATGTTTTAATTCATGTTATAACATATTATATGTATTTTTAATGTTTATGGGTTATATGACATAAAATTAAAAATGGTAAAAATTGAAAATTACACTAGAGTTGATTTATGGCACAAATCTAACTAGTTTGTATTTTGGGCTTTTAAGAAAACTTATTCAATAAGAGGATTTAGTCCATTGGGCTTCGGCCCAGGCCCATCATGGGGTCCTCTCTTAAAAGTTCAAGTACACAATTTCCATTAATGGGCTTGGCTAAATTAATTAAAATTGGACTTTGTTTTATCCATGAATATTATGTATATTTATTTGCTTGTTTTGTGTGATGAATGGATATGCATGGTGCATTCATGGGCCCTGGGTTTTTGTAATTAAATATGGCCTGCGAGCCATTATGTATTAGTGTAAAAGTTTCATTTATTTCTTAGAATAGAATTTATTTGAAGACTTTGTAAATCAAGATGAAGCCCACCGGAGTGGAGAAGCCCAACTTGAAGATTCTTATGTAATAGTATAGAATCTTAGTTGTAGGTTTTTGGGTCCATGTTTGTCAAGCTTTACTTTATGCAATTATATATATATGTATGCTATGAATGAATGAATGACAAAGCATATGCCATGTAAGCCGTAATAAAATGAATCCCTAAAATAGTAAGTCACAAAGTTGCCTTCCTAATTCAAAACATGTCAAGGCATCGACATCGGTCACGTAGACTATGAGTCGTAGATGCCCCCGATTATCCTTGTGAGGCATGGGTTGTGAATGTAGGTTAGACTTAACATGGAAAGGGATGCCTGTACCTAGGCAACTAATAAATGGGTTTGTGCTATAACATCTTAAGATGTTAGCCCATTTGATCCAAGATTCATGTACGAGACATGATTGGAGTTTTCCTACCTAAGTAACTTAACTTGTTAGGTGTACAAGCTGAGCTTGACTAATAATTTGTTGTGAAAAGTTGATCTTGGCCCACATTAAATCACTAACGTGAATTATTTAAAGGGATATTAATTCGGTTTGTGGGATTATAAATAAGACCTCCTTTAATCTTGCTAAGTTTTATTATAGATTGACAATGGCTTTCTCAAACAACAACTTTTCATTGTGATCGGTCCTGGAAAAGGACAAACTGAATGGCACCAATTTCATAGACTAGTTTCAAAACTTAAGAATAGTTCTTAAGCAAGACAAAAAGTCGTATGTTTTGGATGCACCCTTGCCTAAAGAACCTGGTAGGATTGCCTCTGCGGTTTAAAAGGAAACTTTTGAGAACAAGAAGAGCGACTCCAATGATGTGACATGTTTGATGCTGGCCACTATGGTGTCTAACTTGAAAAAGCAATTCATGGACCAAGAGGCTTATGCGATCATGGTGCACCTCAAGGAGATGTTCCAAGAGCAAGCTCATCACGAGAGATTCGTGACAACAAAAGTCTTAATTTCTTGTAAGATGGCTACGGGTACTCCTGTTAGTACCCATGTACTTAAGATGAAAGGGTATCTTGATACTCTTGAGAAACTTGAGGTATAAGTCTCGAAGGAATTGGCCACTGACTTGATCTTAGGTTTATTGACTGATGATTATGATCCATTTGTTATGAATTATAACATGCATGCAATGAACAAGACAGTCAGTGAGCTTTATGGGATGCTTAAGAATGTTGAAGAGAACATTCAAAAGACCAATCCCGTACTTATGGTTTAAGGGGGCATTAAGAAGGGACCCACTAAGGGAAAAGGAAAGGGAAAGGCAAAACCCAAGAATGACCTAGCTCGGTTCAAGTCAAATGGGAGTGCACCTCAGGCCCAATCCAAGCCCAAGGCATAAAAGCTTAAGGAGAGTGAGAGAACATGCTTCCATTGCAACAAGATAGGGTATTGGAGTAAGAATTGTGCTCTTTTCAAGGAAGAACAGAAGAAGAATGGAGCCAAGGCATCCAGTTCTGGTATTTTTGTTGTTGAAATTAACCTTTTTATTTCTACCACTTGGGTATTGGATATCGGTTGTGGTTCTCACATTTGTTCAAATGTGCAGGGGCTAAAAAATAGGCGGTAACTTGGGAAGAATGAAGTGGACCTCCGTGTGGGGAATGGACCATAGAGATAGGCGACTATCAACTCATTTTACCTTTCGAAATTTGTTTAGTATTGAAAATTGTTATTATGTGCCTGCTATAAGTAGAAACATTATTTTAGTTTCTTGTTTGGATTTGGACGGATTTGATTTTGTTATTAATAATGGCAATGCTCATATTCATCGCCAAGGCATTTCATATGGCAATGCCAGGTTGCAAAATGGACTTTATATCCTTGATCTACAAAACAAAGAGTCCATATACAACATTAATACAAAGAGGGTTAAATCAAACGAATTAAACCCTACCTACTTCTGGCATTATCATTTAGGTCATGCAAACAAAAAATCCATTTCAAGACTCTATAAATCTAGAGTGCTTGGGTCATTCGACTTAGAATCTTATGACACATGTGAGCCATGTTTGCATAGAAAAATGACAAAAAGTCCTTTTAATAAGAAAGACGAGAGGACTAATGACTTATTGGAGCTAATACATACCGATGTATGTGGACCATTAAGTACACAAGCTAGAGGTGGTTTTAGCTACTTCGTGACGTTCACAGATGACTTCAGTAGATATGGCTACGTCTATCTAATGAAGTACAAGTCTGAAACTTTTTAGAAATTCAAAGAGTTTAAGAACGAAGTAGAGAAACAACTTGGCAAAAGCATAAAAGCCATTTGATCATATCGAGGTGGCGAATACTTAAGCTAAGAGTTTGACAGTCATCTGAAGGAGTGTGGAATCATTTCACAGCTCACTTCTTCTTGAATGTCACAATGGAATGGTGTATCCGGAAGGAGAAATCAAACTCTATTGGACATGGTTCGAACAATGATGAGTCAAGCAAAACTTCTTGTCTCCTTTTGGGGTTATACATTAGAAACTACTGTGTTTCAACTAAATCGTACTCCAACTTAAGCAGTTGAGAAAACACCATATGAAGTGTGGACTCGAAAAGAACCCAATATGTCTTTTCTCATGATTTGGGGCTGTGAAGCACATGTTAAGAAATTAACATCTGATAAACTAGAGTCTAAATCCACTGTCTGCTTGTTTGTGGGTTATCCCAAAAAAACAAAGGGATACTACATTTACTCATAAGTCGAGAACAAAGTATTTGTTGGTCGCAAGGCTGTTTTCTTAGAAAAGGAGTTCCTTCTCAAGAAAGACAGTGGGAGTATAGTAAAACTTGGAGAAATTCAAGTGCCATAAACTCCTATAGAGGATGAGTTGGAAATGGGATCAAGTTCACAACCAGTTGTAGAATAAGAACCCATTACACAAGAACCTAGAAGGTCCGGTAGGGTACGTCGGGAGATTGAGAGATACGGATTTCTAATCACCGACAGTGATACTATTGAGTTAGTAGATCGTGAGGATCATACTACCTACCGAGAAGCTATTAAGAGCCCAAACTTGAAAAATTGGCTTGAAGCCATGAAATTCTAGATGAAATCAATGTATGATAACAAGGTTTAGACCTTGGTTGATCCACTGGAAGGTGCTAAGGTAATTGAATACAAGTGACTATTTAAACTAAAAACTGATAAGACCTACAAAGGTAGACTAGTAGCAAAAGGTTTTCGATAAACTCATAGTGTAGACTATGATGAGACCTTTTTATCTATAGTCATGCTCAAGTCCATTAGGATCTTGCTTGCCATAGCTGCATATCATGATTATGAGATGGCAAATGGATGTCAAAACTGCTTTCCTCAACGAAAATTTACTTGAGGATGTGTATATGACACAACCTAAGGGTTTTGTCAATCCCAAGCATTCTAAGAAGGTTTGCAAGCTTCAAAAATCCATTTATGGATTAAAACAAGCGTCCCAAAGTTGGAATCTTCGTTTTGATGAGGCAGTCAAAGAATTTGACTTCATCAAGAATGAAGATGAGCCTTGTGTGTATAAGATGGTTAGTGGGAGCATAATAGTATTTCTGGTCCTATATGTGGATGATATCCTTCTCATTGGGAATGACATTCCAACATTGCAAAAGGTAAAGCAATGGTTTGGGAAGTGTTTCTCAATGAAAGACTTAGGTGAAGCCGAGACAATACTTGGTATTCGGATCTATAGAGATAGATCGAATCGGCTTTTGGGACTAAGTCAAGAAAAGTACATAGACAAAATACTAAAGCATTTTATTATGGGAGACTCAAAGAAAGGGTACATACCTTTGACTTTGGGAGTTCCTTCAACTAAAGACCAGTGCCCTAAAACTAAAGAAGAAAGGGACAACATGAGTAGAATCCCATATGCTTCTGCTATTGGATCTATCATGTACGCTATGTTATGTACTAGGTTGGATGTTGCTCATGCACTGAGTATAACCAGTAGGTTTTAGCAAGACCCTGGTGAGAAGCACTGGTCTGCTATAAAGGGGATTCTAAAGTACCTACAAAGGACTAAGGATAACCTATTGGTGTATGGTGGTCAAGAAGAGCTCATCATACAAGATTATGCCGATGCTGTTTTTCAGACCAGCACTCAGGATTCAAGATCACAATCTGGGTTTGTTTTTGTTTTGAACGGTGGTGCTGTCATCTGGAAAAGCTCGAAGCAAGAGACCGTTGCCGACTCAACTATAGAATCTGAATATATTGCAGCAAGCGAGGCTGCAAAAGAGGCTGTTTGGATTAAAAATTTCATTTTTTGATTAGGAGTGGTCCCAAACATCCTAGATCCATTAGAAATTTTTTGTCACAACAATGAGGCCATCGCACAGGCCAAGGAGCCTCGGTCACACCAGAAATCCAAATATATACTCAAGAGGTACCACCTGATCAGAGAGATCATTGATCATGGGGACGTCAAGTTTAGCAAGATAGCAAGTGAAGACAATGTAGCAGATCTTTTGACGAAACAGTTGCATCCAAATCTGCACGAAGCTCATTTAAGAGCATTCGGTCTAAGGGATATGTCCAATTGGGACTAGTGCTAGTGGCAGATTGTTAGTGTAAGCCCTAGCCCCAATACATTGTTATAAAGCATTTAATTTAATGAATGAGACATTTATTTTATCTATTGAATTCCTGTGTATAACAATTGATAGAACTATCCAAGAATGTTGTTTCAATTTAAGTTATCATGTGTGAGGCACATGGTTGTAAGACCTTGAAACAAATGAGACTTCATTCTAAATATCCCTAGTCAGCCATTGTTATGGGAATAACAAATGAATTAAGGCTAGTATGCTCTCTCTGATAAGTTGAGTTTTGTCTTACGGATCATAAGGACAAGAGTGTCAATCAGAGATCATAGATACATATTTAGAATATGGTATCTGGATTCGATCCGTTCATGAGAACACTACATGGTACAAGTCATAAGTGTTTCTCATATGCAAGTTTTGCATCGAAGTTCTTAGACCTAAAATCTCTATAAAACTCTTTATGAATTACTGTGTACTTTGACATACACCTAACGTGCTCGTAATAGGGTGACAAGTATGGGTATGCTTAGGTATGCACTGATCCATGTTAGAGAGCATGAGAGAAGTGAAGGGATTACCCTTCTCGATAAGAGAGAAAATATCATCGGCCACTTGATTAGTGAACTGAGAAGTGTATCGCCATACCGAGATGAAATAATGAGTAATCATTATTTATCTGAGAGTTTAGTGTCACTGGAATATCAAGAAAGGAATTAATATATATAAGGATGACTAATTCCATGCCTTATATTAATTCTGATATTTTAGGGTAAGGGACAATGCAAAATTGCATTAGGTCACTAAATGCCATTTGCATTTTCATTTAATTTGGCATGCTATAATATCTTGCTAGAGAGTATATATAGCCTTTGAATTAATTTATTAATTCATTGCCAATATTAAATGGACCTATAGGATCGCACATAAAGCATGAGGCTTAAAACATGTAATTAAAGTATTGGGCATTAATTTGGGCTTTTAATTAAAGTCAAATTAATGTATGTAATGGGTATTAAAATTGCTAAATGGGCCTTGGTCCATTGGAGAGAGAGATTCGGCCCACAAGGTTTAATTTCAATTAATTAATTATCTTGTATTAATTAAGTTAATTGAGAATTAAAGCCTAAAAGCATTTGAATCAAATTAAAACACTTAAATAGGAGATAAAGTGACTAAAATTCTAAGATAAAAATAATGTGAATTTCGGCACAAACATTATTTCCTAATTAAGTTGTAGTTTTTGATTAAATGTATTATGTCATTTAAATTAATTTGAATTTAAAACCTTAAAGGAATTTAAATTAATTTGAATCACTTAATTAGGAAGTGATGGAGGCTGAATATATTACCTAATTAAAGGGGATTTCGGAATTTTTAAGATTTCCTAAATCTAGTGGTATAAATGAATGAAATAAATTCTCCAAGTTAGGTTTTTTCTCTCTCTAAGCTGCCACTCTCAAGGGGAAAGCACTCTTCCTTCTTCTCGTGGTTTTTTGGCAGCTATTGGTGAACTTTAGGAAGAACAAGATCAGGTCTTGTGTCTTTAGTTCAATACCAATTCCCGAATATACATATAAAGTTAGCACTCTCGGTTTTAAGCATTGCTTGCAAGTGTGTGTGTGAGAATGGAGAAGAGTGGCGTAAAGGTTGTTCCTTTTGTCATTAGTGATCGAGATCTAAGGCTGATAATTTCATCCTAATTGCTGGTCATCATCAAAATCAAGTTTTGAAGTGCATCTAAAGTTGTAAGTTTTAAAACCCTAAAATTGCATGTTTTTTATTCTTGTTTATGGATTGCATGGTATGTATGATCAATTTTATTATTATTTCGCTGCGTGATCATAATATATATACCATGTCATATTTCATCAATTAACGCACAAGGCATGCAGAATTAATATTGTTTGAATAGGTCTTATCAGCACCTAGGGCATGCAGAATCAATATTGTTTGAATGCATCTGATTAGAACCTGGGACATGCAAAATTGAGATGACTTAATTGGATCTAATTGGCATCAAGTTGTTTGACTAGCAAAATGAAATAAGTTTTGAGTAATTGCTTCATTATGATCCTTTATGGACTGACCTTTTATTTTGGCTGGTATTTCTGGTGAGTGTATTATCCCTCCTTCAAGAGACATCCCATTGGGGAGGTTCCTGGAAAGCATACATCTGTGAAGAGTCATTGAGACTATGTAGCACCATTCTGACAAATATGCATATGTGAAAAGTCATTGAGACTATGTAGCGCCATTCTAACGAATATGTATATATAAAAAGTCACTGAGACTATGTAGCGTCATTCTAGCAAATATGCATCTGTGAAGAGTCATTGAGGCTATGTGGCATCATTTTGGCACAATCCCAATGACTATGTCACCACTCTGCAGATTGGCACCAATGTAAAGAAAACCATCATCGTCAGAGCTATTGACCTACGTTTGATCTTATTATACACTCTTTCAAAATTTACATTGTCATCAGACTTTTGCCTCATGTCCAATAGCTTCTTGCTATGTGTCTCTTTTATTTTTACTTATTCAGGCAACTTCTTAGGATGAGGATGGGTGTCTTTATTCCCTATCATTGAAGCAGTAAATATATACCCCCTGGTGGGGTTTTAAGTACTTGGTGTAAAAAGCATTAAATGTTAGTGCTTTGTTTATTAAATCTAACCTTTTAGGTTTTTGTTTTTCTTTTATTCTTTTACACTTGTTACTATTACTCTTGTCTTGTCATGATATGTTCAATTATATGTCTTATTGATTTCATGGCATTTTTTCTTTCCATAATTATTATCATTTCCATTATTTTCAAGCTTGATAAATATGAACAAAGTGAAGAACAACAGTAATTTTGGGCATATTAAATATGAACAAAATGAAGCATAATATGTACACATAGTTTTTAAATATAAGTTTTATCTTTATATTCAACAAAAATTTTCCAACACTCCCTTAATACAAAAATGGATAAGTTACTATAAAGGCCCTGGTCTTCCATGATAGGCTAGCCCAAATGGGGGTTTAAATGTTGATGGCCTGGGAGAAATGGCTGGTACCCTTGCCTATGGTGTCGGAGGGGGTTGATCATTATCTGGCCCTAATCTGAAGCGAAATTCAGGCAATGCTGCTATCAAAGGCTACCAAACCTATGTTATTACCTCTGCTAGTCTCTCTAAATCCTGACTAACCTCAGTAATAGCCCTAGAATGGCGCTAAAGGTATCTCATTAAATCACCCCTCAAGTACATAATATACTTCCTCAACTTCTTATTAGTCTCTATCACGGCCCACCTAGCCTTAAGGGTCTCAGTCTCAATGCGGGTACTCTGATCTCTAAGCTAAGTGATAGAGTCATCCATTACCTATAAGGTCACCTCAAATTTCTATCCTACAGCCATTAAATTGGCTCTGATACCCCATATATCAAACTACAAAGTCTATACCGCTGCTGGCAATATCTGTAAAGATTGTACCATTGTGAGTATAGTCTGTAATGTCTAGCCTTAGCATCCTTTAGCACTATTAGTCTCCTAGAGATATCATTTAGAGGGATTGAGGGTGCACATGCTGGCAATGGTGGAATAGATGGTGAAAGTGTTGTTGATGTAGATGCCCTCGGATGCCCATAAGGTAGAGGAGCTAAAGAAGTGGATGATCTAGGATGTCTATAGGGAGAGAACCTCCCTAGCCTCATGGCAAGAAATCTCTAATGCCTAATAGGAGATCAAAGGTGCACAGGTGGCTGTGGCAATCCACTTAAAAGCTCCTACAGATTAATCTACATATCAAACTCGTAATTTGAGTCCATCCCTATCCCTTAAGGCTTTTACAGCTCGTAAGGCTCATCTAGCCGCTTTGCCAGAGGCTAATGTGTTAGAGGTATCTGTGGCTCTATCGACGCCATCTGTAGTGGCTCATCCTACTCGTTGCCCTCTCCAAATGCACCTAGAACTATGGGGTCAAAACTACACCTCTGTTTGGTCTTCAATACAGTGAGTAGCCTGTACTCTCCCTCTCGTTACTCTATGGGCTCCACCATACTCATCATAACTGCTGCCTACAATTTGATGTAGATGCTCTCTAGAACAGGGTTACCAAAGTCACTCTCGCATGCCCCTAAAGACAACAGCAATTAAGTGATGATTCCTCAAATGCAAATCTAAGTCCCAAACTAAGTGCCTACTCTGACCAGCATCGCAATAATCTCATGCATGATATCTATGTGTCTGTCCTACTGCATACCCTAAAAAACTGGTGACATCTGTGGAGATAATATTACCTGGACTCTCTATATGTCCTAAGTATGAAGTAGATAAGACCCTCTAGAGGTATCGATAAATCTAAAAGGCCAACATGGTTTTTTTCACTATATCTAAGCGGTAAATGGCCCCTAGCAACATCATCGCTCCCCATCTGTCCCGATTTATCATCCTGGGCAGTGTACCCGTACCTAACCCGCTCAGGAGACCCATGGCCTAAGCAAACTTAAACCTCGTGAAGTTATAATGTATACCTAAAACCCAAAACTAGATGACTCCCTCTTATGTATCTAATCTAGAGTAGTTGTTGTACTCTAAGGTGGCAAGGACCTCTCTAGTGATATCTGGATAAGTGCTGTAGGCCACGATGAAGAACTCTATCCATCCTACCCTAGCCAAAAGTCAGTCAACCTCCTGTAGCAATCCAAACTCCAGTGGAAATTGTTTAGACATGAATAACCCAGGAATCATGTAAGCTAGCACTGTCTGAGATGGCTATGGGCATGTAATCTGTGAGGCATCCTACAAGAAAGGATTTATTTTAGTTCATGGTTGACTTGAGTCGCGAACAAACTAATATATTAGAATTTACAAGCATATTGGGTTAAACATATATAGTTAACCTATACTAAGAGTGCGTATTAATCGATACAAAAGATAATACACACATCTAGTTGTTTTAACAATCATGCACGAAAATGAGACGTAATGTATATTACACGTTTTACAAGAATTTAACAAAATTTTGCAGCATTCTAGCTAGGAATGTGACCGCCCCCTACATGAAAAGAGAATTCAAATAACACACAGCCCTTCAAGGCCACCAAACAATACAATTATCCTAATATCATAGGTTTCATGCTTTACAAGATAAAATTTTGGCGGCATTTTGACTAGGAATGAAACTGCCTCCTCCATAAAAGAAGCATTTAAATCAAAAACATAGGCCATTATGGCCGCCAAATAATATAATCATAATATTATATAATTTACACTTCATGTTTTATAAGAAATTAAATAAAATTTTGGAAGCATTCCAGTCAGGAATGAAACTGTCTCCTGTATAAAAAGAGCAAAAACATAGGCCATCATGGCCGCAAAACAACACAGTCATTGTATTAACACAGGAAATTAGACCTACTTGTAACTATTTGTTACAATTACATCTTATACTATAGTATGTTTGTAAGGGCACAAAACATGTAAAAGTTATATATATTATTTGCTTAGAAGGAAAACTACAGGTTTGCATGCTCACATACCAAGTTCATCGCTATCTACAGTATCATGCAAAAAAGGTTTGGCAATTAATCTACATAACTTCAACTATAAGGCAATATTTATTTCTCACTAAGAAAGAGAAGAATAAAAATAAGATAAAGGGTGTTCGCATCCATCATGCCTAAAGCTAAAGTTTCACAACCTAAATTACGTTTTAACTAAAAGAATAAATAAAAAAAAAAGATATATAAAAATTAAATAATACTTATGGAAGATGAAAAGAAAGTAGAAAATAAAGAGATAGCAGAAAAATGATGCTCATTAAAGTGCATCTTGCTCCCAGGAGGCCACAAGCATGAACGGCACAAAGAACGAACAAAGAACGAAGGAGAAAAGATTGAAAAACTGGAGAGAAAGCTTCGAAATTGGAAAGCATGGAGGTTTGCCAAAAAAAATAAAGAAGAAAACCATTTTATTCCAAATTTTGAGTGAGGGAAAAACTTCCCATATATCACTAACGATGGACGGGACTGAGCAACATCCCGTTCCTCGAGTAAAATGACCATTTTGCCCCTCTAACTTATATTAAGCTTTATTTCTCTATTTTAACTCCTTTTTCTTCCATTTTTTAACCTTGTTCATCAATTTTTCAATCTCTATTTATCTAAAATTAATTAAAAACATTATTTACATCCTTTATATGTGTTAGAATATCATTTTAAAATATTTACAAGCATTAGTTGCCCTTTACTATACATGGGTGTCCGAAAGTCAGAAATACCCCCTGAAATTCGTCATGCCTCTTGAGGTAAATTATTTTTTGTGTTTAAAGCCTTTTAAAGTTGATTAATTAAGCTTTCAAGATTTTAGATTCCCTACAAAATGAAAATAAAAGAAAAAAATGCAATAATATGTACGTGCAATGCATGGGACATGCAAAAAAGTAACTTTTGTCCTTCTATAGGTGATAGATGGGCCACCCATGGCTTGCTCTTTGTGAGGGATGGCCATTCATTATTGCTTTCTATACCTAGTGCTTTAATTTTCTTAGTTTTTGTGCCTTTGACCTTTTGCTTTCCAAGAAAGCTTTTACCAAGTATTTTTCTCTCTCTTCTTTTTTCTTTTTCTTTCTTCTTCTATTCCTTTTCCTTTTAGTTATTTATTTCATCCCATTATTTCTGCACCTAGACCATTTAAGCAAATTTTGCTAACATGACTATTGGACTTGCAAAATTACACCGACTATGGAATGACCTGAAAACTTGGATCCTCTCTTGGCTCTATACTCGAGTCTGAGGTTTTTGAGAAGAACATCCCTAAATAGGAATTTATTACTTGCTGCTATTTGATATTGGTACCCAAGACTTTATGTGTTTAGGTTTACTCATCAAGAATTGTGTCCTTTACCAGAGGAGTTTTCTATGATGGTTGATGCTAGGTTCGAGTCCGATACCTGATCGTGTTTGCCTTTTCATATTGTCAGCTATCCCGGAGATGTGGCCCGTGCCCTGCTTGTCCTACCTTCTAAGGCTAGGGTTTTAGTACCTTATAGGAGGACATTTCCACCAGAGCCCCTGATGGATTTATTAACTGACTTTGATGACATACCCATATTCCACTTCAAAGTGGTACTGCTTTGTTTTCTTGCACGATGTTTATTAGTACATGTTGGTGATCCCATGACTGGAGATTATGGATTGTTTAGTGTTATGGATGGCATACTTCAAGGACGTAATCCATATACCTTGATCCTAAAAGAGACCATCATTGGCTTGGATGCCTTTAACCATGGCTCTCATTCCTTCCTCATAGGCAACCCCATGCTTCTTCTGGTACGTCTTTACCATTTTAGGGTAGTACACCCCTTATGGGTTTTCATAGTAGCCTTTTTTATTGAAATATGTGTCCTTTTAAATATTCAAGTATTTATCTACCTTATTTTTTCCTGAGATGAATCTAACTCACCCCATGGGCTTTTTTTCCAAGTATGACTTCATAAGAAGCTGCAGCTATTGTCAAAGCCTCCCTCTCAAGTCAAAGCCACGGGCATTTATCCTTTGAGCTATGTCACACTTCGACATCTGCAATGCATATTTTAGTCAGTCTAGAATATATGTGATTGGCTAGGTCATTCAATGGATGTTGATATCATATTTAGGTGTACCTAGTTACCTATCACTGTGTCTCTCTATGTGGATTTAACCGGGCCGCCTTCTATGTTGCTGCCCGTTATGCTCATTAGTTTGGGGATACTGATATATTAGATTAGACATTTTCATAGATGATGTTTTTGCTTTTATTGAACTTTTACATTTTGAACATGTGAAAAAATATGTTACTTTCAGATACTTTGATGACATTATGAATACATAAAGGACATTTCTTTCTAATTTTAGTACATATAATCAGCATTTGATATTACCCCAATAACACGTATTACTTAATCTTGAATTGAAACTTTACAAGCATTATAACTCCTATCATCAATCAGCCCTCTCGAGTTTTCTTGATTGATCATTTTCTCTCAGCCTCTAATTTTTATCGAGGATGCCTTTTTCAGTTTTCACCCTGATGAGGTGTCCAATTTTAGTAAGGTTGTCATTTTTTTTTTGTTTTTAACCTATGGGGCATTTATTCTCCTTTTTTTCTCTTTTTAGTCTTAGCCATAGAACCTTTTTAATTTGTCTATGTTCACTAGTTCTCTAAACTCATTTCCATCACTGCCAGACAAAATAATAGCTACCTTAGATAATAAGTTCTTAAGCATAAAAATTCCTTCCCATGTGGGCCTAAACTTGCCTCAAACGTTTGGAATTCCAGGCCTCATCTGTTTGAACACCAAATCTCTTTATTTCAAAGGATGTTTCCTAACTTTCTTCCCAAATGAGTGAGTCAACCTCTTTTGATAAACTTGATTATGATAATACGCCCTCATTCTATCCCTATTAAGCAAGTTAAGCTGCGATAGTCTTTGCCTAGCCCATTCTATTTTTGGTATTTCAACCTCTAAAATGACCTTTAGAGATTAATGCTCAATTTCTATAGGTAACATAGATTTTGTCCTATAGACCAAGGAAAATGTCGTAGCCCCTATTGAAGTTTTGGCTATAGTCATATAACCCCACAGGGCAAAAGGTAGCTTATTAGCCAAATCTTTATAATTTCAAACCATTTTGGCCAGAATTCTTTTCACATTCTTATTAGCTACCACTACTGCTCCGTTTGCTTGAGGTCTATAAAAGGAAGACTTATAATGCTAGACTTCATACCTAATGAGCATTGGCTTGGTTTCACATGAGAATTGTAATCCATTGTCAGACACTATGTGATGAGCCAAACCGTATCTATATATCAAACTCTTTTTAATGAACTTGGCCATATCCCTTACATCTATCTTTTTGAAAGATTGTGCTTTTACCCACTTGGTAAAGTAATCCATGGCTAGTATAATAAATCTATGTCCATTTAAAGTGGGAGGATGAATCATTCCCATGATGTCTATGGCCCATGCAGCGAATGGCCATGGCAACATAAGGTTACACAACTCAAAAATAGGCAAGTGCCTCAAATCTGTATACTATTGGAAGCATTGGCACTCTTTAACATACTTAGAACAATCAATGTCCATTGTAAGCTAAAAGAAACCTTAGCACATAATCTTCTTAGCCAAAGCTAAGGCCATTCATGTGGGCTCTGCACACTCCTACATGTACTTCTTTTATAACCTTTCTAGCCTTTTTTTATCCAAACACCTCAGTTGAATACCATTAGGTTGTCTCTTGTAGAGCACTCCTCCCACGATGATGAATTGAACAGATAGTTTGCGAATCAACCTCTGGTCCTTTTCAGTTGCTTCTTCAGGAAACACTGACTTTTTTAAATAATTTTGAATGTTATAGTACCAAGGTCTTCCATCATCCACTTCGATGTCTATAATCTGTTCATCCTCAAAGCATGGCTTGTCATAACTCAAAATCAGGATGACCTTCATACTCACCCCTTTTGGATTATCTGAAATAGATACTAAGGTAGCCAAAGCATCTACTAGCTAGTTCTCTTCTCTAGACACATACCCAAAAGTACAAATCTCAAATTGTCCGCTCAAAGCTTTTAGGCACTTGAGATAAGGCAACAATTGCTCTTCCTTGCCTGACCATTCACCTTTTACTTTATAAACTACTGGAGATAAGTCTCTGAATACTTTTTTAGATTTTGCTCTCATAGCTAACAAGGCTTCCAACCTGAATATATAGGCATCATATTCAGCTTTATTGTTTATGGCCTTATACCTTAACTTCTTAGCCAATGCCATTTTCTCTCCATCTGGGGTGACCAAGATTACTCTTACTCTGGCTCCCTTATTGTTCATTGCCCTGTTGAAGTACAGCTGCCAACCCTGTTGAAGCTAAATTTGTCACTTCCTCAACTTCACTACAAAAGGTAGTTTGGCTAAAACGGTTTATAAACCATTTAAGAGTAATTTCCTTAGAAGAACTTATGACAATCAATTTATCAATGGCTTACATTAAAGATCTAAAATTTCATAGTAGAACTAAGCATATCGACATTAAGTATCAATATACAAAAGACATTGTTGCATGAGGAGAAGCAAACTTACAATACATTTCCATACATGAAATGATTGCAGATCTATTGATAAACCTGTGTCAAAAGATGTGTTTGAGAGACACATTAGATCTTAGGGTTTGCGTAGGATTTGATTTGTATTGTTTATGTAATCCCTTGATATTATTATTTATGAATAATAATAAAGTTCATTATTTGGCAATATATGAGTGTGAATGTTTATGTGTGAACGTTTACTGTTATTTATTATATGATTGAGCATGTCGGACAGAGAAATAGCCCACTCACGAAGGGTTTTACCTTAGCTTTGATAATGAGTTGAGAAAAACTAAGGTGAGGTAATTTTTAAACATATAGTGAACTCGAGAGCCTATTCAAAATAAAAGTGTCGTATTGCAAAAATTAAAATATTAGTCTTGTTAAAATGCAAATAAAGACATACATAAGATTGTATAATTTGGATTGAGATGTAAAATAGGGTTAAGTGTAATCATATGATAGGTTAAATATAACTATTATATTTAACCCTAAAAGCTAGAAGTAGTCCTTATGTAAATGGACTAAAGTTGGATGCTTCGATGCATCACAAACTTACACTTCTACATGGTGCTCTATGTGTGTGTAAGTTGTGAGACATGCACTCTTTTAAGGGAAGGAAAGAAAACTATATCACATGTTTCATACCATGTGTGCTTAAGTTAACCAAAAAGAGGAAATTTTAAAGTAATCGATCTTAACTTTCCCCAGTGTGAGACCCTATATTAGAACAACCCTTAGAACCCTCAACTTACCCTTGAAATATGGTTCAGTGTGACTAGTTTACTTAGTTTCCAAGAGGTCATGAGATAAATTCGGCCTGGTCGATCTAACTAGAAAAGTGAGCTTAATCATGATAGATGGCATGTAGTAAGAGGGATAGATAGCCTTTCAATCACATGTAATGGTTTCGTTGTTTACCGGTATACCTATTATAGTCTCTATGAGTAAAGACATAATAAGGAACACAAAAATATGTTTATGAGATCACAAGTTAAAATAATAGATATGAGAAAGCAATCTAGGGTTAGGCATACATGATAAAAAGGATCTTATTTTTTGAGGCACTATATATCCCTAACAGGTGTATAGCATCGGTGCTCTTAATGTATGCTAGTTACACAATCTATCTGCTTATACGATTAGAGATCTTGATTGGAAATTGATCTGTCATATACGAGTGAAAGATGATGGAGTCTGGATATACCCATGACTCTTGATATGGAAGGGGATCCATATCAATATGGAAATTATCTTGATACATAAATGATCAATATCAGAAAGGAAATAATCCAAATATAGCTAGAAAGAGATCCATATCAAATCCCTTAATTAGGGAAATTCCTTATTTGAAAAAGGTAATTTCCTTTTCCAATTAATTTCCTTTAAAGAACTAGTTTCCTATTTTAAAGCATAAGGCTCTATAAATAGGCCTTGGAATATTCTACAAAACACACGAAAGTTTCAATCTATACCAAAACTCTATAGAAATTTCCTATCTCCCTATTTTCTCTCCAAAAGGTTTTTACTACGTAAATTCAAGCTTTTATCCCGCATTTGTTGTAAGTGGATAAAGCCTGCCAATGACACAAAATAAGATCTCCCGCTTTTACTTTTGCTACCTCATTTTTTACACTACAGGAGGTAACTTTGGTTCCCCCGATTTTCAGATATATATTGTGTTATATATCTATCAATAATAAAATCAAATAACTCATTCATACTTTTATATATACCTTGATAAACTCATTAACATTTAAAATTTAAATAGTGTGTTTCCATATAAAATGGTATATTTAATGATAATACCTTTACCAAATGGCCTAGCCTAATTGGCCTAAGTAACAAGGCAATGCAAGTATAAGTCCAGTTAATTCCCTTAGGATGACATATCTGATCAGATTGATTGGACAGGAACCCATTTAGTCCTCTAACCAACCTGACAAAGCCTTATCTTATTAATGTTTTTGACACAAAGTCGCCTACCCATCATAGTCGGTACACCGTGTTAGACTATGCAATCTAGGTACTTAAGTGCCTAAGAAACCTACCATTTGGCATACAATATATATAGCCCATTATATAAGGGCTCAAAGTAATGCATCTTTGAGACCTTCTTTCTCTAAGATTCCTCTTTTTAAACTTTACTAACTTAAACTTTAGAGTGCTAATGCCTAATTTGATTAGGCTTGTCTCATTACAAGTCCCTTTCATTATTGATCCAATCAGCTCGCGATTTTCTATCCAATCCCCATTTGGTGCTTTCATTGAAGGTCGATGGAAGATTCACAAAGACAATCTAAATACTTCAAAACTGGGGCTAGTGATCATTCAAATAATAATCATAGGAAACCAAAATCTATCTGTAATGTGTGTCGAAGCCATGCTCATTTTCGGTTGGGTTCTTGGAGGCCCACTTTTAGGGTCCAAGACCGGATGAGGCTCGATATAACTCATAAATTGACCCCACTTCACATTAAAATAGATTTAAGCCCAATTTATTGTTGATGGTCAACTTATGAAGGCATCTACTATGGAGTCAAAGAGGTAAGTGTCATGGAGTTACCACCCAACATAACATTGAAAAATAAAACTCGATCTTTTGATGCCTAAATAGAGATTAGTGTTTGGGACATCACTCTTACTTGGCACATTAGTTATGTGTTGTTTTATAATATGGTTTTAAGCATTAATCCACTCACATCTTTTACACAATGCATTGGCGATAAAATTAAATAAACATCCCAATCAAATAACGAAATCAATAAATAAAGAGAATAAAGTCCTACTTAAGTTATTACATAAGCAAATCGTTCGACAAATAAATAAATTATATACATAAATTAGGGCATTCATTTAGGTTAGAAATATTGGTTCCCTCATGCACATTGTACGAAAAATTTTTATTATATTATGTGAATTTGGGCTAAAAACTAGATATTAGTCCATATTTATTAAAGAAAACCCAATTAATTAATAAAAATGATGTAAGTGAATTTTTTATTTAACTTGCAAAAATCATTTAATTACTACCTATTAAATTCCCAAAATAAATACCTCCAAAAAAATCAAATAAAGCAATAAATAAAAGAAAATAAGCAGAGGAAATAAGTAAATAAATAAAAAAATTAGGAAATAAATAAAGGTAGAAGTGAAACCATCCACAGGAATGCCCTAAAGCACATTAATCTTGAAACATGAGCTCTCAAAAAGTATCCACGCAAAATAAATTATTGTTCAAACAAAAAAAATAAGATAAAGAGTTAGAAATGCAATAAAAGTAAATATTTGAATAAAATAAATATAGCATGCTAAAAAAATATGACAATTATAACAAAATATATCATTTACACAAAATTCATAATAAATTAAAACAACAATGATGAAAGAAAAAAGAATATATATATAATATACCATTAATGTAGTTTGCTCACTTATATATATATAAGTGAGCAAACTACATTAATGGTCAAATATATTGGATAATATGCAAAAGTGGGCCATGCAAAGAAGACAAAAATGCAAATCATACCACAAAATAAAGTGGCCGTACATGTAATGGCCACGCAACAATGAAACGAATGGCCAAAAAAATAGAATAAGAACTCTAAACAAACATGCAGAATCATGCAAAATGATTTGGGCCAACAACCATGAAATAGTAAGATATTATAAAAAATTCAAACCAAAAAAAATATTAAAAATAAATAATATAAAAAATATGTCATAATAATAAAATTAAAAGCTAACATAAATAAATAAATGTGAACAATAGACAATATAAAAATTTAAATAAAATCATGGGACATTTCACATACATAGAAAGATTGACTAAAAATAATTAAGTAATAAAATGTTAATTATAACATGATTAACACAAAATAAAAATCACAAAAGTAGAAATAAACACAAAACATGCACAAAAACGTGGTTAATGGTTCCATGCAAAAAATGAGAAAAATGAGATGCAAGCATACAGAATGTAAAAGACACAGTAAGTTAATAACCATGAAAACACATACAAAGTGACAGGAGACATATTATGCATATACAGATCATGCATGAAATAAATGTAAAATAATGATGATGATAATAATAATAATAATAATAATAATAATAATAATAATAATAATAATAATAATAATAATAATAATAATAATAATAACATGACATATTAACACAAATAAACAAATAAAAATTAACAAAGCATAATATCATTATAAATAAATTTAAATGTAACAGTACATTGTACAATATATGATAAATAGTACTAAAAACAATAAATTAATGATATGAATGAAAAGAATTTTTTAAATACTAAGTAATAATGGACAATATGCAAACATATAAACAATGAAATGCGGAGGAAGCCCAAATGTATGAACATACAGCATAAATGCACGTGAACAGTGGAACAAAGAGCCAAAATAAGAAAGAAAACCACATGCAAATAAGACAAAAAAGTATTAAGTATAGAACAAAATAATTAATAAAATATTTACAAAAATAATAATAATTATAAAAATAATAATAATAGTAATAAAACTTAATAAAAGATTAAATGTATAATAAATAATTTTAATTACAACAAAATTAAAATTAAGCCTAAAAACATCAAATTAGTGTAATTGAATTGGTAAAATGAATGAACATGCCAAAGTGACCCAAAAGCTATAGTGAGAAGAAAAGAAACTACATGCCTGCAAAGTACCACGTGAGAAGAAGGATAAGAAAGCAAAGGCAGCAGGCGGCTGAGGAGGAACGGAGACTAGCAAGGCGAAGAGGCTGACGGACGGGCAGCAAGACGAAACGGGATGGTGACGAATGGCCATCGGTCGCCATCTACTCTTCGACAGCCCTGAAAGGCAGCCCTCGCTGCCAACAAATTAAGCTCACCAAAACAAGATTTTAAGGCCAAAAAAAATACAAAGAAGCTTAAAGCATGGACAAAAAAAAACACTTATGGTTAATAATCAAACAATAAAAGACATGATTTAATACATATAAAACAAGAAACACAAATTGAACAGTAAAAGTTAAGTTGGGAAAATGATGAATAGTGAAAAATTTAATTGGTGTATTTTCTCATTTTTAGATAATCTAATCTATAGCTCTAATGAATAATGAGCAAAATAACCACAAAGATGAAGAAATAAATTAATCAATAAGCTAAAAACATGAGATCAAAGAGATTAGAAAAGAACTAAGAAAATGAAAAATACTAAATGCAATTACTGTAAATGAGATTAAAAATAATTAAAGGGATTTTGATAGGCTAATGAATATTACCCGTGAATTTGTTACGTAAAAATGATGAGTTTTTGATAGGCAATGTCCTTAAGAGATTCCCAGTCTTTAAGCCCCTTCACTTTTAATACACCTCTTAAGTATGGGCTCGTGCTCCTAATGAAGAATCTGATTTGATCAAGGGTATCTGGCTTTTACTTCACCTCTATCACCCTATTTCTCTAATGAGTAAGGTACTCATGGAAGGACTCTTCGGGTTTCTAGCGTAACAGCTCTAAATCTTTGAGAGTGACCTTCATTCTGGTGCTGCAGGCATACTGCTTAATAAACTCTTTCATCAATAGATCCCAATCTTTTTTTATCTCGTGATTTAACCTGTGGTACCAATTTATGGCAGGGCCTATCATATTAAGACAGAAATACTCAATCTTCTACTTTCTAGTCAAAGTGGTTCCCTTCATCACCAATGTGTATTGCTTCACATGTACTGATGGGTTTGAAGTACCATTAAACTTAGGCAAATTGGGCATTTTAAACCTTCGAGGCAGCAACTCTTCACTATCCAAATCTGTATCCTCAAGGCTAAGTCCCCTTCTAGCTGATAAGAGATGGGCCATTGCCTCAATTTTCTCTTCTAACTTCTTTAAGGCCACATCTTCTACCCCAGGGTTCAAATTCTTCATTACCAGTACTAGCTCATTCTCTTCCTTATCTTTTATAAAGTCCTCTTCGGGAACAGGTATGTTATCCCTTCTCTGCTCAGTGCATATCAAGGGAATGCCCCCAACATTGTTTTAATTTGTGGGCTAAGGTTCAGCAAGTGGTGGAAACATTCCTCCAATCAAGGCGATCATCCTCTCCTCAAACTCCTGAAACTTTCTATCTAGCCTTCTATCCAACTCATCACATTATCTTTGTGGTGTCTCCTCGACCATCTCTACCTCTAGTATAGAAACCATCATATTTCCTAAACCACCTGGATGAATATTCTATGATGGCTGAAAAAGCAAAGGGTTAGAATGATGCATGATATGGTGAGGTGTATGAATTATATATATAATGCATGAGTGTGAATATATTACACATATGATGTTTGAGGATGATGCACATGGATGACATACATATGATATGTGACTTCATGATTAGAATGATGCATGATGTTGTATAATATAAAGGTGATGTATGAGCAAGGAAGGAATATGATGTGTGGGTGTAATGTATAAGTACGATGTGCATAGGATGTGTGATGTATAAGCTAGAGGTATACGTATGATGCATGGTATGGGCGTACATATAGTGTGTGATATACATATGATATATGACACATGTTTGGAATCATATAATGCATGAGTCAATCGTCATAATGATGCATGCATGTGCATGATATACATACGATACATGAAGTGCAACTATGGCATACACATGAGGCGTGGTACATTTCAGATATGCATATAGTGTATGGTATACATATGATGCATGATACATGTTACGCGTATATATGATTCATGAGTCAATTGTTACAATGATGTATGAGTCAATTGCTATAATGATGCATGATGATGCATACGTATGGTATATACATTATACATGATTCATGAGTGTGTTAGGTATACATGCAATGCATGGCATATATATATAATGGATGATGCATGAGTATACTAGGTATACTTACGATGTATGACATGGGTGTACATATGGTGCGTGACATATATATGGTGCATAGGAATGGTATGATAATACATGTGACTAATATGATGTGTGATTTAATTGATGCATGATAATGCACGAATGATACACATGTGATGTGTAATGCATAAGTGTGTTAGGTATCAATCACAAGCACATACAAGCCAGAAATAGCCTTTCAACCATATTGCTCCCACACAGGAGGTTATGCGACCTCTTTCCTAGGTGGGCTTACCCCATCAATTAATTGGGGAGCCGATGGATGTGTATGATGAACGGCAGAAAACCAGTAGCATGACCACTCTAATTGAAAGTGCAAATGCATGGGTTTTGACCATTATGTATTCTAGCTAACTCATGTAAGTCGGGTAGATCCCGTTGAGGTATGGCAGCCTTTAACCGGCACCCTCCTAACTTATTTGAGTCTAGTCAATGCATAAAAGTCCACATAGCAGGCAAAGATTATCATAGCCATACAACCTAGGGGAAGTTATTATTGTCATTATATGGGCTTGAGTCAGGGGTGATGAAACTTTAGGGCTACCCAAGCATGGTCCCTGCCAATAGGTCTAGCTCATCACGAGCATAACGACCGATGGGTCAGCATTTTATATACCATTTGGTACTAGACTTGGACTGGTGGGTCTCTTTGGCACCTCTCTACATTGAGTGATCGTAGGGCATGCTTCAGGATAGCACCAAGGCTAAAATAGGGACACCTAAATTATTTCTAAGGATCTAAGATGTATGTAAAATATGCAATTTCGAAAAAAGATAGGATTAATAAGAAAAACCTAATTATAAAGAACTTAACCAAGATATTTTTAAGAGCAAAATCTCTTTAGTCTCTAATAGAGTTACCACTATAATGCACGCCGGAGCCATGCTCATTTTCGGTTAGGTTCTCAAAGGCCTACTTTTAGGGTCCAAGATCAGATAAGGCTTGCTATAACTCAAAAATTGGCCATTTCACAATAAAAATGGATTTAAGCCTAATTTATTATTGATGTTCAACTTATGAAGGCGTCTACTATGGGTTCAAAGAGGTAGGTATCATGGAGTCGTTACCCAACAGAACATTGGAAAGTGAATCTCGACCTTTTGATGCCTAAAAAAAGATTGGTGCTCCAAACATCACTCTTGCTAGGCAACTTGGTTATGTGTTATTTTATAATAGGGTTTTAGGCATTAATCCACTCTCCTCTTTCACACAATACATTTGTAATAAAATTGAATAAGCATCCTAATCAAATAAAAAAAGCAATAAATAAATAAACAAAGAGAATAAAGTCCTACTTAAGTTATTACATAAGCAAATTTTTCGACAAAAAAATAAATTATATACATAAATCGAGTCATTCATTTAGGTTCGAAATATTGGTTCCCTCATGCACATGTCAAGAAATGCTTTAATTATATTGTATGAATTTGGGCTAAAATTTGGACATTGATCTATATTTATTAAAAAAAATCAATTAATTAGTAAAAATGATTTAAGTGAATTTTTCATTTAACATGCAAAAATCATTTAATTACTACCTATTACATTCCAAAATAAATTCAAATAAAGCAATAAATAAAAGGAAATAAACAGAGGAAATAAGTAACGAAATAAATAAATAAGAAAAGAAATAAAGGTAGAAGTGAAACCATCCACGGGGATTCCTCTAAGGCAACATTAATATCAAAACATGAGCTCCCCAAAAGTATCCATTCAAAATAAATTAATTATTCAAACAAAAACAAATAAAAGTAAATATTTGAATAAAATAAATATAGCATGCTAAAAAATTATGACAATAATAGCAAAATATATTATGTACACAAAATTCATAATAAAGTAAAACAACAATGATGAAAGAAAAGATATATATATATATATATATATATATATATATATATATATATATATAAAGTAATAAATAAAAGTGAGTGAAAATACATTAATGGTCAAAAAAATTGGACAATATGCAAAAGTGGGCCATGCAAATAAGACAAAAATACAAATCATGCAACAAAATAAAGTAGCCATTCATGTAATGGCCACGCAAGAATGAAACGAATGGCCAAAAAAAATAGAATAAAAACTTTAAACAAACATGCAGAATCACGCAAAATGATTTGGGCAAACAACTACGAAATAATAAGATATTATAAAAAATTCAAACCAAAACAAAAATATTAAAAACATATAATATAAAAAAATGTCATCATAATAAAATTAAAAGCTAACATAAATAAATAAATGTGAACAATAGACAATATTAAAATTAAAATAAAATCATGGGACGTTTCACATATATAGAAAGATTAACTGACTAAAAATAATTAAGTAATAAAATGTTAATTATAACATGATTAACACAAAATAAAAATCACAAAAGTTGAAATAAACACAAAACATGCACAAAAACGTGGTTAATGGTTCCATGCAAAAAATGAGAAAAATGAGATGCAAGCATACAGAATGTAAAAGACACAGTAAGTTAATAACCATGAAAACACATGCAAAGTGACAGGAGACATATTGTGCAAATACAATATTAAAAATGAATTAACATGAAACAACAAATAATGCATGAAATAAATGTAAAATAATGATGATGACGACGACAGCGACAACGGCACATTAACACAAATAAACAAATAAAAAAATTAATAACATTATAAGTAAATTTAATTGTAACAGCATATTGTATACTATATGATAAATAATACTAAAAACAATAAATTAATGATATGAATGAAAAGAATTATTTAAATACTAAGTAACAGCGGACAACATGCAAACATGTGAACAATAAAATGTGAAGAAAGCCCAAATGCATGAACATACAATATAAATGCACGTGAACGGTGGAAACAAGGACCCAAAATAAGAAAGAAAACCACATGCAAATAAGGAAAAAAAAGTATTAAGCATACAACAAAATAATTAATAAAATATTTAAAATAATAATAATAGCAATAAAACTTAATAAAAAGCCTAAATATATAATAGATATTTTTAATTACAACAAAATTAAAATTAAGCCTAAAAACATCAAATTAGTTTAATTGAATTAGTAAAATGAATTAACATGCCAAAGTGACCCAAAGTTACAGTGCCATGCGAAAGAAAAGAAAAGAAAATGCATGCATGCAGAGTATCGTGTGAGAGGAAGGATAAGAAAGCAAGGGCAGTACCCGACTGAGGAGGAAAGGAGGCCAGCAAGGGGAAAAGGCTGACAGATGAGTAGCAGGACCAGACGGGACAGTGACGGATGGTCGTCGGTCGTCATCTGTTCTGCCACAGCCCCTGAAAGGCAGCCCTCAAATTAAGCACACCAAAAATAGATTTTAAGGCCAAAAAGATAAGGAGAAGCTTGAAACATGCACAAAACATACTTAAGGTTAATAATCAAACAATAAAAGACATGATTTGATACATATAGAACAAGAAACACAAATTGAACAGTAAAAGTGAAGTTGGAAAGATGATGAATAGTGAAAATTTTAATTGGTTTATTTTCTCATTTTTAGATAATCTAATCTAGCTCTAATGAATTAATGAGCAAAATAATCACAAAGATAAAAAAAATAAATTAATTTATAAGCTAAAAACAAGAGATCAACAAGAATAGAAAAGAACCAAGAAAATGAAAAAAAAAAAAAACTGAATGCAATTACTGTAAATGAGATTAAAACTAATTAAAGGGATTTTGAGAGGCTAATGAATATTACCCTTGGATTTGTTGGCCCAAAATCTAGAGAATCTAAATTTGGAGATGCTCTCTTTATCCTTGTTTCTTTTGGTTTTTGATAAAAAAAAATCAAAGAGAAAACATATTCCCTTTGTTGTGTGTGTGTGTGTGTGTTCCTAATGGCAGCCCTCGCGTGCGTGTGTGTGTTCTACTTTCCCTCTCTTTTGGTGTAGCTTTGGTTCTTTTCCTAGGTCATTTTTCTCATCTCTCTTATTGCTGCAGCAGCCTCACTAGGTTCCTATCTCTCGGCAGCCCTTCTTTCTCTCTTTAGGTTATTTTTTCTCTTCTCATTTGTAACCAGCTCTCTCTCTCTCTAAATCTTAATTCTTTTCTTTTTATACCTTTAACTTCCGTGCCCTACTCCATCTCATTTTATTTTATTTTTCCCTTAATTTTCTCCTTAATTCTCTCTATTTTTATTTTTAATTTATTATCTAATCTTTCTAATTAACTAATCTCTCTTTCTTTCTTTTTTGTTTAACTTTTTCCATTTTATTTGTCTTTCTTATTTTTATATTTATTTTTTCATTTTTTCCTTTTTTATACTTTTTATTTTATTTTCACTTTTTTCTTTTTTATTATAATTTTAAATTTTTAATTAATTTAATTTTAGAAAATGAAACCCTCAATAAAATACCTCATTTAAAAGCAATGAAAATTCCAAAGGAAAGGAGATAAAAAAAAATCATTTTTTTTGAAATCAATTTTCTTTAAAAAACACAAAATCCAAAGAGAGAGCATCGTGATTTTGTTCTCTGGCTATTTTGGAACAACACAATCTTCATCAAGTAACCTCGATCAAAAGCCACCTTAAGATCCAGTGTCTACACTATCATAAAAAAAAAAAAAAGGAAATTCCAGATAGATCTCATAGATCTCCTATTCATTATAACCTCTTATCAACATTCAATAAGAATTCATGGCACAACCAAACTCTACTCTATTAAAGATGAAGGATTTGAAAGCAATCCTTGGGGATTTTGGCCGAAGCATCATATAATCTATCTAAAAAGGGAAAACAACCCCAAACCTCAATGAGGGATTTAAAAGTTGAAAGTAAAAGAAAATAGAAAAGAAGACACAGGAATAAGGGCATTGTGATTAGAGACTGGGGTGAAGAAAACAAATCAGGCACCTAATCAAATGTATGCAAGGCTAACTGGAGGAGCAAGGGAAAGGAGAAAATGTACTCAACCAACCAAACTTTTGGCACTTACGATACCACTTCTACCCCAAAATAATCATAATCACCCTCGATTTCCATAGTAGACAACTTGTCATACATATGCACTCCTGAAAGAAGATTTATTAAAAAGGTAAAAAAAGAAGCTAGAGATCGTGTAATAGATAAGAACAAAGAATGGTTCTCTTACAACAGATTAAAAATTTTAGGCTTAAGCATTTTAAGAAGTTTATATTTGATGGAAACATTATTTCCCCATTCTATCAAGAAATTAGAGAGGCAAAGCTGCCAACTAGGTTTAGAGAAATAAAGATGCCCAGGTATATAGGCAAATCCAATTTGAAATGCCACATCTCAAAGTATCTAATGCAGATCCAAATGTATTCCTTTGATGATCGGATATTCCATAAAGTTTTCCTTATAACACTAGTAGGTGACACCTTGGATTGGTTCCATAATCTTCCTTTTTAATCAATCCATTCTTTTAGTCAAACTCAAGATTTATTTATAACTTGATTTATTAGGAAAATTTGTGCACCTAAAATCGTTAATGATTTGTCTAATTTGATGTAAGGACTTGATGAAAGGTTGAAAGATTATATTAACAGCTTTCAAGCTTGACATCTAAAATAAAGAACTTGCACCCAGAAGTAGCAACAAATGCTCTAGCCAGGAGCACAAGAAATGTGCAACTTTTTTAGTCTATTATAACTCGCACTCCAATCGACTTTACATATTTATAGACATGGCCAACCAATACATCCAGCTAGATAATGCATTAAAGAAAAATGAAAGGCTACTAAATGTATATAAAATATAGCCAGTCAAAGGGGGAAGAGAGGAGCAAAGAGCTAAGAGAAAACCAATAGGTCGAAAAGCTCTAAAAAGAGGAAGGAGATTAAGTATGTAAGGTTTAAATGCCATGTAAATAATCTTCCTAGAACCTACACTTAGCTTAACTCCTCCCCTTACTAAGGTCTTCATGTGGATCGAAGAAAAACACAACACAGTAAACTAGCTGAAAAGGATGTCCAACCAGACATATGCCAGGAAGACAAAAGCAAGTATTATAAATTTTTCAGAGATGTTGGTCACATAATTGATGAATGCAATGCACTAAAAGAAGAGATTGAAGGGCTTTTGCTAAAAATATTTCTTAAGAGATTTATAGGCAACCTAAAAGCTATGCAAACCCATTCCTGAAGGTAGAAGCTAATAGGACTCAAAAAAAATGAAGAAAGAAGAAAGCTTGGGATATCAATCGACCATGATAGAGGCTAAAAGTCATAAACATGATTACAGGTGACTCATCTTATGAGGAAGATTTCTCTAAGAGGAAAAAAGGAAAAAAGTGTGTACTTTTCAACAAAATCTAAAAAGTTACCACCAGTCTACATTTCCTATGAAGACGTAGGAGATTTGAAATCCCCTTAGAAGGATGTTTTAGTTTTCCTAGTTTGAACTAATAATCTTCTTATTAAAAGAATCCTAATCGACAACAGGATTTAGTGAACACCTTTACTTTGGAAGCATACAGAAAGATAAATCTCCCCATTAAAGAGTTAAAGTCTAATACCACCCTACTAATCGGGCTTAGCAACACCACCATCACAGTGGTAGGATTGGTAGACCTTTTAATGGAGCTAGAAGATTAAGTGTGACTCATATATGCAAAACCATTTTCATGACAATAGACACGAAGTTTGTTTATAATGCCATTTTCGAAAAACCTCTATTATTTTAGATAGGACCAGTAAATAGAATCATATATATGGGAATAAAAGTAATTATGGATAATAGAGTGGCTAAATTGAAAGGAAGTAAAAAAACCTCCAAAGAAACCTATGTTGCTATAGTAAAAGAAGCAAAATAGGCATACTTAGTAAAGTCCGAATTGGAAAACTTTGATAAGGCTAATTGGCCAAAGATGAACCTAAAAAGGGATCTCATCACTAAAGAACTAGCCAAAGGTAAAGAAATTCAAATCAGATCGGGCGTAACTAAAGAGGTGGAGAAGGAAGTAATGCAGGTATTAATGATCAACCAAACCTCTTTTGCCTAAAAATAAAAAGATATCCTGAGCATAAATCGAAAGGTGATCACTCACAAATTAAATGTTAATTCGAACCACCCATTTGTGGAGCAAAAGTTAAGAAAGCATGCACTCGATTAGAAGAAATTTATCATTAAAGAAGATAAATTGCTCAAAGCCGAAACCAATAGGGAAGTCAATTACCTTGAATGGCTTGCTAATGTAGTACTGGTGAAAAATAAGAGTGGGAAGCTAAGGGTGTGTATAGATTTCATCGACTTCAATAAAGCTTGCCCAAAAGATAGTTATTCGCTTTCGAGCATTGATCACCTTGTGGATGCTACAACTTGCAATACATTGTACTCCTCACTAGATGCCTATGTTAAATATCATTAAATATTGATGTGGTTGCTTGATCTAGAAAAGACTAGTTTCATCACAAATGACGACACCTCTTGCTAAAAGGTCATACTGTTTAGACTAAAAAATGTATGGGCGACCTATCAATATTTGGTGAATAAAATCTTTAAGGAGCATATCGGCAAAAATATAGAGGTTTATTTTGATGACATGAACCACTCTCAATTAATTCTAAATGAAATTGAATCCTAAGAAATACATATTTGGGGTGCAATCGGGGAAGTCCTTAGGCTTTATAGTGTCCCAAAGAGGGATTAAGGCCAATCTAGAAAAAAAAAATCTAAGTTATTATTGATATGCAACCTGTAGCCAGTGTGAAAGACATCCAAAACCTAAATAGAAGGATAATAGCTCTAAGGAGATTCATCTCTTTTTCAACTAAACATTATTCTCCCTTTTTCAAAAGGTTGAGGAAAAATGATATCTTTATATAGGAAGAAGATTGCTAGAAAACATTTGAAGAATTGAAGTAATTTCTTGCAAACCCACCATTATTGAGCCAAATGGTCCCTGGAGAGAAAATTTTCTTGTATTTGTCCACTTCAGGTGAGGCAGTAGCTGTAATTTTGGTTAGAGAAGATGGAACCCAACAACTATCGATCTACTATGTTAACCAAGTGTTGAAGGGACCAAAACTGAGGAAGATTCTGACCGAACAGTTGATTATTACACGGAGAAAATACTTCAAAGCACACACTATTGTTATTTGATCATATCAACTACTCAAAAAGATCCTCCGAATGTTAACTTGGATGGTAAGATGGTAGGATGGAAATTAAGTTACAATACTTCTATATGAGATGCAAGCCTAGAAATGCAATCAAAGTGCAAGCTCTAGTAGATTTTGTAACAGAGTTTATAAGAGAAAAGAATATTGAAGAACCCAAGAAAATTTCTTGGGAAATGATTGTTGCTAGAGCTTCTAACAATTGAAAATAAAGCGTTGGAACTATAATAATCAATAGCCCCTTAGGCATAATAATTAAGTATACAATAAAATTAAATATCAAAATGCCTAATAATATTACAGAGTATGAAGAACTTCTCAAAAGCCTGAGGTTGATCAAGTCTATTTAATTAGAAAGTCTCAAGATTAAAAGTGAGTCCTAGCTAGTAACAAGTCAAGTACTTGGAAATTTTGAAGAAAAAAAAGATAACATGAAAAAGTACCTAGCTAAAGTCAAAGTAGTACTTAAAGAGCTAGAAGTGTTGGAACAAGATGGAGCTTGGAAAAAAGTGCTAAGAGATGATACCAAGGCGGCCAATTAGATAGTTAAAATAACAACCTTCGATGAACAATTGATCAAAGAGAGGATAACAAATAGAGAAATGTTCAGTTTTTCCTTCGATGAATAAAAAGTAATAGAGATTAACTAAGAAAAAGAGATGGACCCCGATCATTTGATACCTCTGATCGGGTGAATTACTTGAACATGAAGCATAAGGAAGAAAAATTACAAGGAAATCACTCAATTATTCCATAATTGGTGATGAGATATACAAAAAGGCATTCAATTATCCATGGCTCAAATGTATATCAAGGCAAAATGGAGATCACGTGATTATGGAGATCCTCCAAGGAATTTATGGAGCTCATGAAACCAGTGAAGCAATCGTAAGAAAGGTGTTTTAGAATGGTTATTTTTGGCTAAGTATTTTCAACAATGTTGAAGAAAGGGTTAAAAAATGCCAGCAACACTAGATCCATCAAAGAATTATAAGGCAGCCAGTAGTCGATCAGCATATCTTGGCCATTTAATTAGTAAGGATTGGACATTTTAAGCCTTTCCTATAAGAAAAATGATAAATGAAATTCCTTGTTATAGTTGTTGATCACTTTTTAAAATGGATAGAAGCTAAGCCATAAGCCAGGATCACTATCGAAAGGATAAAGAATCTTTCCTATAAGGAAATTATTTGTAGGTATGGCCTACCCGAGGTCTTCATCATAGACAATGGCATGCAATTCAATGGCACAACATTTAGATCCTTTTGCTCCAATCTAAAAATCAACTTGAGATTAACTTCAATAACTCACCTATAAAGCAATGGCATGACAAAGGTTTTGAATCGGGAAATTCTTATAAGGCTAAAGAAAAGACTAGGGCCACAAAGGGCAACTGGACTGAGGAATTACAAAGTCTTTTATGGTCTTATGGAACTTAACCAAAGCTTGACCTTTACAAACTCCCTTCTCGTTGGTGTATAGATCAAAAGCTATTATACCGGTAGAGATTAGAATTCCCTCCCATCGGTTAACATTTTTTTTATCAAAACAATAAGCAAGAAAGGAGATAAGACCTATATCTGATAGAAGAAAAAAGAGAGGATGCCTACGTAAAGATTGTAGCTTAAGAACAAAGAGTGGCTAAGTATCAAAACAACAAAGTAAGATCAAAATTTTTCAATGTTAGGGACTTAATCTTGAGGAAAGTTGAAATTGGCTCAAACAATGCTGGAGTTGGAAAGGTCATGCCTAATTGGGAGGGACCTTATGAAATTTTCAAGGTTATGAGCAAAAACACCTATAAGGTAAGGATTATAGAAGGATCGAACATTTTCAGATCCTAAAATGTTGAAGTATTTAAGAAGTACATGATGTAATAGCTTGATTGAAATGATAGATTTGACATTTATTTTGATTCCAATCAAAAGATCGATGCTTATATTCCCGATCGACTCTTATTATTTCGATTGATGTTTATAATCGAAATGATTGATATTTCATATTTTGACCAGACTGATAAATGAACATACAAATTTCAAATACTTATGTTGCTTATTTTTCCCAAGTTAAGATTGCAAAATGGTTATGATTTTGATCAAATTAATACACTTTTTTACCTTGATAAATTAAGTTTAAAATATTCTAAATACAAATTTCCTTTAAGTCTAGAGAATAAACACTTGGAAATATTTTACCTTAAGACTATCATTTCTATGACATTTCATTCAAAAAGCATTTCCAACATAAAATTAATTACAGAAAGAACTGACTGAGCCCATGTCCCTAATATTTTTTCGGACATAATGCCCTGACTTATATAGTCAAGGACTTAAGCATTCAAAAAGGAATACTCATTCCCAAACCTTTAAGATAAAACCTCCTTTAAAGGAAAATATCCTACCCTAAAAGTCAAAACTATAATAGCTGGGACTGATGGACCGTTATGCACAATCTAAACGAAAAAAGATGCTTCAGGAGAAGAGAAGTAGGGTTGGAGACAGCAACAGACTTGAGAGTTACAGAAGCAGTGGTTGTAGCATTAGACGATCGGGCCTTTAGATTAAATCTTCTGAGTTTTAACCTTGGTTGGCCTATTACTCCAATCATCTAGCCTTGATGACTTATTTTTCTTCTAAGCCTTATATGCCTTCTTTGTTCACTTGGCAAAGTCCTTCGAAATTTGAGGATCCATTGAAGTTGCAAGATTTGTAATAAGTTAAAATTTCATAAATTAACAAAAAAAGTGCAAAACAAGTATGATATGTATGACTTAAAAAAAGTCCTGAGTCTCATATTCTACCTCTCCCCCCTCAGAGGAGTTCAATTCATTAACAAAGGATAATAGAGCAGTTACACTCATCAGATTTTCCTCATAATCCTTAATAAATTTAATAAGCTTCTTTATATCTGACTTAACATATAAAGCCTAAAAGCTAAGTCCCTAAGACTTTTAGCCTTATCTGATCATAACAAGCTAATGCCAAAACCTCTTTTACTTCCAATAAAAAAAAACTTCTTTTTGAAGCCCTTTATATATAAGGGAAGAATGAAAAACCTCCTCTGACTGCTACTTATAAAGTAGAACTCGGTCCCATCGTCTCGGCTAGATAAATAGAAAAATATATAAAGAGCTCCAAAGACAAAGCAAAGTTGAGATTATTACATAGGACTTTAAAGCAGATGATCATCCTTCATCCATTCAGATTGAGTTAGTTTAATGCTATCTTATATCCCCGAGTATGCTGATATTAAATGGATGGAGCAAAAACTATAGATCGACACCCAAGCTAAGCTGGTGGCAAATGAACCATTCATTGTCTTTTTCAAATGGTCCCTTGCCCATCGACATTGATAAAGGATAAGCCAAAATGGTTATATCCTTGGGAATGTCGTATCTCTTATTTAGATGACTCACTTTTATGGGTGACATCTTTGTATGCTTATTTATAACTGGTTTTTTGCTATACTTTATCAAAAATAAAGTCTCAAACTCATTCACTATTGGGAAGACTAGGTTACCACTACTGAAAACCATTTTTAAAGGAAAAAGGTTAATGAAAGAGTATCTAATATGTTCTTTAGTTGCATAATAACTTTGAGAAGAAGAAGAAGAAGAAGAAGAAGAAGAAGAAGAATATGAAGAAATTTCAACAAAATTAGAGGATATCTAAGTGAAAGAGAACTTAGAGAAATTCAACAGTAAGAGTTGAAATCTGTCTTGAAGCTGGAGAGATTCTACAAAGAATTTTGAAGAAGAAGAAGTTCAAAGCTTTTGTAAGAAACAAAAATGAGTAAGAAACCAACTATTTATAAGGAACAGTTAGGGTGCATTTACTTATAGAAAATATTTTTCTATTTTCTGTTTTCTATTTTCTATTTTAGAAAACTGACAAAAATAAACAAGATCTCTATTTTCTGTTTTCTGTGGAAAATTTTTTCTGGAAAATCAGAGTAGTTTTTTGTAAGTAAACAGACCCTTAGCTTTTCTAACAATCCAAGCACAACCTTCGAAGAATCATAATTACGTGTCGTATGACCATTGGCCATTCAAAGAGCGAGGTTCCCTCTTCATTAATTCCATGCTTGGCAAATCATCGTTCATAATGACGTGAACGACAACTATAATCAGCGATCTGGAATATGAAAAGACACCCCTACTTTGGCGCAAATCTCAAATTTTAAATGAAATTTTGAAAATTCAATAATCATAATTTCAAGACACACTGATTTATTCGATCGGATCCTTCGAGGGGAGCGAGAGGGGGGAAAAGGGGAAAAAATTATTATACCATTAACGAATGGGTGTAGACATTGGATCTTAAGGCAATTTTTGAATTAGGGTTACTTAATTAAGATTATATTGCTCCAAAATAGCTAGAGAATTGAAGCAAGAGGCTCTCTCTCCGAGTTTTGGGTTCTTAAAAGGGAAATTAATTTCAAAAAATGATTTTTGACTGCTTTCCTCTAAACTTTTTGGTGCTTTAAAAAAGAGTCTTTTCTTAGGGCTTCTATTTTCTAAAATTAAAATATATATTAAATAAAAACTACAATTATTAAAAAAAGAAATAAAAGAAAGAAAAAAAAATAGAAAAGCAAAAAAGAAGAGAGATTAATTAACTAATAAAAATATATAGAAAATAATAACATTATAAGATAATTATGAAGGAAATTAAATAATAAAAATAAACCAAAAATAAAGTAAGAGGATATTTATAGAAAAAATACAAATAAAAAAGAGAAAATCTAGCAGAAAGTTAAGGAGAGAAATCGAATTATAGAGGGAATACAAAGGAAAAACCCTAGGGAAAATAAGGGGGGCGCTGGATATTGGACTATTTTTTTTGGAAGAGTCGAAGGAGAGAGTAGGAAAGAAAGAGAGACCAAGAGTAAGAAAGGAAAAGTAGGAGAGAGCAGGAAAGAAAGAGAGACCGATGGCAAGAAAGGGATAGTGGGAGTAAAAGAGAGCAGATAAACGAGAGAAAGAACAGACCAGCAAAAGGAAAGAAAGAAAATAAAATAAAATAAAGAGTAGGAAATAAACCACACATACATAGCAAAACCATTTTTTCCTTGTTTTCAAGTAAACACCGTGCGAGAGCGATAAGAAAGAGACACTACAAGAAAAAGTCTAATTCTCGACGGAAATTTACCGATGGAAAAACGTTTTCCGTAGGGAAATTTGACAAAAAAATGTGCATTGCGACGGAATAAAAAATCCCTCGTAAATAATGGAGGGAAATTTTCCCCCCAAATTTTACCGACGAAATTTAGCGATGGAATAAGAAAAATCCGTCGTTAAATTGGAGCCAAATTTCGCGGCTAAAATAGGCCACAAAATTTACCTACGGAATCATATTCCCGTCGGTAAGTTCCCTTCGAAAATATTTTCCCTACGGAATTTTGATTCCGTTGGTAAATTACCTACGGAAATATTATCCGTCGGTAATTTCTCTACGGAAATATTATTTCGTCGGTAATTTACCTACGGAATTATTATTCCGTCAGCAATTTACCTACGGATCAAGTTTTCATCGGTAAATTTGTTAAATTAAAATGCAAAAGTAATTAAATGAAATTTCTTTCTATTCTAAACAAAAAAAGATAATCATAAAAGGGATTTATCCTTTTGGTAAAATGTTCCTAATCATACAAACAAAATGAAGGATAATAAATTATTTACACATATATTTAAAAATATTTATTATTATTATTATTATTATTATTTGGAGGCAAGGAGGGAAAGATTCAAATCTTTGATTAAATAGAAAAATAACCAAAATCTTAATCATTTGAGCTTTGGCCGATTTTCTTAAAAATAGTTATTATCATTGTTATTAAAGCTATATATATATATATAGTTAAATGTACTATAGTACACTATTACCCATAAAATGTTAATTAAGACTTCATTTATTTTTCAACTAATGGTAATTAATATATTATTAAGTTGTTTTATATCATATGCTAATTTTAATTTTAGTTTTCTGGTTGACTCATTAGTTATTGGATCATTAATGACACTTTCGACCTAAAATTAATTTGTTACTTACTTAAATAATTATTAAATTAGTGAGAACAAATAAATAATTAAATTTACTGTTTAAATAGTAATTATTCGATTACACCCTATAGATAGATACATGCATGTTATATCATTAATCAAAGGCCCATGTCATATAATTAAAGGATAATACATAAATTTATATCCTATTAAAAACTATATAAAATATATTACAAATTTATTAAAAAAATGATAACACTTTATGTCCATTATTTATGTGCATGCTACACACGCATAATTTTTACAAGGTTTTCATAATATATTATGTGTTTTCATAAATAATCTGATGATCTATTAAATTATTAATAATATGTTAATTTAGATTAATTGATGAATATGATGTGGTTTTCATAATATATAACTTTTTTTTTGGTTGAAAATATAATAAACATATTAAGGCTTAGTTAAAGTTTCTAGGTAGTAAAATTTTTTTGATTATTATCCTATCTTTTTTTTATTATCCTTTTTTTTTTTAAATGATTATCATCCTACACTACAAAAAAAAACTGCTAATTAGCGACGGACAATTCCGTCGCTAGTTTCCAGATTTCCGTCGCTAATTTGAGACGAACAGTCGCTAAAAGGCCAGTTGCTAATATATTAGCGATGAATTCAAATTCAGTCGCTAATTTTTTTGTTCCGTCGCTAACTTATATTCATAATTAGTCGTGGTAGAATAATAATAATAATATTTAGCGACTACATTATCCGTCGCTAATTATATATTTACTTTAAAATTTAGCAACGAATTTTGCGTCGCTAATTATTTCTTAAATTATATGTATTACACATTAGCGACAGTCTGTCGCAAATCCGTCGCTAAATTATTGCATAATTGAATTTTTTTTTCTTTTGCTGTATTTTAAATACTAAATAATTAATTGATAATTGATTACCATAAATATTAGCTAAAAATAAATTAATAATTAGTGATTAATGAAAATTAATGTAAAAAATAATTATCTCAAATGAAAGAGTGTCTTCAAGTCTCACCAAAGGTCTCAATTTATTTTATACATATAAATTATCTAAAATGAAACTCAAACTCAAACAAAACAAAAAAGTTACACCGTAAATTTTTGTAGCAAACAATAACAAATCATTAGTCCTTACCAAGTCTTTAATAGTTCTACACCGTAAATGCATTTCCATGAGGATGCAAGATTTGAGGTGACTGTTACATTAAACTGACTATCTATTAAGCCTAATCTAAAACATGCAACAAATCCAACGTCCCTTGGGAAGAATACCTTTGGCTTCATTAGTTGTTCATAATCTTTTAGTTCCTTCAAATCCTGCATGAACAATAAATATATATATATATATATAAATATTTTAAACAATGAGGATTAACAGAAGACCACAGAGTGATGACACTAGCAGTATACCTTTTCCAACTGGCCGCACAGACTTTGACTATCAAAAGCCTCCTGACTACATTTGCGAAGCTCATCCTCCAGTGCTGCAACTTTTGCCCGAAGAGAAGCAACCTCCTCCTAATTCAAAATGGAAGAAGAAAGATTAGAGCAGCAGAATAAGAAACCGTGCTGTACTGAGCAAACCAATGAAATGCTGAAGAATCTCAAATATTTGACAAACTTAAATTGATAATTTCTCTTTCCTCTTATGTAACAAAAATAACATAACAAAGAAGAAGAATTAAATAAATAGAACACAAGAATGATACCTTTATTAAATTGCGGTCATCAATGCGTAAATTCTCTTTATGCCTACTATTCTGCAAGAGAGATCATAACTTTTATTACCTACAAAAGAGGGTCCTAAATCTGCACTCCCCACCATTGGTTTTGCAAAGAATGAATAGATGAAAGTCTTCTTCTGTATGCTTATGGAGGAGATCTAGAGCATATGCAGTTTGACAACAGCAGCAATACAAATAACTTAATGCATGTCACACGAATATCTAGTAATGACAGTATTTTCCAGGTAAACCAGAAAAAGTGGGAAAACAAATTTTATTTGATGGATAACAACTTGGAAGCCAACTTTTTCAGCAAAAATGCATTTGATGGAAAAAGGAAGTTGCTGCATGACTTCATTCCAAAATGCATCCGGATCATTGAAATAATAGCACATGTCCTCATTTTCCAGTTACAATATAGAATGTGGCATCCAAGGCAAAACAGAAACACTAGACCAGCACCAAACCTTAACCTTCTCTAACATTACCCCTTCATAACATATCTCAAGGCACCAGCTAATCAATATAATGCAAAAGGATCAACGGACATACAAAATATACAAAATTGGCTAGGCTGACAGCAGTTTGCAAAATATGGCCGTGAACCCTTTAAGAGTTTCATAGTTTTATCAACATAACCTTAGAATTATATTGCAGCACCCTCAAACAAGTCAATATGCCAAATATCAGTTATCAACATAGAACACCCCATGATTTTTGAGAATATACCTCCCAAATCTTCCTCAAATACGACCATGAGACTTTGACGAAAAGCTTCGCGTGTAATGAGCTGATACTCCAAAAGAACTCGTACCAATCTGCAGTAGTTAAAAGAAAAATAAAAGATTCGCTAAAACAAACCAATAGATAAAAAGTACACAGCATATAAGAATTAGACAAAAGAATCTGTATAAAGTATGAGTGTAAAAGGCATTGGAGATTAGATTACAAGGGGATTAAGTGATACAAGTTATAGCAATTAGCAAGAATCTCATTAGTATTCTACTTTCCAGTTGTGGCATTTTCAGATATTAGCATGAATCTCCAATTCTGATACCACAGATGAGGAATCTGATCCTAATTCTTCAAGAAAATTATAGAAATCCTGCAAACCAGAAATTAAATTTGTCTAATAAATTATGAAATAATTTGGTTTCAAAATAAAAATAGGGCACTAGATAGACCCGAAATTCAAATTTGGACAAAATGATAATTATTTATCATAAATTATGCAATTAAAGTAAGAACAAAAAAGAAACTAAATTAATAAATATTTTTAAGGGTGAAATTGAATTCAAAATAACAAATTAGATACTAGATAGAAAAGAAATTAATTACCACATTATTACTTAATCGTGAAATAACATCTTCAATATCATTCCAAGAATTAGTTGCATTGAGGTAGAGACCGGCTTTGATTTGCTGCTTAATCTTGTATGCTAAACTTTTAATATATATTTACAATAGTTATATATAAGATACAAAACAATTTAAATTTTATAATAAAATTTCAAATTAAAAATAATATATTTAAATTTTTTATACAAATATAAAATGAAGTATAAAAACTATATAAATTTTTAAACATTATGGTATTTTCAAATATTTATTATAAATTAATTAATTAATTACCTATTTGTAATTTTTTAAACCCTTATTGTCAAGCCGTGACACATTTTTGAGAAGAGGACCCCAAGAAAGCTGCAATTTTATTATAATGAAACATCAAAATTCTTAATAATAAACAATCTTATAATAAAATAAATTAAAAAATGGATGAAAAATAAAGCAATTTAAACAAGTTAACTTGCCACAAAATCTTCAGGAGAAAATGGAAATTCATAGCAATTAATCTTATGAAAAGAAATTTGAAATAATTAAAATTAGAAAATTCAAATATATATATATATATAAAGAAATTTGCTCACTAGGTCTGACTTCAACATATCCACAGTCTTCTAATTTATCTTGAATTCATAGCAATTAAAGTTTGTTGTGCTTGACCTCTCATTTCATCATTCTCTCTTATTTTAAAGAGCCGGATAAAACATGAAGTATTAAGGGGTATATTTACTTGATGTCTGTAAACCCCCAGCTGCAAATCCAAGAGTTGAGATGCGATATTCTCAGATTTCATATAATGCAAAATAATTTGAGACAGAATTTGAAGAACAATACATATTTAAAAGTACATGCAGATATTCAACAAATATCAAACCAGCATTCATCAGCAACTCAACTTAATGCCCAGCTGCTATAGGTTCTTGCACCACGGTGGACTGAGCTTGCTCTCCAACTTCTACATCCTCAAGGACCTCAACTGTTTGTGGCAGAACTGCACTACTAGCAGCTGATATTGTAGTTCTATTGAGGATTTCTAGCAAATTCAAAATTTGGTAAGACCGGATTTTGAAGTTTTTTAAAAAATAACAATTTTTTTAGAATATATATATATAAGCCAGCCCACAAATAAAAAGCCAGGAAAAGTGCATTTGCACATAAGAATGAGCAAATATTGATCCATATATAAAACAAGACAAACTCCAAATCACATTATTATCAAATACACACCTTTTTTGGATGTCTTATATTTCCTCTGCATATGAAAAAATGATTGGAAATGTGATTGTGTAAAGATTGGCATGAAATAAGTATCAAATCTGGACTAGAACACAAGTGATCAAGAAAATCGTAAACTATAAATTGTCATTTATCAAATTGGCATTCATTAGAAAGACAATATAAAAACAATGCAGAGGACATCCATTTATAATATAAAAACAGCAAGAATAAGAAGCAGAAAAGTCAGCACAGTGTTTGGTATTGTAACCCAAATAACCTAGAGCTCAATTTTTTGAGTAGCATGGAAAAGGAGAAATCGTACAACTGATATACTCATCTGGAGGTCTGAATATGAAGTCCAGCCATTAAGAAGATTCTCCGCTTGGAGATCTCCAGACCAGGAATCAAAATTAAACTGTCCCAATCCGAATAAATGAAGATTTACTGAGAACGTATTTTTCTTAGCATCATAGACTTAGTTCAAGGATATTTCTAAAAGACAAATTTGAAAATTTCAAGAATTGTTGGAGTAAAAATGACCATAGTCAATAAATTCGAAAGTGGGATGCAACCTAACTGAAAAAATGTGTATCAAAAATATACAGAAGTTGGAAGAGAAGAATTCTTCCTACAGCAACCTAACTGAAAAAATGATGAAAATACTAGAGTGATGCTCTCCAACCATGTAGAATATCAGCGAAATGGGCTCCTTTAATTTTCTTTGAATTAGAAACACATGAAAGCCTCAAAACCTGTCCCGCTCAATATAATTGCAAAGATGGACTAATCCTAAATATGAGCATTTTTATGCAGTTAAAACTCCAAAAATTGGCAAACAACAGGGGGTCTTTGAGAGGTTTCCATTTAAAAGTAACTACGATGGATTTTATTTCTGGAAAATCTTCTAACATCTCCAGACATATCTAATTTTCTGATGAAATAAATTAGGTAACCATTTCATTTTTCTATAACTGACTGTTGTTCTGCACTCCCTCAATAAATGAAAGAAAGAAGATAATGTCTAGTAGTGTCTGGAACATCAAGTTAAATAGAAGTATATACGCATTGAATATAGAAACAGCAAACACCTGCTAAATTACAAAAAAGAATTTAGTTACTCGTTAGCCTTTTTTCCAAGCCAGAAGTTGAAGCCTGAAGTTGAACATTTCTCTCCTCCAACCTTTTATACAACTCACTCCGGCAGCAGAAGCTGAAGCCTGAAGTTGAACATTTCTCTCCTCCAACCTTTTATGCAACTCACAAATCTGGTCCTCCATGGTTTTCGCCTTGCTCTCTGCTTCCTGTAAAAACCCAAAAGCACACAATCCTCAATTTTAAATAAACAAAACCCACTATACTCCACAACTAAAAGACTCGAAGAACGGAACCATAATTATTAAATCAAGAACTCATAAACTATACAAAAATAACCCAAACCCACAAATCACATGCCTGTCTTGTTAACGTTTCTTTAGCAAATGATTGTTCTTGAGATGCAAGGCGACTACGAACTTCCTTTAGCTCAGCAGCTAGTAAAACGACGTTGCGCTTAAAACTCTGCTTCTTCTCATTTAAATCCTTCAACGACGGCACCCAAAAGCACACAATCCCCTTTATTTTTGTAATCTCAAGCAACAAACGGACTGAGTGGTCAAGCACCTCAAGTGCCGTCAAAATCGGAGGCAAACCCTCGTCAAATCTCACATCAACGACGGCACAAATGACTTGACAAACCTGACCGGAGAAGATTGGGGAGGAGCGGCTGCGGCGGCGGAAGAAGCTTACTCCGAAGTGCGGTTAAGGAGGTAACCATAAGGAGAGGCACGGCGCTCGGAGGATGGAGATGGAGAAGAAAGCATTGGATTGGGATTAGAGAGAGGAGATTTGGATGCAGATCGGCGGGAGGATGATAAGAGAAGAGAGGATAAGAATCTGCGTGAAGCCAATGGTTAGGCTTCAAAGAGAATGTCAAAATGATGTTAGGGTTTGAGACGTAAATACCTGACACTTTGTGGACACTGTATTTGCACAACGATGTCGTTTTTTCAACATGCTAAGACTTTCTTTTTTTCTTGATATATATATATATATATATATATATTGCACTAGTGATGATCACAGGATGGGGTGGAGTGGGAAACAGCTCCGCATCTAGTGCTCCAGGTAAGGGTAGGGATTCTCCATTTCTATCTCTCGTAGGATTAGGGGGAAAATTTTCCCCTATTCTTGTCCCGGTAGGAATTTTTAGTCCCGACGAAATCTTCGTTTCCGATCAAAAATAATTTTTTTAAAAAAATTAGTTATAATTAAATATCATATTTAATAATTAATTATAATTAAAATATAATATTTAATAATTAAAAAAATTAAATTTAATTACAAATTAAATTAATATAGATTTTAATAATTGATAAAGTTAAAATTAAATATAATTTAAAATTAAATTATATAAATATAATTATTAAATAACAGCATGTTGTAGTGTCGTCATTTTAAAAATATCGATAGTGTCAAAACCCCCTACAACGAGACTCTTGCAATATGGACTGAGTCGTATGATATTTGGGTGTATGTGGTTTTAAATCAAAGATTTAGTGCTGCTAAAATTGTTTATACTTGCCACTTACTGGGTCAATCCTTTTGCACATAGATTTAGTGAATGCTATGCAAATATCTCCCTACCGAGACCGAGGGAAAGAAATATGGTATAGGGATAGAAAATGGAAAAGAAAAAAATGTAATGAATGTAACATAATGGATTAGGACATGTTTGATGTTGGTGGATCATGTGCTCGAGTCCCAGAATGCAGGCCTTCTTGAAAGTTTTCTAATGCCCTTTGACATTCATGATTATATATATATATATATATATATATATATATATATATTGGTAGTTCTCCCTTGTATAACTGCTTTTATAACTCACATTCTATTCTCACCGACATGGCATTCATAATTAGAATAGATAGCCTGATTTTATATATCATAGATATAGATATATAGGTATTTTCCATTCATACTTCAGCAACAAAATATTATTATGGTTGCAGGAATTAGAAAAACTGTTGGATATCTTTGTAATCTCTTTGCTAAGTGGATCTGTAAATTGGATGAAAATAACAAAAAAAAGGAAAAAATCTCGCTCATTTGCATTTAGGGTATGTTGATAATTGGTCAACAGACGTAATACTGCTGGTGAATGAGAATTTTCATCATCTTCTCATTACTTTTCTTTTATTGCAGCTAATTTTAGCTATTATTGCTTGTGGCATGCAGTATGAAAACTAAAATTCTGGATCCAATATCTCTACATGGTATATTCTATTGAAGTGTGAGCATATTTTTACATAGTTAATTCATTAAGTTGTTGGTGATGGGTTTAAGTTTAAATCCAAATAATCTAACTATGATCATACATAGTATAGCAATGCGAGCATCTTTTACATCATTTTTGGGTACAAAAGAACTATTTTAATCATTATGTGAGAATTTATGTTTAGTAGTTTTGTACTAGTGATATAGCTTTATTAGATTTCAACGTCACAATTCATTGCTACTTTTAGCAGCCTAGGAAGATTGGGGCCTTGCGTGAACCAATCACTCTTTGGTATTTGTTTTATAAAATGTCCATATCCTTTAATTCTTTTGTCATGGAATAAATCGCTGGCAGATGCCAAATATATGCCACAAAACTCGATGTTTTTCTGGTTCTGTTGTGTTAGTATCATCAATGTTGTAATATGATTAGATTCAAGGTTACTCGCTTTATAGAAGCAAGTATTACAAGCATTTGGATCATAATTATTTTTCTTCAATAAGAAAGAAAACACAATAGTATTACTTGTTTCGTTACCTGAGGATTTCATAATATGGTTTTCGAATAACTGTCAATGCTATTAAAGATGAGAATCAAGAGAAGAAAGAATAAAATTAAATTTAAGCAATGGAAGACTGAAATTTTGGTCTTATGTAGCATAATATCATTGATATTTTCCCCAACATCTAGTTCACTTTTTGTCCTATCAGAAGCACAAACTCTCCAGCTCTTACTGATAAATGTTTCACATATTTGGCAGAGGAAGATATCCACTCACACATTTCATGCAAACAACCCCTTGGTTGGGCTTGTATCCTGCCATAGATGGGCAGATATTGCAGTCTCAAGATGGTGGGGGTAGTCCTCTTGTCAATCTTTTCAAATCCTCAATTGCCGCAATTGTATCTAACCCTGGGTGTCCAAATCCTGCATCTTTCTTCACCATGTCAAAGCAGGCAGAAGCTGCAGGTACTTGATATTTCATTTACTCTTCAATCTTCATGTTTATTATCGTGTAACAGCCAAAATTTCGCCAATTGTGTAAGATCTGTAATAAGATTCATAAGTAATTGGCTTTGGATCAGGGATTGATTTAGGATGAAAAGAGAGAATAAGGTATATATATGAGATAAGGATTGAAAGGAGAATCGGATGAGAGTTACAAACTAATTGTAACTCAGATCACAAGTATCAGACAATGTCTAACAGTTCATACCTTGCTTAGAAGTTGTTGGAACATTGAATTTAATGATCATGGATGATCTTCTATAGATATTGTTGCTGTTTTGAGATCTAAAGGACATGCAAAACCTTGTGTCATATTTCTATATCACTTTTAGCACACTTGCTTTTCTTGGCCCATCCCGGAATTCTGGCAACTCCTATGCACACCCAGATACTGACTAGAGGGTATGTGTCCTCAGTCTAATGGACATAGAGCAAACACCATTGTTAGTTAAAAGTAAATACAACAGATATTTTAAGTCAATATTTGTCATGCCTAAAGCTAGATTCAGTCCAAGTTTTCTCGAGCCTAAATTCTTATATGCAATTAATTTGAGGTTTGGTGTGGGTGGCTGGAAGTGAGGAAGAATAAAATCTAAACAATTTTTGTGCTGTTTATCCTGTGTATGTGCATTTAATTGTCTTTATTTCAAGTGTTTCAGAGTTTTCAATTTAATAGTTATGGTGTTTCCTACATGTTGCAGATCTTCTGTACAAGGCTAATATAAATACTGGAAGTGTGCTCGAATATGCTCTTGCCTACAACCAGATAATCCACCCGCCCCGACATAATAGGGTTTTAGATTTTAATACTTTTGGACTAATAACGATTTGACTGCAATGTTAAGACTAATATTTATACTTTAAAGACTTGTAAGAAAATGATATGTTATTGAATATTATAAATTTAATGTTCTTATTTGATTTCTATTAATTTATTATTATAAATTATATATTTTATATTATATTGTTGAGTACGATTTCACTATATAGAGAAAATAAATTAAAATTTGAGGGAAAATTAAATAATAAATAAAATAAATTTTGAGAATATAGCCAAAATATAGCGACGAAAAACTTCTCCATCGCTAAATTTTCCTACGGAAGATCTTTTTCCGTCGGTAATTTTAGCTACGGAAAATATCATACAGTAGGAAAATATTGCCGATGGAAAAGTTTTTCGTCGCTAAAATTGCCTACGGAATAGCTATTTTCGTCGGCAAATTTACCTACGGAATATATATACCGTAGGAAATATTGCCAACGGAATAGTTTTCCATCGGTACAAAAAAGCAAACGACGACAATAATTGGGCTTCATTTAGCGACGGATTGACGACGGAAATATATTACGTCGGTAAAATTACCTACGGAGTTAATTTTCCGTCGGTAAAATTACCGATGGAATTATTTTCCGTCGGAAAAAGTGCCACAACAGTATCTCCTACGCCAATTTTCGTCGCGAATTTCTGTCAGCATTTTTGTTTCCCTACAAAATTTCACTCAATTCCGTCGGTATATTTGATTTTTCTTGTAGCGAGAGTAGCTTCAAGGTTTGGATCCTCTTGATTTTAGGCAACAAATCTAAGGGTAATATTCACTAACCTCTCAAATTCCATTTAAATTAATATCAATTTATGTGCAATAGGTTTTATGTAGTTTTCTATTTGTGTGGCATTTCCCTTTTTTTGATTTCTTGGTTTGATTTTGTGAGTTGATTATTTCTGTGTTTGTTGTGTTTTCCTGTTATTTTCACTCATTAATCTACAAAAACCAATTAAAATCATGTAGAGTTTGTGTAAATTAGTTTTTTGATTTTTCTCCCACTGTTCATCTTTTTCGTTTTTCTGTGTTTCAATTTTTTTCATTTCTTGACTTCTTGATTTTATGTCTTATGAATCAATTCTTGTTTTCTTCTGCTCGATGATGGTTTTTATTGCTTTGCTTCATAAATCAACCCTTTCCTTATGGTTCTTGGCTTAAATCTTCACTCTCGCTGATGAAGCTGCATCCCACCATGAGTGATTGGAAAAATGCTGGCGTTGTCCATTTCTCCGACAAGCGACAGCCACCTTCACAGCCTGAGTCAATTGCCCATTGCCCAGCTACCTTACCTGTCGTTGCTCCCTCCTTTTCTAGCTCGTCACCCAATTTGTACAGCCCATTTCTTGCCTCTACATGTTGCTTATAGTTTCCCCCTTGTTCCTGCAAACTTCCGTGACCATGCATGCATTTTTTGCCCTAGCCACTATCATTTATTTTGCATGCATGCATTGATTTGTCCTATTGCATATTTATTCTATTCGTTCGCCATTAACTCTTTTGTCATAGTATTATTTATCATACATTTACATAATAGGCCTTGCATTTAATTTTATTTATATTGTTATTATTTTTTTGTTAATACTATTTTAAGCTAATATTTAGTTACTTGTGTTTATTTATTATTATTTCATTTATCATTATTATTGTTATATGATATGTTTTAATATTTTTTGTTCTTAATATCATTTGTTTTTAATATTATTATTTTTTGTTATATTCCTTGCATATATTATATTATCATTTATATTTATTATCATTGTTGCCCGTGGCGAAGCTAGAATTGAAAATTAAGGGGGGCAAAAATATAAATTATATTTAAAATTAAAAAATAAATTTAGAAGAAGGGGGTCAAAATAAAATTTTAAATGAGGAAAATTGTTTATTTAATATATATATATATATATATATATATATATATATATATGTAAAATAAAAAAATGTTAAAAAATAATTGCCCCCCTTCCTTTCCACCTAGCGTCGCCACTGATTGTTGCAGCATAATTTTCAGTATGCGATATTTATTTTATTTAACTATATATTTATTTATTTTTATCGCATTTCTAACTATTTGTTTTCTTTTATTTTTGTTGATTTAATGAACCCAAATGCATACGTACATTTCCTGATGAATGGAGATTTGGAGGTTAGGATTCATGGGTCATAATAATTCCTTTTGCACTTTATTTATTTTTAGCCTTTAGTTTTACTTTAATTTCTTTTGGGTTTATTTTGTAGTAATAAAAGATTTCTCTATTCGCTAACATTAAAATTCAATCAAGGGTTTTTGAACAAATAAAATGGGGTTTTTCTTAATAAAAAGACCGATGTCAAATTTTTTCCTCCCAAAATAACACATAAAAAAGAATAGCTTATTTTTATCAAAATTGGGTCACTCATCCCTTTTTCTTCAAATTTATTCAAAAATTATTCATTTTTGTAAATATGCATGAGGGAACTAATATTTTCATCTAAACTAGTGTCCCGTTTCATGTATGTTTTATTCTTTATTTTTTTGGACAATTTTATTTTATGTTTATCATAGCTTTCTATGCATGCTTTTGTTGCGCTTTTATTTATTTTAATAATCATTGTGGGAAAAGAGATAGGGAATTAATTTCAAAAATTCATTTACATAAATATTAACTAAGGTATAAGTAACAGTGAAGTCCTGAACCATCTCTGGTTTTAACTTCATGAGATTAGATTTACATTTTGTCTACTCCATAATACCTACCTCATGTGCCCAAATAGACACCCTCGTAGGTTGATAGTCAACAATAGAATAAGGATAGCCTGAAATGCTATCTCATACCTTATTGAGGCCCGAGATTTAGCAAATTGGGTTAAATCTCTGTCTATTACAAAAAGACTAATATTTATAAGTTGTTTAACCTTCATTCATCTCGGACCCTAAAAGCAGATTCCTGAAAATGAACTGGATACCCTGAAAGGCAAAAGGGGTTTGGCATATGTCACAATAGGCATGGCCAAATCAGTCTAAGGAATAAGGCAACACAAGCCCAAGCCCAGTTGATTCCCTTGGGATGACAAATTCAGATGGATTGATTGGAAAGGAACTTGTCTTATCCTCTAACCAACCCAACAAAGCCTTACCTTGTTAATTCCTCTAAAACAAATCACCTGCCTATCATGGTTAGTACACCAACTATATCAGGCTACTCAATTTAGGTACTCAAATCCCTAAAAAATTTACCATTTGGCATACACTATAAATATCCCAATGCATAAGGGCTCTAGGTAATACATTTTGGAAAGACCTTCTCTCAATAAAATTTCTCGCTCTAACTTTACTAACTTAAGTTTCGGAGTGCTAAAATCTAGTCTAACTAGACTTGTCTCATTGCAGGTCCTTTTCCTTGCTGATCCAATTAGCTCACAGTTTTCCATCCAGTCCCTCTTATTTTCGATATTCTCAAAATTAGCATAATATAATTTAAAAAAAAGGTTTTAATTTTCCCTTAACGTTTTGTTAGCAGATTAGGTGATTTGCCCTTAATGTTTATTTTAAAGCTTATTTGCTCTTGACATTTTTTATCTTAGGTATTAAAACGCCTCTTCATATTGCCTTAATTTTTTAATTTTGTGTTATTACCTCAAGTCTTTTTTTTCTCAAAATGGATTTTTCCTTTTAAATTATGTCTAAAACTTATGAAATTATTTCAAAATATTTCTATTAAACCTTTAATATCAATAAAATGAACTTGCTTTATAATAAGAATTGTTGAAGCATCTAAATGCAATTATGTAACTATTAAGTGATTTTAAAATTACTTTCTAATTATATTGAGCAAAATAAATCCGAATTTTATCCTAATTAAAAAAAAAATTATAACATGGTTTGCTTGATAATATTGGCCTCATTAATTTTAAATTCCAAAGATAACTCAAACGTAATAAATGTTTTTGGTAATGATTTGGATTTTAAAGGGGTTTGGGATACACCCATAAATCACGAAATGATAAATTGGCTCTGATATAATAGAGATAATATCGAAACAGGAAATAATTTTTATGAAATTAGTTTCATATTGGTATTTCCCTATTAATATTATAATTACCAATTTAATTCATCCTTATTAAGGAAATTAAGTATTTTTTAATTTAAGCCCTATATAAAAGCTCAGTTTCTATATTTGGAAAAAGAAGAGAAAAATTAGAGATACTAAAATGCTGTCGGTTTGTCTACTTGTATATGCTCTCTTTGTCTAAGGGGTTTTTAGTTCGTGAATCTATGCTTTCATCCCATAGTTCGTGACACGTGGATGATAAGTTTTGCCGGTAACATGAAATAATTGTTTTCTGCTTCCGCTTCAGCGATCTGCATTTCGAAAGATATTTATGTTTACTTCTCATAATATATCGTGATATATTTTTCCTTCGAATTTATTAAAATTTTATTTATTTATTTATTTTTGTTTCTTTCATATTATTCTGAATTTTTATATATTATATGAAAGAACTTGGATAGTTTTGATTTTGGCAATACCAATTTTAGTAAAACTCATGCTGTGGTGTTTTTTTTTTTTTGTACAAATTAATACCATTCCTAGATTATACTTTCTTTTTTATACTTATAAATATTTATATGTAAAATAATTTAGTCATAAAAATTTTCCAGCCACTTAATATATATATACACACACAGTTCTATCAATATTTTTATTCCAATTTTTTTAAATTTTGAACAATACACAGTAAAATATTAAAAAAATAAAAAATTTTAAATAAGAATTGACCAATATTCAAGCGATGTCATTTTATTATATATATATATATATATTGTGCTAGAATTTTAAATTTTTAATATATATATATTGTGCTAGAATTTTAAATTTTTAATATATATATATTGTGCTAGAATTTTAAATTTTTAACCTCTCCATTTTCTCCTTCTCTTCTCTATTATTTATCTTCCTCATCTTGCCGCTTTTTTTCTTTTATTTTATTTTTGTCACTATCCGTCTCCTAATTTTGGTATTAAAATGACATAATTTTATTAATAATTTAATCGGTTTAATTTTAATGAATTTTAAATATTAAAAATTGAATTGATATAATTAAATTATATTTTAAAATTGAACCAAATATATTAAATTATTTTTTATCTAGTTCAATTTAAGTGAATTTTAATATTGAAAACTGAATTGATATAATTAAATTATATTTTAAAATTAAACCAAATATATTAATTTTTTTCTAGTTCGATTTTTTATTCAATTTGATTTTTAGTAAAAGTTTTAATTTTAATTGTAATTTAAATTTCTGTTTGAATCCATTTAAAAAATAATTTGAAAATTCAAATATCCTATAAAAGTTGATATGAAATTATTCGAATCTATCCAATTCCATTGAATGGTTTACTAACATACATATGCATGTAGCCAACCAAATTTGAAAGACAGCTTAGTTTTGGACCAACCACGAGTGTACCACATGACATGTCATGAAATTTACTTCTTTATTAATGGGAAAAGATATGCCTTTGAAATTTCCATACTGATGACGTCAAAGTATCCAACCCTCTCCAATAGTATTTATTTCTAATACTGTCAACCGTAATAATTATAGCGTTCTGCAGAAAAATTGTTGAAAGCAATAAATCTTCTTGACTTTTACCAAAAGGAGTTTCCCCTAAGACTGAAAAAAAATTTAAATACGACATCTTCCATGAGACTTGGGTCAATTTTATTAAATATGGATAAATATATATTTTATTAATTTTATAATTATATATTTTACTTCATAAAATATAAAAGATAAAAATATTTGAGATAACTACATTTAAACCCTGAATGAATTGCCAACCCTTAACATATATTTTTTGTATTAATTATAAAATTGGATTCGAAATATAGGGTATTTTTTAATTTTAAAGTCCTGTTATAAATTCTTTCAATTTTACTTCCAAGCTTTAAATGCACTTCAAAATGAAAACTCCATTAGATTTTCCATTAAAATTAAGAAAAAATCAATTTTATAATAAAAAGTATTTTTTTTCAATTTTTATCTAATAATTTATATTATTTAAAATTAATAATAATTTTTTTACTGTTATAGTTAATGAATGCTAAAAATAATTATAGACTTAATGTGCAAAAATACCTCCAATTTTTGACAAAAAAAAAAGTAATTTTACCCCTAATATTTAGTTACAGTTAATTTTGCCCAAAAATTGTCAAAATAGTGCAATTTTGCCCTTTAAACAACGAAACCGTTAGTTTGACCATATTCCATCTTTTAATTGTTGACATGTGCATGTTACAAAATTTTGACATAATGATGTTAAACTAACGGTTTCGTTATTTTTGCGTTAAAATTATACAATTTTGATAATTTTAGGGACAAAATTATCCGTAACTAAATATTAGGGGCAAATTTACTTTTTTTAACAAATATTAGGGACATTTTTGCACATTAAACCATAAATATATATGATAAATTTAATTAAAACACTATTTTTTTATTTTTTATTAATTTCAAAAATTTCACTTTCAAATTCGTGATTCCCTTTTGAAAGATATTAGCTATATATTTAGATAAAAGTAAAAAATTTTAAAAATCTCAATTTAATTATTAAAATTAATAAAAATTTATAAGATATTTTTTGTAGCGTGCTAAAAATAATTGATGAATGTTGCTAATGAATATTAAAGACACTTAAATTAAAAATAAATAAAAATACACATTATTTTTTAAAATTTTATACACAATTGAAAAAATTTATTTGAGTCATTTATGAATAAAATTACTTAATTTTTCAAAACAAGTGAAAGAGTTAGGGATATCACATTACTCACGAGATAAGAAATTGGCCCCGATATATAAGTTATAATATCGAAACAGGAAATAATATTCATATGGAATTAGTTGCATATTAGGATTTCTTTTAATTAGAAATTTGTCATAATTGGAGAATATTAATATGGACAATTATCTAATTTAAATTAGGTAATTGACATATTAATTGTTGATATTATTTTCTATATTTAATTTGAGTAACTGCCAAATTTAATTCTCTCTTATTAAGAAAAATTTTGTTACCTTAATGAGAGTCCTATAAATAGAATTACGAATTATATTCTTGGTAAGCAAGAAAAGAATTTCATACCGAAATTCTATCAAAATTCTATCGCACTTTTTCTCTCTATTCGTTTGGGGTTTTTAGTTCCTAAAATCAAGTTTTCATCCCGGCGCGTAGCGAGGCGTGGGTGAAAACGATACCGGTGACGTAAAAAGGTAAACGATCTTCATGATTGTGATTCTGCGCTACGAGAGGTATTTATAATTATTTTTCGTGATATTTATGGCTTATTTTCTTTCATTGGAATCAGTCATTTTTTGCGTTCCGCAATGTTTATATGTAAATTTGTATTTATGTAAAAATTTGGACATGTTAATAGGTTGAGTATGTGTTTTTTTTTAATTCTAGTCTAGAATTTTTTTTGTGATTTTTTGGACACCGAAATTAATTAATTATTTAAAAGTTTGTAATAAATATTTCTAGTGAGAATTTTTTTATTTTTGACCATACCATTGGACTCAAAGATCCCAAAAATCCCCCTAGAAAAAATTCGGCGGCCTGAAACCACTGAGAAGACAATGCGTGGCTTGCACGTGCCACCAATGTGCTGGGCGTGTGCTAGAGGGCGCATTTCTAGCACGCGCGCTAAGTGAGACGTCACTCAGCCATGTGACCCAGTGAGGGAATGACATGTGGCCTTATGGTGAAGTGCCACATGTCAGTTGATATGGCAAGGGGGTCTATTTTGGTGCCACATGGACTAAACAAAAGTTGACATGTGGCACCCCGTGGAAGCCTATGGGGCTTCCACATGGCAAAGGGTCCTACCTCGTGGCTTGATGTGTCATACCACCTGACATTCACATGGCAATCTGTGGTGCAGCCACATGACTTGATGAGTCATGCCACGTGTCGATACGTGGACCAGTGACTGGCTGCCATGTGGCAGACTGTGGTTATACCACATGTCTTATTTATGGGTTTATATGGACAAATCAGTGGTTGCCATGTGGCACCTTATCCCACCACATGGCCACACATGGCCCAATGGGGTCACGCCATGTGGCAAAATGTAATGACTATACTAGATAATCCTAATTACTATTACTAATTACATTCATTAATTCTATCAATGCTATGACTTATCTGTTAATGATGCATATATAAACATACATACATACATTCTATGCACATCATGCATGATCATGTACTTATACTTTCACTTGCTGCAGAGTATTCTTTACATAACTTTATAATTACATGCCTTTATACGTATACAAATGCCTTAGATGTAACCAAAAGAGATACAAAAATCAATCTCAAACATTTATGCTACTTCTAATCTTGTGTTGACTTGTGAGATTGTTGGCTTTGTCCCTGAACACACGATCTACCTTGCAAACCTACACGGATAAACACCCGTGCTAAGCTATAAAGCTTAGTGGGAAACAACTAATAACATGCAGATAACTACTTACAGTAGCTATTTCCAATCATTCAATAATGATAGAAATACAAAGCCTTACAAGATTAATCAAGATATAACAGTATCATATAATCAGAACAATAACATACTTTATAATGTATTTTCACAAATGGCCTGCTTACAATTCCCTGTGGGTGTGGATAACGGGTGCAATGGATACCCGAAGGTATCAAAACAGAAGGATACCCGTAGGTATCTAAACAGAAGGATACACATAGGTATCCGAACAGAAGTCTTATGTAGAGACAAACAGAAGACTCATAAGAGTCAAACAGAAGCAGCTGCGATAACCCTATAGGCATGCCTATCTATCCACTACCAAGTCTTTAAGTGCAGGCCTAATTCGATTACTTTTCATATTATGTGACATTGCATCAACAGATACCATTATAGCATTAATAAATGCAAGAAAAACTTTACTATCATTTATTACTATTCTTTATTGTCAAAATAATCATTTATTTGTATTACAAGGGAATAACGCTTGCATAAACTCATTTAAGGTAATAAAACATACCTTTTTGTTATTAGCGAATCTGGTAATTAAAGAGATGCCTTACTGTAACTTGTAATTCAGGATGAATTTGTAAGCTTAGAAGGGTTTAGGCAAAATTTTAAATCCAATTGAAGTCGAAAAAAAAATACAAACATAAAGGCATATTGTCGCGCTTCGCGACACTAGTCGCGCTCGCGATGAATGTCGCGGGTCGCGGCGACAATCGCGCTCGCGACAGAGAACAATGGCCTGGAACCACTCTTTAATGTCGCGCTCGCGGGACACTAGTCGGCTCGCGACAGTCGCCCGACAGCAGTCGAAGCGCTATGCCTAAGATAAGCATTTCTTGATGTCGCGCTCGCGGCATACGTTCGCGCTCGCAACACAAGGCTTCCGTTTGATGTCGCTGCTCGCGACATAAAACGACGGGGCAACCGCCTTATAATGATTATTGTTCAAAAATCCTATAAATTAATGTAAAAACTCAGATTGCATCTCAATTTCGACATACCAAATGGATTTTTCAGAAAACACTATCTTCTACAAAGTTTTAGGTTTACAATTCTAGTTTTCAAAACACTAAAAATCTCCTCAATCGGACCTGTAAAACTCCAGTTATTCAATAAAAACCACAGACTGTTCACAAAGGCAGAAATCACAACCACAATCAGATTTCAATACCGATTTTCACTATCATGCAGTGAAAATCAGATTTTAGTTTCTTCTAACAAAATCAAGACATGCAAGTCTAATTTCTATAGCAACTGGAATTTCATCATTTGAGCAACTATATCTCAAGATATGAGCAAAAGTGTACAGATTAGTCAAATGATCTTTAAAAACAGATTTTCATGCTTCCAACCAAAACTCACATACTTCCAACTTTAAACCCTTTCTAAGCTTTAAATCATCCATAACACACATGAGAGAGGCACTCAAAATCTCTCTCATGACAAATCAATATACAAATAAATACACATACAAAATTCTAAGTTCCCATACCTTGTTATAACTCTTCCTTTCTCTTCAACCTTGAAGAGTCTCCTTCCCCTTTCTTTTACTTGTTTCTCCTTCTAAAACACATAAAACACTTCTATGAAAATCTAACATGCTATACAAAGAATCACTTACATTAAAGGAGAAGCAAGTTATCTTAACCCCCAAAAACCAAGTAAACCTTTACTTCTTTCTCAAAAATTCCAAGAAATCTAGAGAGAGAGAGGATGAGAGAGAGTTTAGGGTTTAGGAGATAGAGAAGATGAAGATGGAGAGTGAAGACCATGAGTTGGCCGGCCCTCCTTCATCACAAATATCTACCTCACTTTAATTTCCAATTGGTCCAAATGTCAAGTTTAAGTCAAAGTTGCCATTTAGTCCCACAACTTTCCTTTATTTCTAATAATGCCCCAAAACTTACTCTTTTGCTTTTCAATTAAGTCCTTCAATACATACATACACACAATTAAACATGGACACTAATAATTAATTAGTGTTAATTCTTCTAGGGTACACTGAGGGGCATTACAACTCTCTCCCCCTAAAAGAATTTCGTCCTCGAAATTATACCTGTACTGAAGAGCTGAGGGTATTGAGCCCGCATAGCTGCTTCAGGTTCCCAAGTCGCTTCTTGTATTCCATGATGTTGCCATAACACTTTGACTAGAGGGATTTCTTTGTTCCTTAACTGTTTAACTTCCCTGGCTAAAATCTGTTTAGGCTCTTCATCATACGTATAATCAGTTCTGACACTGATATCTTGCACTGGTATGATATGTGACTCATCAGATCGATATCGCCGGAGCATCGAAACATGAAAAATATTATGCAACTTTGATAGATCATTAGGAAGATCTAATCGATATGCTACCGGTCTAATCCTTTCTAGGATTCTGTAAGGACCAATAAATCGGGGACTGAGTTTTTCTTTCTTTCCGAACCGTAGTATTTTTCTCCATGGGGACACTTTTAGAAACACTTTATCATCAACCTGATACTCAATGTCTTTTTTTTTCAGATCTGCATATGATTTCTGTCTATCACTGGCTTCTTTCAATCGTTGTTTGACAAGTTGAATCTTTTCTTCAGTATCTTTAACAATGTCAGGACCCGTCAACTTATTTTCAGCTAATTCCATCCAATAGGAAGGAGTTCTGCATTTTCTACCATAGAGAGCTTCATATGGTGGCATACCAATGCTAGTTTGATAGCCATTGTTATATGCAAACTCCATCAAAGTCACATATTTGTCCCAACTTCCTGGAAAATCTAAAACACAACCTCTTAACATATCCTCTAACACCTGAATGATTTTCTCTGACTGCCCATCAGTCTGAGGATGAAAAGCAGTACTAAGAAGAAGCTTTGTGCCTAAAGCTTGCTGTAGACTTTTCCAAAATCTGGATGTGAACCTCGGATCCCGATCTGAAACAATTGAGATTGGTACCCCATGCAGTCTAACAATCTGATCAATATACAACTCAGCTAACTTGTCCATTGAGTAATTGGTTCGAACCGGTACAAAATGAGCCACCTTTGTTAATCTGTCTACTATGACCCACACTGCATCATGTTTCCTTTGAGTAGTGGGTAGACCTGTAACAAAATTCATAGTAACATTGTCCCACTTCCATTGAGGAATGGGAAGAGGGTTTAGTAATCCCGAAGGAAGTTGATGCTCTGCTTTTACTTGCTGACATGTTAGGCACTTAGAAACATACTCAGTCACATCTCTTTTCATTCCTGGCCACCAATAGAATTGTTTCAAATCTCTATACATCTTGTTGTTACCAGGATGCATGGTAAATACGATGCTATGGGCTTCTTGCAATAATGCTTCCTTCAATTCTTTAACATTTGGTACACATAACCGATTTCGATAATATAAACCACCATCTAGTCCAATAGAATATTCTATCGGACCTCCTGCATGAACTGTTTGAGCCAACTGCTGTAACTTAACATCATCTGATTGTGCATCAAGAACTGTCTGCCTGAGATTAGGGCGAGCTCGCAATTGAGCTAACAAAGCCCCATCGGATGCAAATTTCCATCTATAACCTTGTAATAACATAGCTGCCACCATCTTTCGGCTCAAAGCATCAGCTACCACATTAGCCTTTCCTGGGTGGTAATCAATGATACAATCATAGTCCTTGAACAATTCTAACCATCTGCGTTGTCTTAAATTGAGATCTCGCTGAGAAAGCAAGTATTTAAGACTCTTGTGATCCGTATAGATTCTGCACTTCTCACCATACAGGTAATGCCGCCAAATCTTTAAAGCAAACACAACTGCGGCCAATTCCAAATCATGAGTCGGATAATTCTGTTCATGAGGCTTCAACTGTCTGGATGCATAAGCCACTACTTTACCTTCTTGCATCAACACACATCCCAAACCATTACTCGATGCATCACTATACATAGCATATTCTCTACCCGTTATTGGTTGGGTAAGAACTGGAGCTTCCGTTAACATCCTTTTTAACTGATCAAAACTGGCTTGACAACGATCTGTCCACTCAAATCTAGCTTCTTTCCGAAGTAACTTAGTGAGCGGAGAGGCAATAACTGAAAAACCTTTCACAAACCGCCTATAATAGCCAGCTAAGCCCAAGAAACTTCGGACTTCTGGCACATTTTTAGGCGGTCTCCAGTTTACTATAGCCTCAATCTTCCTAGGGTCCACCCTGATGCCTTCTGAAGACACCATGTGCCCAAGGAAAGAAACTTCTTTAAGCCAGAATTCACATTTGCTTAACTTGGCATAAAGCTGTTGCTCTCTCAGGGTCTGTAACACTATTCTCAAATGCTCAACATGCTCCGCTTCATCACGAGAATAGACTTAAATATCATCTATAAACACCACGACAAATTGATCTAAATAGGGTCTGAACACCCTATTCATCAAATCCATGAAAGCTGCAGGTGCATTAGTCAACCCGAAAGGCATTACTAAGAATTCGTAATGACCATATCGAGTTCTAAAAGCAGTCTTTTGCACATCCATATCTTTGACCCGAAGTTGATAGTATCCCGACCTCAGGTCAATTTTAGAAAACACTCCTGCACCCCATAACTGATCAAAGAGATCCTCAATCCGAGGTAAAGGATACTTGTTCTTTACTGTCACTTTATTAAGTTGTCTGTAGTCAATACACATTCTCAAGGTACCATCCTTTTTTTTAACAAATAACACAGGTGCGCCCCAGGGTGACACACTAGGCTTAATGAAGCCTTTATCTAACAATTCTTGCAGCTGAACTTTTAATTCTTTCAATTCTGTTGGTGCCATTCTGTAGGGTGCTCTAGAGATAAGAGCAGTTCCAGGCAAAGTCTCAATAGATAGCTCAACTTCTCTCTCGGGCGGCAAACCCGGAAGTTCCTCAGGAAACACATCAGAAAACTCATTAATCACAGGAACATTTTGAAGATCGACTGTCTCTCTCTTAGAATCAAGAACCAAAGCTAGATACGCTTCGCATCCTTTTCTAAGAAATCTTTTTGCTTTCATAGCAGAGATAACATTGGTTAAGGGTTTTGACTTAATACCCTGAATCAATGTCTCTACTTCCCCATCACTCTTAATCAATACTGTTTTAGCTTTACAGTCCACTATGGCATGATATCTAGACAGCCAATCCATACCCAGGATTACATCAAACTCATGAAAAGGCAAAACAATTAGGTCAGCCGGGAACCATCTCTCTTGAATTCTAATAGGGCAATTTCTATAAACTTCATTCACATGAATACTATGGCCCAAAGGACTAATTACACATATATCATAAGTCATATGATCAACAACAGACACATTTCTACCCAGCTCCCCATTACAAATATAAGAATGTGTAGATCTAGGGTCTATAAGCACATGCACATCAGTATCAAAGAGGGAGAATGTACCAGCTATGACCTTAGGAGCATCAGCATCTTCTCGACCTTTCATAGCATAAGCTCGAATAGGAGGTGTAGGAGCAAAAGGTCGATCTACCGACTCAGAAACATTCCTGGACTGGGCTCTAAACTGGCCCGATCCACCTCTGCCTCTACCACGACCTCTACCAAAAGAGGGTGCATTAGAAGCTCCTCGGTTACTCTGTTGACTCGAAACTTGATCCTGTGGCATAGGACAATTAGCTATAAAATGCTCCGTGCTGCCACATCTGAAGCAACCACCGGTGAGCATTCTACAAGTGCCCCAATGTCGCCTAAAACAATAGGTGCATTCTGGAGCTTGGCCTCTGCCTTGTCCTGATACAACACCTCTACCTGAGCCAGCTGTAGAAAAAGTCCCCTGCTGTCTACCTCTAGATGCAGGGTAATTGCCAAATGGCAATGGTTGATCTCCTTGAGTCAACCTCGATCTTTTCCCGGATGTGGAACCACCCCGAGAAAAACTTCTTCTTCTTTGCTCTCTTTCTCTTTTCACATTTTCTTCCTTCTCAACCCCGGATAGCTGCTTGAACCAGCTGATGATAATCCACAGGATGGAGAGAAATAGGCCCTATCAAATGATCCCGAATCTGATCATTTAATCCATCTTCGAACTGGTGACACTTGAAAGTCCCAGTTAACATTGGTTTTGGTGCATACTTGCTCAAGCGATTGAATTCGGCTTCATATTCAGCCACTGACATACCTCTTTGCTTAAGATTCAGAAACTGCTTCAACTTTTCATCTTTATAAGCTTCTGTCACATATCTCCTTTTAAACTCAGCTACAAAGAATTCCCAAGAGAGGGAATCAGGTAGCTGAGGTTGAGTCAGAACCAGTTTCCACCAGTCATAAGCTGCTCCCTGAAGTAAGGACACAGCACAAGTCACCTTTTGACTGGCGGGGCACTGAACTTCGGTAAAAACCCTTTCTACTCTTTCAAGCCACAGCTCAGCTTTCTCAGACTCTTCCCAAGTAGAGCCTAGAAACTCTTCTGCACCATGCTTTCTAATCTCAGAAATTGGAGCCTTTGGTGCAGTCATCCTATGTAAAATCTGAGCCATATCCTGGGAAATCTTCAACAAAGCTTCCCCAGACTCAACAGCAGTTGCACCACCTCTAGTAGATGCAGAAGATTCTGGCTGAGAAGGATTCGATTGACCCGGCAGATTACTTTCAGCCGACTCATCTACAACTTCACGATACCTTTCCATCTATAACTATAACAAAGAAACACAGGGACAGCCACAATCAGCCAACAACAACAAAATTCTATATCTAAGACACTTGAAATTCCTATTGGCCAGAACCGCCTAAACCAAGGCGCTCTGATACCAAAAATGTAATGACTATACTAGATAATCCTAATTACTGTTACTAATTACATTCATTAATTCTATCAATGCTATGACTTATCTGTTAATGATGCATATATAAACATACATACATACATTCTATGCACATCATGCATGATCATGTACTTATACTTTCACTTGCTGCAGAGTATTCTTTACATAACTTTATAATTACATGCCTTTATACGTATACAAATGCCTTAGATGTAACCAAAAGAGATACAAAAATCAATCTCAAACATTTATGCTACTTCTAATCTTGTGTTGACTTGTGAGATTGTTGGCTTTGTCCCTGAACACACGATCTACCTTGCAAACCTACACGGATAAACACCCGTGCTAAGCTATAAAGCTTAGTGGGGAACAACTAATAACATGCAGATAACTACTTACAGTAGCTATTTCCAATCATTCAATAATGATAGAAATACAAAGCCTTACAAGATTAATCAAGATATAACAGTATCATATAATCAGAACAATAACATACTTTATAATGTATTTTCACAAATGGCCTGCTTACAATTCCCTGTGGGTATGGATAACGGGTGCAATGGATACCCGAAGGTATCAAAACAGAAGGATACCCGTAGGTATCTAAACAGAAGGATACACGTAGGTATCCGAACAGAAGTCTCATGTAGAGACAAACAGAAGACTCATAAGAGTCAAACAGAAGCAGCTGCGATAACCCTATAGGCATGCCTATCTATCCACTACCAAGTCTTTAAGTGCAGGCCTAATTCGATTACTTTTCATATTATGTGACATTGCATCAACAGATACCATTATAGCATTAATAAATGCAAGAAAACTTTACTATCATTTATTACTATTCTTTATTGTCAAAATAATCATTTATTTGTATTACAAGGGAATAACGCTTGCATAAACTCATTTAAGGTAATAAAACATACCTTTTTGTTATTAGCGAATCTGGTAATTAAAGAGATGCCTTACTGTAACTTGTAATTCAGGATGATTTATAAGCTTAGAAGGGTTTAGGCAAATTTTAAATCCCAATTGAAGTCGAAAAAAAATACAAACATAAAGGCATATTGTCGCGGCCGCGGCGACAATCGCGCTCGCGATAGAGAACAATGGCCTGGAACCACTCTTTAATGTCACGCTCGCGACAGAAGGCAATGGCCTAAATAAGCATTTCTTGATGTCGCGCTCGCGGCATACGTAGCGCTCGCGACACAAGGCTTCCGTTTGATGTCGCGCTCGTGACATAAGTCGTGCTCGCGACATAAAACGATGGGGCAACCGCCTTATAATGATTATTGTTCAAAAATCCTATAAATTAATGTAAAAACTCAGATTGCATCTCAATTTCGACATACCAAATGGATTTTTCAGAAAACACTATCTTCTACAAAGTTTTAGGTTTACAATTCTAGTTTTCAAAACACTAAAAATCTCCTCAATCGGACCTGTAAAACTCCAGTTATTCAATAAAAACCACAGACTGTTCACAAAGGCAGAAATCACAACCACAATCAGATTTCAATACCGATTTTCACTATCATGCAGTGAAAATCAGATTTCAGTTTCTTCTAACAAAATCAAGACATGCAAGTCTAATTTCTATAGCAACTGGAATTTCATCATTTGAGCAACTACATCTCAAGATATGAGCAAAAGTGTACAGATTAGTCAAATGATCTTTAAAAACAGATTTTCATGCTTCCAACCAAAACTCACATACTTCCAACTTTAAACCCTTTCTAAGCTTTAAATCATCCATAACACACATGAGAGAGGCACTCAAAATCTCTCTCATGACAAATCAATATACAAATAAATACACATACAAAATTCTAAGTTCTCATACCTTGTTATAACTCTTCCTTTCTCTTCAACCTTGAAGAGTCTCCTTCCCCTTTCTTTTACTTGTTTCTCCTTCTAAAACACATAAAACACTTCTATGAAAATCTAACATGCTATACAAAGAATCACTTACATTAAAGGAGAAGCAAGTTACCTTAACCCCCAAAAACCAAGTAAACCTTTACTTCTTTCTCAAAAATTCCAAGAAATCTAGAGAGAGAGAGGATGAGAGAGAGTTTAGGGTTTAGGAGATAGAGAAGATGAAGATGGAGAGTGAAGACCATGAGTTGGCCGGCCCTCCTTCATCACAAATATCTACCTCACTTTAATTTCCAATTGGTCCAAATGTCAAGTTTAAGTCAAAGTTGCCATTTAGTCCCACAACTTTCCTTTATTTCTAATAATGCCCCAAAACTTACTCTTTTGCTTTTCAATTAAGTCCTTCAATACATACATACACACAATTAAACATGGACACTAATAATTAATTAGTGTTAATTCTTCTAGGGTGCACTGAGGGGCATTACACAAAAGCACCTTGCCAGTGCTTGGTTCCTCTGTAACTCTCACCAGCGCGTGAGGGTTCCTCCGGCTACCATTTTTTACCCATTTTTTAATTTTAATTTTCTTAATTTTTTTGATTTTTTGGTATTTTTTAAATTTTTTTTGAGTTACATAATTATTTTTTATAAATTATTTTATTGAAAATTTAAGAAAATTGTGTTTTTCTGCCTTCTTTAATTTTTAAATATGTTTGAAAATTACTTATGTGGATTTTGTCTTTATATATAATTGAAATGAGTTTTAATCATTTTTTTGTTTGTACATGAGTGTACTAACAAAATTTATGAGTAACAGCTATGACGATGATAAGGACACCTATGGTTCCACACACTCCTTAAGGTGTTGCTTTGGCCAATGCATAAGTGTGTGAGGTCCACAACATGAGGTTTCACAAGAAGGCAAGGTGTTATGATATTGATGCTATTGTGCATCATATAGTCAAAATGCATAGAAAGATGCAATACTGTATTTAGGTTAGTGGCCTGGATAGGGGTGGAATCATAAGTTAATTTATAATGTGATGTGTAAATCTTTTAGCTAATATGTAAAACTCCATAACTTATTTGTTGAGTGCTGGCAAGAATATTAAAAGGATTCCATTATTAAATTTTTATATAAGGTAGCGAAACGAGGAGTGTATAAGAGCAACACTCCATCTGAGATGGTGCTCAGAAGTGGGGGTATAGTGAATTGCTTATGGTTAACTGATTACACACATGAAGTACCCTTACAGTTAATGTGTATGGTCAGGGTGATAGTTTCAGTGACTAGGATAGTGTTGGGTCTATCGGGATCCTAATTATATTTGACATAAGTGTCATAATATTACCTTATTTTTGCGAACTTTTATGTTAGGAATTTTGTTTCCTGATTTTATTTTTGAGATGAGACATTTGTGTCTTCTTTTAGATTTATTGGACTTTATAATAAATGTGTTTATTTTAATTTTGGATATTATAGTGGCTTATAATTTTTTATGAAGAATGTGTTTATTTTAATATTATTTATCATGCAATATTTTATGAGTAGAATAGTTGCTTAATTATTAAGTTAAGGCTTAATTATATTATACAAGTAATATCCTTAATTAAGTTAGAGAACTTAATTTTCAATAAATCAAATTTACTATACATGAAATTTTAATATGTAAGGTTAGACATAAGAACTTAGAGGGTAATTAGATATTGATAGCAACTTTTTTGATTTTAAGCCTAATAGATAACTTTATTAGATTCTAATTTTAGATACATAGTAGATAACGTGTATTGCCATATTCTTCTTAATAAGTGCAACATATGTTTTAATTTTTGATCAGAGGATCTAAATGGCTTCCAAATCTATAGTCCCTGAATTGAACAAAGATATGAAATTGAATGGTGACAACTATGAAATCTGGAGTATAAAATCCAGTATGTGCTTGAAGAGCAAGAGGCTCTGGAAACCTTAAGTTCAGTTATGACTGAATCTGAGGATGGCACTTTTGCTCAACATAAGCAGGACCAAGCAGCTTATACAGCATGGAAAAAGAAGAACTTCATTGCTCGTATCATCCTCCTAAGTGCAATGGAAGATGATATCACAATGCAATTTCGCTCATATCAAAATGCAATGGATTTATGGATCGCATTGCGAAAGAAGTTTGGAGGAGTGTCTCTAACTAAACTCTAATCTTTAACGATTATATTCGATACTTATAAGAAAAAACCTGATCATTCAATGCGAAAACATCTTTGGGAGATGGAGAATATGATTTGCGAGCTTAGTGATGCAGGTCATAAGTTAATTGATGAGCAATAGGTTCAGAATATCATCCAATCTTTGCCAAGGAGTTGGAAGCACATGAAAATACAATTGACTCACATAGATAGCATTAAGATATTTAAGGATGTCGCTAGACATTTGGAGTTGGAAGAAGACCGTGTAACATCGATCAAGGTCAATGCTGAAGTGCATATAACACACTTCAGTTCTAGTAAGAAAAGGTCAAACTAGAAAAAGAAGAGGAGTTTCAATGGAAAAGGCAAAGAAATGGTTTAAGAGCCTAAAAAGTAGAAAGTTAAGCAGAATGGAAAGGGGTCTAAAGGCAAAAAAAAAGCGAACATTTCTAGGGTAAAGTGTTTCAACTGTCAGCAGAAGGGATACTATGCAAAATATTGCACTGTGCCCAAATATTTATACTATTCTAACTTAAGAGTGAGTGAAATTTGTGTATCAAGTTCTGTATTTTTAATTGAAATTTATCTTTTGTGGTTGGTTTATTCAAGAGCAACGGACCATGTGACAAGGGATCGAGATGCCTTTATCAAGTTTCGATGAGTAACTACTGGAGCAAAGTGAATTTATGTAGGCAACAATGCCAGAGTGGCAGTCCTAGGAATTGGCACATGCAGACTAGTCTTGCGTGAAGGCCGAACCTTACTCCTACACAATGTGCTTTATGCTTTTGATATTCGTAGGAACTTAGTTTGTGTTTTAACTTTAATGAAACTTGGGTTTGTTCTGCATTTTAAGGATGATAAAGTTAACTTATTTTTGGATGACATTTTTATGGTTCTGGTTTTGTTTCGGACAATTTTATAATTATGAATATTGATCCTGATTATTCAAATAAAGTTAGTTTTTCTTTAATCTCTTCATCTTCTACTTCTTCAAATACGTATGAGAATAATATAAAATTATGGCATACTAGATTAAACCATATCGGGCAAGACCGAATGTGTCGCTTAGCTAAAGTAGGTTTGTTAGGTGGTTTAAATGAGATTGAATTGCCTACATGTGAGCATTGCTTGCAAGGAAAACTAGTTAAAAAATCATTCAGAAAAGGAACCCAAGCCACGATTTCTTTGCAATTAATTCATTCAGATGTCTATGGTCCAATGAAATTTAGGGCAAGACATGGGGCCTATTATTTCATCACTTTTATAGATGACTATACTAGGTATGGTCATGTCTATTTGATTTCTCACAATTCTGAAGCATTGAGTTGCTTTAAAACTTTTATGAATCTTATTGAGAATCAATTGGATAAGAAAATTAAAGTTTTAAGAACCGACCGTAGTTAAGAATATCTTTCTGATAAATTTAAAGATTTACGTGATGAAAAAGAGATAGAATATTAGTTGTTTATTCCTCGAACTTCACAACAAAATGGTGTTGCGGAAAGATAAAATATAACACTTTTAGACATGGTACGTTTGATGATTGTAACATCTTATACTCAGTCAATTAAGAACACCTGGATACTGGTTGTCACGACACATTCAGACTTAGCTTCCTTTAACGAGGGTCAAAACAAAATTCTGTTTAAACGCCTTATTATTCGATAAAGTACTATTTAGTAAAAAAAAATTGATAGAATTTTTTCTAAAGTCTGTTAACACCCCCTGAAAAGATAGTGCTCAAAACACTTCTATTATAGTTTATCCTACCATCCACCTTTATTTCAAATTCCAACACAAAATGTCTAGCCCATCCTCCAATATGTCACAGCTAAATTTCAACTTAATTAAAACACATTTAATATACTACTATTCTCATTTATAATTTTCATAATTAATTTTCGAATAACCATAATTTACTTTAACAACGATTACTTGTATATATATATATATTAATATACACCTGAGAGTATTTCTCCATTTACAATGCATATACCAAGGTGATTCTAGTCACATTAGTATAATTGGTTCGAACTTGGTGTTTAAATCCTCAAGTTTCCTACATATCCCGTATAGGAAATCAAAACTACGTAGTTCTAAACTTTTGGCTGTATCATAATTTCACTTGTTATTTATTTAAATTTATTTAAACCAAACTTCAATCAATCAACACAGCACTTCAATGCAATTCATCACGCAATCAAATAAATGTATCACTTCAAGCACATTAACCATTAAATTCACTCAATATATAGTCTATGTATTTAAATCAATTAATTCATTAATAATTTAATTAAATTCCAAATTTCATGAATTCCAAATTTATTCTCGTCGTCTTAAAATTTTCTCCTAATTGGTTCAAAAATTTTCTTTCATATTTAATTTTACAGTTTCTCTAATTTAAGTGAAAAATTCCAATTATACCCCTAAAGTTTGACTTTTTCAATTTTGACCCAATTTTTGACTTTTTTCGTTGACTTTTCTTTCGGTTAATTAATAACTCCAAATTTGACACAGTGAACTTCCTTTGGCTTTTATTTTCTTTTAATTACACAAATTATATTTGTCTTAAAATTTTTTCTTAGATGGAAAATTGTTGTTTAGTCCCTGTGACTTTCCTTAATTACTATTTTGCCCTTTTTAATCAAATTACCCATCTTAACCATTTTAACCACGTTTTTACCACTGATTGACCATTTTGCCCTCAGTTAATCGCGTAATTATATTTTTGCCCTAATTGAACATATACACACATAATTTCACAGATGCATATCAATATTACTTTATGCATGATAAAATATAATATTTTTCCAATCTAAGCCATACAATCTCATGATGATATTGCACATACATTATGGTTATTCTTCTATTCTCATGACATTAACATTCTTATGTTCATTTTCATTGCTAACATATTAAATTATACTTACTTTTCATTAATATTCTTAAATCATCTTTGTTCCTATCCTTATGTTCACTTAGATATAATTATATATTTTTACCATCTTCCGTTCCAATTATCTCTATTATATTCCTTATACTTTGTATGGATTAATTCTTATGGAACATATTATCAAATATCGAATTCCATTATTTTAAGATTAAGTGCATAATTCGGCCACTCTCTAATTTATCATTCTCACATACATAATAATTTATTATTCATATTTTCATCATATACACATGAAATTACACATATATGACATAATGTCACATAATTTTCAATATCAATACCATTCGGCCACATCATGTTTACATGCCTATGATATTGTTTTCTCTTTGTTTATATGTCATACATGTTTCTAATGTCATTATTAATATCCTTGCATGGTTGCATGGCCGTTTTACATGCATAAACATAGTTTATACATATAAACATCATTATGTACACATACTTAACATTATGTTCGCATGTCTTTTTACATCCTAACACATTCTAACATGTTTTCTCATGATTATATTATGCATTTTACATCACAATTGCATTAAATTTTCAAATTACACCATGTTACACCATGGTAACCCATTCGGCCAACATAGGTTCATATCTAATTTGGTTATTTTCATCACTAATTCAAGTTCATCTCATGTCTATTCATCATTATATTATGTCATCTTAATTTAATTACTCATTTAACATGAATTATCATAGTTACATAATATAAAAATTGACCAAAATTTATGAAATCAAATGTAATAAAGTATCCACTAACCTCAAATGGATTGAAAATCACCTAGATTTCGTTCTCCTTCCATTTTCCTTCCTTGATTTTTTCCTTGATTTTCCTCTAATTTAGTTAATTTTCTCTCTCCTTAAAACTTTAATTTTTCCACTTCTTTTGGCTTTAATTCTGTTTCTAGGATGAAAAGGAAGTCTTTTAGTGTATCTAGGTGAAATTTCAGCTTAGGATTTGGTGGAAATTGAAGAAAGAAGGAAGAACAATGGTGAATGTGCCTAAAAATGGAAGGCTCAAATTTCTTAGGGAAATAGGAGGGAGATGACCGAATTTTGCTGTGATATTGGAGCATTCTGGACTACTCTAGGGTAACTTTAAATACCCTAAATTAAGGGCCAAGATTCTCGCATTTGTTAGGTAATCCAAAGCCTTAATTTTTGGCCACTTGTCATCCATTCTCATACTTAGGCTTACCCTACTGGCTTAAGATCATACACACATGATCATGGCTCTACTTTAGTGACTCATATATCTTCTTATGGTTAAATTCCTGGGTTTGGCCCTCCGAATGATCCGGTCTTAGTTTTGCACCCCGAAATATGAAATTTTGTTCCAAATTTCATATTTCCCTAAAATTTTTTGCCGAGTGTCTCTATATATTCAAAAACCTATGGTAAAAATTTCAGCTTATTCTGACATCATTTTAGTATACTTTTGGTCTCAACTCCCTGCACAGTCGGATCGAAATCCAAAATTTCAGAACTGCCAGAATTACTATTTTTCATTTCCTAGGGTGTCTTTGCACTATTTATATGGTTTATGTGAAATATGGAAGCAATTGGAGATCTCTAAGTCTCTCAAATGCTTGGTCAAATTTTCAGTCAATCTTCTGCGAAACCGTAAAATTTTTCTTTATTTGGTTATTTGAGGGCCTATTTAAGCTCAATTTCTCGCCGAATTGTACCGTTGAACTCTATTTGATACCTATTTTCTTATTTTAAGGTTAACTCATATTACTCGCTAGGTCACCCATCCTCGGATTACCCTGATCTGAGCACGTTTAACCTTTACACATTTTTTAATTTTTCTTTCTTATTTATCTCCAATTACTCTGAAATTTATCCTAAGGCAATCATTTATACTTTACATCATACCATACATTACATATGCAAATTTGGGGGCATTACAATGATGGCTCAAGCAAATTTTTCCATCTCCTATTGGGGAGATGCTTTGTTAATGGCCACATATGTTCTAAATCATGTGCCCTCCAAGTCTGTTGCTTCCACTTCTTATGAGTTATAGACTAGTCGACAACCTAACCCGAGTTATTTACACCCTTAGGGTTGTGCTGCTTATGTCCATGATACCTCGAATAAATTTGGTAAATTAGGACCAAGAGGTAAAAAGAGTATTTTTGTGCTATATTCTGATGTATCAAAAGGATACGTGTTCGTGGGTGAGCAAGCAAATGGCTCGACAACAGAATTTGAATCATGAAACATCGTATTTTTGGAAAATGATTTTTCGAAGTTGGGCAAAGTAAGTCAAGACTTTACTTTTTATGAAACTCAAGAAGATGAACTGCTTGGATCTCTCTATCTGAGTGGGAGAAAAATTGATGAAGAAGGTCAAGACTCTCTTCTCAACAGTCTGGATGTTCGGGATCCATTCTCTAGTGGAAGGATAAGCATGCCTAACTCTAGTGGGAGTATGGATATTCAAGATCCTTATTTGAGTGGGAGCATAGAGCTCAATCTTAGTGGGAGTATTCCAAACTACAATGAATATATGAGACAAGTTTATCATGATTCAGAACCGTGAAAATCTAAAAAGAAAAGTGTTTTGCGCCAACGATTTGAGATCAAAGGTACGAATAAGGCCTTTTTTTATTATACCATAAGAAAATGATGAGCCTAAAAATGTAAAAGAAGCTCTCTCATGTCCAGCTAAAGATAAGTGGATTAAGGCAATGGAAGAAGAAATGGCTTCCATGAGGTCAAACCATGTTTGGAAATTAGTTGATCTACCTGAAGGATACAAACCAATTGGAAATAAGTGGATTCTCAAAATAAAGCAAAAATCTGATGGTAGTATTGAAAGATACAAGGCTCTGCTAGTCACTAAAGGGTTTACACAACAGGAAAGAATTAACTATGAAGAGACTTTTTCACCTGTTATTAGATTTACGTCGATAAGGTTAATTCTAGCCTTAGTGGATAGTTTGGACCTAGAGCTACATTAAATAGATATAAAGATTGCTTTCCTCTATGGAGGATTAAAAGAAGAAATCTATATGGAATAGCTTATAGGTTTCATAAAAAAAGGTAGCAAACATAAGTTTTGCCAATTGATGAGATCAATCTATGGCCTAAAATAGTCTTCGAGACAATGGTATTTAATATTTCATGAAGCAGTCATGTCAAATGAGTTCAATATGATTGATGAAGACCATTGTGTTTATTCCAAAAGCTCGAAAAATAAGTTTGTCATTTTAACATTGTATTTAGATGACATACTCATTCAGGAAATAACAAAGAATATGTAAATCTTATCAAAGATTGGTTGTCATCCAACTTTGAGATGAAAGACATGGATCAAGCAGATTATATCCTTGGAGTTAAGATTTTAAGGGATCACTCGAGAAGATTATTGTCACTGTCTCAAGAGACATACATTAACAAAGTTCTTGAACATTTTAATATGCAAAACTGTAAGCCCATAGACAATCCCATTGCTAAGAATCAGTCTCTTAGCAAAAGCATGTGGCCTAAGGCAAAAGAGCAAATAGAACATATGAAGAACGTTCCATATGCCAGTGTCGTGGGAAGTCTGATGTATGCAATGTTGTGTACTAGACCTGATATATACTATGCTGTGGGCATGGTGAGTAGATATCAATCTAACCTAGGCAAAGCACATTGGAAGGCAGTAAAAAGGATATTTAGATACTTTAAAGGTACCATAAATTATTCTTTCTATTTTCATGGAAAGGATCTGTATTTGAGAGGATATATGGATGTTGATTGGGAAAGAGATGTGGATGAGATGAAATCCACATCAGGTTATATTTTCTTGCTAGGCAAGGGTACCATTTCATGGAATAGAAAGAAATAGACTTGTGTAGCCCTTTCAATAATAGATGCAGAACTTATCGTTTCCTTAGCTGTAGTACAAGAGGTAGTTTGGTTAAAACAGTTTATAGACCATCTGAATGTAACAGTCTTAGAGGGATCTGTGATAGTCTATAGTGACAGTCAGTCGTCGATAGCTTATATTAAAGATCCAAAATTTCATAGTATGACAAAGCATATCAACATTAATTATCAATCCACTAAAGACATTATTGCACGAGGAGAAGCGAACTTTCAGTATATTTCTACACATGATATGATAGCAAATCCTTTAACTAAACCTGTAACAAAAGATGTGCTTGAGAAACATGTTAGGTCTCAGGTTTTGCATAGGATTTGATTTATACTGTAATATCTTGACATTATTATCTATGAATAATAATAATTAAATTCATTGTTGGCAATAAATGAGTGTGAATATTTATATGTGAACATTTACTGTTATAAGATAGAGCATGTCAGATAGAAAATAACCCACTCACATGGGTGTTTACATTAGTTTTTTTAATAAGTTAACAAAGTCTAATATAAGGCAATTTTTTTTAACACAAAGTGAGTTTCAAGAACCTGTTCAAAATAAAAGTGCCGTCTTGCAGAAATTACAAGATAAATCTTATTAATGTACAGGATAAGGACACACATGAGGTTGTGTGCTTTGGATTGAGATTCAAAATAGGATTAAGAATGATCTGATGATATGTTAAACATAACTATTATATTCTGTCCAAAAAGCCAGAAGTAGTCCTTAAGGAAGCGGACTAAATTTGGATGCTTTGGTGCATTGCAACCTTATGCTTCTGTATAGTTTTAAATAATAATAAGACATGCACTCCTTTAAGGGAAAGGAGAGAACACCATAGCACATACATCATATCATGTATGCTTAAGTTGACCAAGGGAAGAGAATTTTATGTGAATGATCTCAAAATTATCCTAGTGTGAGACCCTATTTTTTTCGACTCTCAGAACCCTTCACTTATACCAAAAGTATAGTTCAGTATGGCTAGCTTAGTTAGTCTCCAAAAGGTCATAGAGAAACTTTGGCCCGGTGGATCTAACTAGAAAAGTGAGTTGGACTATGACAGATAGGATAGAGCAAACGGGGAAGATGTTTTTCGATAACATTTGGTGGTTTCGTGATTCACCGGTTAACCTATTGTAGTTTTTATAAGTAGAGACACAATAGTGAATACAAAAATTATTTTTATGAGATCATGAGATAAAAAAAAAGAATGTGAGAAAACTATCTAGGGTTTGGCTTACTATTATGAGAAGATTTTATTTCTTGAGATGTTATATATCCCTAATAGGTGTATAGCACTAGTGTTTTCGACGTATGCCAGTCACACGAACTATCTGCTTGTGTGATAGGAGAGAATGATTGAAAATTATTTCGTCATGTGCACGTGGGAGATGAAGGAGTTAGGGATACACCTATAACTCAAGAGATAAGAAATTGGCCTCGATATATATGTGATAATATCGGAATGGGAAATAATATTCATATGGAATTAGTTCCATATTAGGATTCCTCTTAATTAGGAATTTATCATAATAGAGGATATTAATATGGGTAGTTACCTAATTTAAATTAAGTAACTGACATATTAATTATTGATATTATTTCCTATATTTAATTTGAGTAACTGCCAAATTTAATTCTCTCTTATTAAAAAAAATTTAATTGCCTTGACAAAAGCCCTATAAATAGGGCTAAGAATTCTATTCTTGGTAAGTAAGAAAAGAATTCCGTATCGAAATTCTATCAAAATTCTTTTGCTCTTTTTCTCTCTATTCGTTTGGAGTTTATAGTTCGTGAAATCAAGTTTTCATCCCGAGGCATAGTGACATGTTGGTGAAAATGATACCGGTGATGCAAAAAGGTAGATGATCTTTGTGATTGTGATTCTGCGCTATGAGGTATTTATAATTATTTCTCGTGATATTTATGGCTTATTTTCTTTTAACAAGTTTTATCCAACAAGAAAGATTAAATAAAAAAATAAAATTACAATTAAATATTCTGACGTTTTATTATTCAATTTAAATTTTATTTTATTTTTATTTTTTTTTGTAAAAGCATCATTAGTTATATTCTATCACTAATCCGTTTTTTCTATCGTGCTCAAGATATTACATATTTTTACGATTTATCTGTTACGATCCCACATCGGCTAGCTATATGGATAGTTAGTGGCTTATAAGTGTGATAGGCACTCACCACTACTATGAATTCCTTTTGGTGGAATAAGGGACCTTCTTACTTATGAGCCTAATGTAACCTTTGGACTTATATGGGCAATTCCGCCAAGGTGTGTGGGTGTGACTTGGGCTTCTGGGGGCCTAGGTCTTAACAATTGGTATTAGAGCTAATGAGCTCCAAGGTAGGCGACCCAGGAGAGGAACCCCAGAGGGGAAAAGCTGTCAGTGGGTGACAAGCGGCCCAGGAAAGGAATCCCAAAGAGGAGAAGCCGTTAGTGGGTAAAATGTCCTAGGAGAGGAACCCCAGAAGAAAGAAGCCGCTAGTGAGTGACAAGCCACCGTGGGCATCGACTGTTGAAGGAGGGGGTAATGTTACGATCCCACATCGGCTAGCTATATGGATAGTTAGTGGCTTATAAGTGTGATAGGCACCCACTACTATTAGGAATTCCTTTTGGTGGAACAAGGGGCCTTCCCACTTATGAGCCTAATGTAACCCTTGAACTTATATGGGCAAGTCCGCCAAGGTGTGTGGGTGTGACTTGGGCTTATGGGGGCCTGGGTCATAACACAGTGGCGCACTATCTCCTCAATGAAAGATGGGGAAACAATGGTTAAGGAAGTGGCAACGGTGTTGGTGAGGAGGGAGAGGGATTTAGAGGATTGGGGTTTAGGGTGTTTGGCTTGGGAGATTTGGAGTTTGTGTTTAGAAGTGGAAGGAAAGGACGAATATAGTGTAATTAGAGGTTTTTAGTGAAATGTGTAAGAGAGAGCGGTGGAGGTCGACATGAAATGGTTGAGTTGATTCTTTGATCCTGTTTCTAGAGAGAGAAATGCGAAGAGAAACTAGAAGAAAGAGAGAGGAGAGTTGAAAAAATTTAATTTTTACCTAATAAAAATTTATCCATGTGTCACAAAATAATTGAGTAAAGATAATGGGTCAGGAGTTTGCATTTCATGCACAACCTATAAATGCAAGAAGCATTTATTTACTTAATAATAGATAACTATAAGTGTTAAAGTGGTAAATATGTAACTTTAAGGGGTGGCTCGACAAAAGTGTACAAATTCGAGTGGCTAGTTATATATTAAGCCTTTTTGCAATTATCCTTTTTTATTTTACAAATGCCAAAATACAAAATTCAACTATAATAAATTGAATTTTATTCAAAGAATCAAAATATTGAATTGAATTCTACCGATTTTTTAATACAATTCAATATGGACATGTTTACTTTTCAATATGATTTTACTTTTTCAATTTTTTTAAATATAGAAATTCAATATAATCCTAAAAATTTTGCAATTGGACCAGAGTAGACTTGCCCCTAGGGTTCATAGAGTTCCAATTTTGAAGCTACTATGGTCATTTAAATGAATTCTTATATTCATGGAAACGTCTCATGGTAATACACATTAAAACTTATGCTTTGTTTCGTTCATGAAAATACCAATTAATAATGAATAAAATATCAAAAAAAAATTAGCAAAATAACATCACCACAACAAAGTCCATTTTTAACTTTTGTAATCCATTCAATAGACATTAAGGCAATGTTTGGTTTTTTATATTGCACATGAGATAATATAATATAGTACAAATTAACACAAGTACAGTATTTGAAACGTATTTTGAAAAATTAATTTAGAGATAATATAATATATCATAGGTCTCATTATTCTACATATATTATATAAAAGAATACCCTATAAATTCTTGGATTTATATAATATGGTAAACATCATATTAATACTAAATGCCACCTACCACCACTATTGTTGCCATCATTATCGCCCCCACCATCGCCATCGCTGCCACCACCACCATTGCTGCTATCATTATCATTACCGCTACCACCACCACATTGTCGCCTCCACCACCACACTGCCGCCAACAACACCACCATTGCTATCATCATTATTGTCGCCATTACTACCACTACCGCCCCCACCACCACCACCATATCATCGCTGCCACCATTATCACACCGCGACCAAATTTTTAAACTAATAATATTGAATGTATAACTTCATAACTATTAACTATTATACAAAAATTATATTATAATTGATAAATTTCGTCATTTTTTGCTCAATTGTTTAGTGAAATTTGTTGTTTAGATTTTTTTCATTTTTTATCTAATTTTGTTATTAAAAATATTAGTCTTTCTAATAATATATAGTTGTTTCTCATTAACTTTTTTTTATTTTTTAATAAAAAATTGATTTATTTATTAAAAATTGTATTTTATAATTATAATTTTTATCCAAATTAGTTACAATTGAAATAATTTAATTGTATCTATTTTCAATTTCTTAAAAAATAATATATTATACACCAAATATAGTATAAAATATTATAGACTAATACAATTTTGTATCAAATACTGTATAATATAATATAGGCTAATACTACTCAGGCTAGTGTTGTACAACATAATACTATATAGGTTAATGTTATACAGATTAATATAATACAGTGAATCAAACATGTAATAATATCAAAAGTTGTAAGTTCGGTACATAGGAATGGGATTACCTTTGACAATTGAAGGAAAACTTTTAACTTCTAAAGTGTATATTATATTATAGAGACACTTTGGATCTTGTAAGCGAATAAACAAAAATTTTAATCTTCACTGAAAAAAAAAGGCCCAACTGAGAACAATAAATATGAGATTATATGAGTTAATTCGTGACTTGATCTGTATAGATCAAAATGAATCGATTCGCTAATTGATTTTAATTCGGTTCAAATTTTTACAAATCAAATAGGTCCGTTCATATTTGAATGGATCTGGTTGGATTTGGATATGGATTATAAAAATCAAATCAAATTTTAACAAGTCTGGATACTTTACAATTTTCGAACCTACATATAAATTCTTGAATTTTTTTATTATTATAATAAATGAATGTTAATAATAATTATTTAAAACAAATTAGTTTAAAAAATAATTAATATTTTATATTAATCAAAATTCAAATTAAAAATATTATGACAATATAATTTTTTTATTTTAATCATATTTTAATAGAATTAAATAATTTTTATTTTGAAATTTAGATCTTATATGACCGAACAGATTAAGTTAAAGATAAAAATATCAAATATTTTTAAATTATATTGTATGATTTAGATAATGTTAGGCCCCCATTACAAAAACTTACACTAGGCGTAAAGGGCAGTTAGGGAATTAGGCAGGTAGTTAGAGAGTTAGTTAAGCATTGGGAATTGGTTCTGTTGGCTACAAATAAGGGTGCATAATGTGTGGGAAAGGAGGGCATTATTTTAGTGTGATAGTGGAGGGAAGAGAGGCTCTCAAAATTGTCTCCTGTTTTGTAATTATGTTTTCGTTAACAACACAATACACTCTTCCTGGTTATATCATTTCTGTCTATTTTTCCCTTCTGTTTGTATTCTTACTGGTGGTTTGAATATTGCAGGGACCCAACAGTGGTATCAGAGCATTGATCCTTGCATAAAAACTAGGAATTAGCAGATGGAGAAAAGGGTAGAAGCAATAGAAGCCGATTTGCAACAAGTATTAGCTCGCTTAGACCATCTGGAATGCCTGGATGTGGACACACTTAACCAATCAATGGAGCGCTTGTCAATGATCGAAGGAGGGTTTAAGTCCATTCTCCTCAAACTTAACATGACTCAAATGGACAAGACTTAGATCTCATAAGACACAACCCAGGAGATCACACACCTAGATTTTGCCACCCATAGAGTTAGTGTGAACTAGAGAGAACAGGTAGAGAAGGTGGAGATGGGTGAAAACTCCAACCCGGTGTCTGTTTGACCAAGATTAGAGGGATTGCCAAGAAAGCTAGAATTACCTGTGTTCGATGGAGAGAACCTAGATGGATGGATCTTGAAGGCTGAATGCTATTTTGACCTCAACGGTGTATCTTCGAAAGACAAACTTTGGTCAGCCATTGTTTGCTTTGAAGGGGAAGCTTTGGCATGGTACTACTATGAAAGCAGCCGATAGAGTTTCCATGGATGGGATGGATTCAAGAAGCTCTTGCTGGAATGATTTCGAAGTACCCAGGTCGAAAATCTGATGGAGCAACTCTTCTCTCTTCATTAGACAACCACGGTGAGCGAATACAGAAAGCAGTTCGAAATGTTATCTACACTCTTCCATGACCTCTCTGATGTGGTGATAGAGAGCACCTTCATAAACGGGCTACAAGAGAAGATTAAATCTGAACTCAGGCTTTGGGAGCCCTAAGGGTTGGGCCGTATTATGAAGGTGGCCCAAATGATAGAAGATAAAAATAAGGCTGCCAGATCGTGGGCCTTATCCAACCACAGCGTATCTAGCAACCGATTCCAGTCATTCTCAGGTACGCCTCTGGGCACCAGAACTCTGCTTCTTGATTCTTCTTTTAAGCTCGGATTCACTTCTCCCAAGGCCTTATCGCCAATGTTTTCTCCTTCTTCTTATTCTATGGTTGTTTTCGCTCACACACCTTGGCCGATTTGCTTATACAAGTCCAAGGATTACATTAGGGTCATAAGTGGGAAGGCCCCTTGTTCCACCAAAAGGAATTCATAGTAGTGGTGGGTGCCTATCACACTTATAAGCCACTAACTATCCATATAGCTAGCTGATGTGGGATCGTAACATTACCCCCTCCTTCAACACACTCAAGTATTGTGGGTGGATGATTCTGAGCTTAGGGAATACGAGGTACCAAAGGTGGATGAGGCAATGGAAACCATTGAGATGGGCAACCTAGACAATTTAGAATTGTCCTTGTCTTCCTTGGTCGGATTTACAGCCCCCCACATCCTGAAGTTACGGGGTACAGTTCATAGTCGAGAAGTGGTGGTCCTCATTAACTCAGGGGCATTGCATAACTTCATCTCTTCCAAGTTGGTTTCTGAACTTAATCTATCGATTTCTCCAACTAAGCAATTTGGAGTCACCTTGGGTACGGGAAAGCACATCAGTTCCACTGGGTTGTGCCGGTAGGTTTCCTTCCAACTACCAGAGTCGAAGTCATCGCATATTTCTTTCCCCTCCAGCTGGGTAATACTGATTTGATACTCGGGTACCAATGGCTGCTATCCATAGGGGCATCATACATGAATTGGGCAGAGATGTCAATGGAATTTGAGATGGACACACGAAAAGTGACACTGAAAGGGGACCCCAACCTCTATAGAACCAGGATTTTGCTACATGCGATGGAGAGGACAACCCGAAGGGAGGGGAATTGCATATTACTGGAGGGGTGTAGTGTTGATCTGAACCAAATTGCTCTGGACAGTGCACCTACTGCAGATCACGACATCCACTAGACCACTTTGTTAAGTGAATTCCAAGAGGTATTCTTACTGCCACCAGGACTCCTTCCAAGACGAACACATGAACACGCCATTACCCTGAAACCTGGAACCTCCCCCATTTTGGTAAGGCCATACCGCTATCCTCATATCTTGAAAACTGAGATTGAAAAGCTAGTAGCAGAGATGTTAGCTGCATGAGTCATACAACCTAACATCAGCCCCTTTTTAAGTCCTATGCTATTGGTCAAGAAAAAAGATGGCAGCTGGCACTTTTGTGTGGATTACAGGGCACTAAACCGGGAAACCATCCCTAACAAATTCCCCATTCCAGTTATTGAAGAACTTTTGGACGAGCTTTACGGGGCAATGATCTTTTCCAAGATTAACCTCAAAACTGGTTACTTCCAGATCCGTATCTAGCCCCAGGACATTCCCAAGACTGCATTTCATACTCACCAGGGACATTATGAATTTAGGGTGATGCCTTTCGGGCTGACCAATGCTCCCTTCACATTTCAGTCCTTAATGAATGAGGTCTTCTAGCCCTATCTCCGTAAGTTTGTGCTAGTTTTTTTGATGACGTACTTGTGTATAGCAAGAACATTGCAGAGCATGAAGAACACTTGAGGCAAGTACTTACCACCCTGCGATCCCACCAGCTCTTTGCCAACCGAAAGAAATGTGTGTTCTTCCAAACTAAAGTAGAATACTTGGGGCATATTATTGACCCAATAGGTGTCTCTGCTGATCCGACCAAGGTGCAGGCCATGGTGGATTGGCCCATTCCTACCTCCTTACATTCCCTTTAAGAATTTTTGGGGCTTACCGTGTATTACTGGCATTTTGTCCAAAATTATAGCAGGATCGCTTGGCCTTTAACACAGCAGCTCCAGAAATATGCCTTCAATTGGGATGCCTCTGTGCAACAAGCATTCCAGTAGCTTAAAGATGCCATGACTTAACTACCAGTCCTGGCTCTCCCTGATTTCTCTCAGCCTTTTATCATAGAGATAGATGTTTCTGGGTTTGGCCTCGGTGCAGTGCTAATGTAGCAAGGCCATCCCATTGCTTTTTATAGCCAAAAATTAAATCCCTCAGCTCAAGCCACATCTGTCTACTTGCGGGAACTTATGGCCATTGTTTTTGCCATCAAGAAGTGGTATCCCTACCTGCTAGGCCAACTCTTTATCGTCCAGACAGACCAAAAAAGTCTCAAATTCCTCCTTAACCAGCGCATTATGACTGTTGATTATGCTAAGTGGTTGAGGAAGCTTATGGGACTCAACTTTGCGATTCAATACAAACCTGGCCACACCAATTCAGTGGATGATGCTCTGTCACGCTTACCTACTACTACCACCCTCTCCTCACTCTCCGCCCCTATCTTGCTGGACTTCTAATATGTGCCAGCCCAAGTGGTAGCAGACCCTTTCCTCTCCAACATATTTGAAGCTATCCAACCTTACCCTGCTGCCCATCTGAACTTTCAAGTGGTTGGGAACCTCCTTTGGTATAAGGGGGGCTTGCATTACCTTCTAATTCTTTTTACATTCCTATACTATTATAAGAATTCAATTGCAACCCCATTGGTGGACATGCAAGCATGCATTGCACCTATCAATTCCTGGCCACTGAATTCTACTGGCGAGGTATGAAGCGGTATGTTCAGGACTTTGTGGCAACCCGTGACATCTGTCAACGTAGTAAATACGAAGCTATGGCACCATCAAGTCTCCTTCAGGCCCTACCCCCTCCTGACCAAGTGTGGGAGGACATCACTATGGACTTCATTGAGGGCTTGCCAAAATCTAGTAGGTATGATGCGATCATGGTGGTTGTGGACCGCCTCACCAAGTATGCTCACTTTATTGCCTTAAAACATCCTTTTTTCACCCCTGCCATTGCTCGAATATTTTTACAAGAAGTTATTCACCTTCATGGCATCCCCAAAAGTATCATCTCCGACAGGGATAAGATTTTCATGAGCCATTTCTGGCATGAGCTATTTTGCCTCCAGGGATCCAAGCTTAAACGAAGCACTGCCTACCACCCTCAAATGGATGGCCAATCCGAAATTGTGAATAGGGTTTTGGAAACTTATGCTATTTTACCATGGATCATCCGACAAAATGGTCCACTTGGTTGGCTTGGGCAGAATACCATTATAACACTGCCACCCACTCCTCTTTGGGCCTTACTCCCTTCCAAGCTCTCTATGGGCGGCCTCCTCCCTTTGGCTAGACATGAATGGGGAACAACAGCCAACCACGAGGTTGACCAGTACCTATCCCGTAGGTATCAACTATTAGATGACCTAAAGCAGCACCTACAACAGGCCCAGCAGCAGATGAAAGCTTATGTTGATGGCAAACGTCTCTCCGTTACTTTTGAAGTTGGTGACTTGGTTTACCTCAAACTCCAACCATACAAGCAGTCATCCCTTGCTAGCCGCTGGAATGAAAAATTAGCACCTCGTTACTATGGACCCTTCCTTATTGAGCAGCGCATTGGGGCTGTGGCTTATGCTCTCACTCTTTCTGCTCACTCCTGCATCCATAATGTTTTTCATGTTTTCAACTCAAGTGGGCAGTAGGTACACTTCCCTCATCTTTCACCTTTCCTCCTTCACTTACTCAAGACATGGAACTATTGGTGGAACCCCTGGAGGTGCATGGCATCCGTCCCTCTCCTACTGCTGGTCCAGCCCAATCTGAGGTGATCATTCATTGGAAAGACCTTCCTCTATTTGAAGACTCTTGGGAGCCCTTTGATGCCATTGCTTTACAGTTCCCTGCTTTCAACCTTGCGGACAAGGTTGATCTTTGGGCAGCAAGAAATGTTGAGCCCCCCATTACATAAACTTAAACTAGGCATAAAAGGCAATTAGGGAATCAGACAGGTGGTTAGGGAGTTAGTTAAACATTGGGAATTGGTTCTGTTGGCTACAAATAAGGGTGCGTAATGTGTGGGAAAGGAGGGCATTATTTTAGTGTGATAATGGAGGGAAGAAAGGCTCTCAAAATCCTCTCCTGTTTTGTAATTCTGTTTTTATTAACAATGCAATACACTTCTCCTGGTTATATCATTTCTGTCTATTTTTCCCTTTTGTTTATGTTTTTACTGGTGGTTTGAATATTGTAGGGACCCAACACACTACCCTAGTTGGTTGCTGCATCCCTTTATGTTGATGCTAATAAATTGGATTTGGGAAAGAAGAATGGGAAATCAATTCCTTCAGAGTACATTACATCATATTAGATTAACCTTATACTAGGTTCATTGTTTTTCATACCTCTCAATATAAAAAGGCGAATGGGCTATTTTAAAATAAGTGACCATCTCAACTGTTTTCACTGGTTTATTGCTTATGTTAGTTGTTAATTTTGCTACATCAAAAATTGGGGCATTATTAATGGTCCCTGCATGTTTGATGGCTTACCCTTTGAAGCTTAACATTAGAGCTGCAAGCATAAGGAATTGTCTGAGGGTGGTTGTGTCACCCATATTAAGGCCCTAAGAGAATGTATATGCATTTTAAAGATAATATTATTTATATATGTTGAGTTAATTAATCAATTATGAATTAAGGACATAAAGGTAATTGCTTAAAAGGATGAAGGGTAAAATGGTCATTTTAAATTAAGTTATATATGTGATTAATTTAGAGAAATTTTAAGTTAAGGGACCCAATTTAAAAGTGAAAGAGAGAGTTTAGGGAAAAAAACATGATAATGAAGGAAAGTAGGGAGTTAAGTGCAATTTTTGCAAAGTCAACACATGGCCCAAGGAAAACATGACACCTAGCCTTTTTAGAAGTGTCTTGGGAAAGGAAGAAACCCAAGACTTAAAGGGATGGCAGGCCACTACACTTTAAGGGTCTTTAAGGCCACCATTTTCTCTCAAAACTCAAATTCTCTAACCCCTAAATAACCCGTAAAATCCAACCATAGCTTTTGGAGAGAAGAGAGAATTTAGTGGCTAGTTTTCTCAAGGTAAGGATCATCTCTTCTCTTCTTATTTTGTTTCTCATGATTAAATGTTAATTTGAGGGATTAGATGAATTCTTAAGATTAATAATCTGCAATTTAATATGAAGAAAGAGAGAAAAGCCAAGGCAAAGAGCAAAAGGAGGAAAAGCTTGAAAGAAGTGGTCATTAAGAGGTATGGGAACTTTGATACGTTTGTAGGTGTTATATATATGTATTTAATGATTATCGAGGTTATTTGAGGGTTTTAAGTAAGGCAAGCATGAATATGATGGTTAATTGGGTACAAGAACCGAAATAGGAGCATAATTCTTCTAGTTAGCAAAATCTGTCCTTGAACCTTTCGATGTATCTAGAGTTTGAGAGCTCCAAATTGATTAATTCTAATTGGAATGAAACTAGACTCATAAACCTAAGTTTCATAAGAGACACCAACTTTTGGTTCTTCTTCTATCATAGGCAAAATTTAGCTTAAACCCAGATCATGTCTGCTACCCTATCATTGGGAGCATTCCACATTTTTTAGTGAATATCTTGAGAATGAGAAGGCCAAATGAAGTGATTTTTAATTTTTTAGAAACTATAAATAAAGGAGGACAACTTTGTAAAAGAACACTTGATCATAAAAGGTATTTTTCTAAGTCTAAAATGATGTGTAAAGAGACAAAGTAAAACTATCTATCGAATTTGTAAGCTAGATTGGGGCACTTGACCTAGTGGACCCCTCTGTACCCATTTTTAAAAATTGTACACGATCAAGACAAATTCGTTTCAGCCGAGTGCTTCCCCATTTACAACTTATACATGGTTTTTAGTCCCGAAAAGTCATTGAAAGTTGCCTGAACCTTTTCGGACACCTTTGGAACACCTTAAACACATAAAGAAGAATATACCAAATTATAAAGCACGTGTAATATATGATTTAGAGAGAGAAATAACTTAAAATGAACCCAAATTTAAAGAAAACATGAGTATATGTATTGTTTAAGCTATTACTTGGACTAAACATCTACCTTATGCATGTAACCAATGGAATCAAGGTATAAGAGTATAAATGAGGATTTATATGCTAGAATGTGTGTGAATATACTTATATAGATGTGTATATATATATATAAAGACATAATAAGTTAATTTAAGCTACTACTTAGCTCACATATCAATTCTATATGTGTAAACTAATGTAATTAGAATATATGAATATCAATAAGGGCATAAACATGTATACTTGAAGATGTATATGTATATAAGGATACATAGGGATGTATAAGACTAATGATACTCTAATTGGGTAAAGTGGACATTATAGATGTACAAAGATGTTTATATTTTTAGGCATATGCATTTATGATCCAACTACATTATTGTAGACAGGTAAGGACACTGATACATATATATATATGGGTATACTATGATACATTGAATATATATAAATATATGTGTATATTGTGATTGTGCATTAGACATAAAGGTTTAGATATATGCATGAATAATATATCTGCAGGATAAATCATACAGAGATATACGCCTTTATGCATATACATAATAGTTTTTATATGGACTTTTATGAACATATCACGTAATTATAGAAATGATTGTGCATGACTAAAGATGTTAAAATTAGGACCTGTAAACTTATATAAGTATGTATAAGGCTATGATCATGCATTGACGTACAAAGCTATATTACCCTATTTATAAAAGATACAGGCATATGCACATATGTATATAAAAGCAACTAGATTATAAAAATGTACAGAAATGTATGAGCATATACGTGGTTGCATGTTCATAGATATGTTTTGCAATTAAGTTAAAGTTATATAAGAGGGAAAGAAGAAAAGTAAAGATAATTAAAGTAAAAAGTTACAGTTGCATGCATCTGTGTTTAGGTTGTGGATAGATAAGCATGCCTATAAGGATATTTTGCAGCTGCTACAGTACAAATTTGGCCCTATTGGATGTATAGTATAGAATTTGGCCTATTTGGGTCTACAGTTGTCCCATTGGGACCATAATTATGCTCTATTTTGATCCACAAATTTAATATCTTCGGATATCAACAGGATTTAATATCTATAGGTATTCATATGGCTGATACCTATGGGTATCCATAGTTTCCGTTATCCACACTATTTAGTGAAAGGTGCAGGCTTATTACATAATTCAAATAAAGTAATACGAAAGTAATTGAATAGAAATGCTATGACTTACCATAATTTGATCCACATATTGTTTTACCTAACCTTACCCGTGTACGACATATATAGAGCATGAAATTGTATATAGATGTGTTTAAATATGAGGTATGGAATACTATAGTAACTCTTGCATATAATATTAATGACAAGTAATTCCATTGGATGGCATGATAACATATACCATGATCTAATTTTCCAACATCGTTATATATATATATATATATATATATATATATATATATATATATATATATATATATATATATATATGAACTCATGTATTGCATAGCATAGGAAGAACATGAAATGTATCATGCTATAGAAACATATGCATATAGTCATCACTATGGGCATCTAATACTTATACCACTTAAGATCATTGTATTTATATACATATCTACACACACAATTGAGCACACATAATTTAATCAATGATTGTCATTGATTATAGTAAACACTTGCAATCATAATAATAACTCTTATATGGTTGTTATGAAAATTTTATACTATGGTTCCAGATTATATTGACTATATTTCACCTATGTGTGTAAGTTATTGGTAGCTACGGTAAGAGGTTATTTTTAGAATATTTTTCTTTGTTCCCTACTAAGCTAGTAAGCTTAGCAAAGATGTTTATCTATGTAGGTACTTGAAGCTAAATTTTCTCCTGGTGGGACAAGATCTGCTACAGTAAGGCCAACACTAGGGATAGGAAGAGTCTAAGTATTTAGTGGTATTTTGTTGTTTTTGTTAGTATTATATTTTATTAGTAGAATAGGAAAAGAACCAGTGTAAAGTAACCTAAAGCTTTCTTGTAATCCTTGTATATGTATTGATGTATATTATAGTATATATGTAATAATAGGTATTAGGAGGGATTAGAATAGTCATTACAGTGTTTGCTTGATCTAAGCCAAACATTAGATCCTTTTAGGTTGTAATTTACATAATTACTTATTTTAGGCATTGTAAATTTATTATATCAATCAAATTCTGATTATGTAGAAATATTAAGAGTAATTTGGATTGGATAATTATGCTATATTTTCCATTGGGAATGCAGATGATTTGTAGGGTTTAGTTTTTAAATTTTGCTTATACTGCTGGTGCTCTGTTTTCTCCTTGGGGTTGAAGCAAGGCATCAGGGTTTAGTGGAGTTAGACTCCTGTATTTTGGGTTTTTTCATTCTTTATATGTGGTATTTTTTTGTTTTGTGTGGTCACTATGTAAGATCAGATTTAGTTGAGTTGGATTGCTGTCCTTCTCTGTTTTTATATTTGTTTTGATAGTGAGCAATACAACTTTGGCTTATAAAAAAAATGATGGAAGCCAATCTCGAACTTGCAATGACTTTTGATTCATCAAATACAATGACCTTACACACTACTGCATCCCAGGGACACGTTGAAGTGGTGAATTTCCTACTGGAGAGAGGTAGTAGTAATTTGGTTACCATAGCAAAAAGCAATTCTAAAACTTCCTTGCATTCGATGGCAAGAAATAGTCACTTAGAGATACTTTAAGCCCTTTTGAGTGGAGAACTTGGGATTGCAACAAGGACATAATGTTGAGATAGTTGATGAGCTGATTTTTTCTATTGCTTCTTTGATAAACATGGTTGATTCTAAGGCCAACACAACTTTGCATATTGCAGTTCGCAAGCAAGGGTAGGGTTAAGGTAATTCCTCAATTTCTGCTTATTTTGATTTATATAAAAAAAAAGGTTTTTTGGATTTCTTCCTTCAATCTTCCTTCCATATTTGCATACTCCATAAGAACTGAGAAAATTAGATTTGTTTGTACAGAGAGAAAAGAAAATAAAATAGAGTATTTTATTAGGTCTTACTCGTTTTAGGTGATATACAATTTCAGATGCTACATCAATGCACCTTATTCCACATGAGATGTCAAGTCAGCATTTGAAGGTTTATTTAACTTTAAATATTCAATTATAGGCGTTAAAGTGGTAAACGTGCAATTTTAAGGGGCAGCACGATAAAAGTGTGCAAGTTCGAGTGACCAATTATATACTAAGCCTTGTAAAAAATATAAGAAAAATAAAAAAAATTATACTAAATTCAATTAATATAGAAAGTCAAATAGTACCTAAATACTATAATTTGTGACAATAATTACAAATTTCTACTTAAAGTATATGTATTAACAAAATATAGCATATTTGCATGTCAATAAAAAAAATAAAAAATTAAATTCAGTATGTGCTTCATGGTTCATATATATATTTTAACGTCACATTTAAACTTACAAAAGTAAAATAAAGGACGTGGATGGATCCATTAACTCATATCTGAACACTAATAAAAAGAATATATTAAATATTAAAAACATAAAATTGTAGTTAGGCTAATATTTTGAATTTAAAATTCCAGTTAAAAATATTTGATTGAAATTAAAATTTCAAATTTCAGCAAAGTTGAGTTTATAGGAATACAACCGTTTTACATCATTCATACAAATTTTCTATTGACATACATCATTCACTGTAATAAATTTACGACATTTATCAACTAATATTATTTCTCAATATAGTTTTAGAAAAATCTATTTTGAACGAAGCGAGGTTTAGAATTTTGTTATAGACAATAAACAGAAAAAAGTCAGATTTTTGCCGTGTGTTACTAGTATTCATTATTTTTGTCACAGAAGTTCAAAATTTTTTTTAAATAATTTTATTAATTTTATGTATTTTGTATATTTTAAAATTTTATATATATTTTAAAGATATAATTTTTCTATTGTAAACGAAAATTTAAGTTGCATTAAAAAAAATTATTGCTGAACTTAAGTTTTGCACTAATAAAATCTCGTTTTTGGGCACCCAATTAATGAATTTGGACCCAACCATTCAAAGACTGGTTGAAAACTAAGACTGGTTGAAATAAGAACAATATTACATGGCCGTTAATTAAACAAATTTACTTTTAAAAAAATTGTAAAAACTCTCTATCTTAAAATATTATTCTTAATTGATTGATAGTTATAATTAAAAAAAAATTAAATGGATTGATCTTGATCCGATCTATTTGAGTCGATTTTGTAATATATTTGATACGCATATAATCTAATATGTTTATAGTTTGATCTATTTTTAATTTGATCGATTTCAATTTGATTCGGTCAACTTGTTCTAAAAGTATCCTACAATTCTTGCACAATTTTATAATAAGTTTTTTGTCTTTAAACAATCAGAATAAAAGTACCGATATGAAAAAATGGATACCAAAACAATTTGATACGTAGAGTTCACGAAATTGTCACAACAATATCACCATTAATTAACTTCTGAGGAATGGACCGAATGGTAAAAGAAAATAAATATATAAAACAAAAGCTGTGACTTAATTGCAAGTACTATATCTTTGCCCTCTCAAGTCAAATTTAAAACGAAGCAATCTGCCAGCATTTCTTTTTTGACGAAGAAGCCTGCCACATTGATTTATTATGCATGTGCACGCACATTACTTAATTTGTTTTTTCAGAAAGATTTAATGCACTATTTTATTTTTAATATTTATAAAAAAACAATTTTATCTTTAAATTTTAATTTTGTACAATATTATTTTTAATATTTAAAAAATATATAATTTAATCCTTATATTAACGTTGCCATCAATTTAACTAAAAATTATCATTTGATTGATGACATAAACACACGTAAAATGATACATGAATATCAAATGACACGTTATATGCCACGTTTAGATCATGTGCAAGTCATGTAATCTTTAAAAATGGAAAAACTCTTTTACCCAAACCCACCGTCTCTCTTTCTTGGCCATAACCTTCGATATCTTCATCTCTTTCATTCGATTGAACCCATTTCTTATTAACCAATACTCTAATTTCTATTCTCATAGACCAACCTCTACTATTCTGTTAAATGCCTATGAAGTTTGGACCAAAGGGAATTGGGCTGAACTCATGGCAAAAAACACTCTACCGAAATAATCTGCAAACCTCATTAGTTGTATTTCCTGTTGTCCTTCATACAATCTGACTAGTGTCTAACAAGTGTATTAGATCAAGTAGTAATATAGAAAAATATAATTATGACTCACAAATTTCAAACCCAAGGGAAACTTGTGTTTGTATAAAAAAATTTTAGATTTTTAGACTGAAAATTGTGTGAGAGAGAAGAAAAATGCCAAAGTTGCAATGATTGATAGATGATTAAACGAAAACAGAAATTTAAATAATAAACTAAAGCGAACAAGCAGAAGTTAAAACAATTAAACTCAAACTTAATTGAAAACAAGTAAACAAAATAGGTAAAATGCAATATTAGAGCAACTTCACTAAAGGACTATCTGCTCTAACTTATATTATAATGACTTAATCAAAAAGAGAACAAAAGTGATCATGAAAAAATCAGATGAAAAAGGAAAGATATCTCAACACAAGAATACCATTCTTAAGCATTAAACCTTTTCTGTTCAAAATTATTCAACGCTTAGTATAAAGATCTGATTTTAACTTCCTAAATGTCTATTAAACTCTTTTACTAGTAAATTTAACTTTCATCTATTCTTGATTTTAACTTTTTTTAGTATTAATTTATTATTACCAATACACGACTATACCTTAACATAGGACATAATCATGCATTAATACTTATAGATTATCTTAGAAATATGCAAACCAATAATTATGCATAAATCAATCATCAACTATTAATTCAAATAAGTCAACAATCAAAGAATAAATAAACAAAGGTAAGAATTTTCCCAAAACCAAGAAATAATCAACTTGTATCACATTAAGTGCAAACTAAGTTATTACAATATGAAGTTAAGGATTCAAGTATCCTTTAGTAAACGTAAAGAGAACTACTCGCTATTTATATTGAAAACTAAAACAAGATTAAGAAAAAGAACAAAAAACATAGAGTGTAGAAGCTCCCTTAATCAACGGTTATAGAAACCCAGAGAAAACTTCCTGTTCCAAGCTTTAGCTCTATTTTCAAATAAGAAAAATAACCAAAACTAACTAAACTAAATTTTGGTTGAATTCCTCCCTTTGTTCATGTGCTTTGGTGCTTTTTATAGCTAAATTATCTTGCCAAAAGAAGAAGTTTTGCCTTTGTAAACTTCCTAAACCAAGCTGTAGAAGAATTCATCTTAAATAGGAAGTCTTTTATTGTGTTTCCTTTTTAATCACTCGGGAGAGTGATCTTTTTGCTTTGGGAGAGTGGTCTTATCAGTCGGGAGAGTGATATCTTTCTGTACTTTGAACTCGTGAATTTTTCTTTTACTCTTTAGGTAAGTGACTGCTCACTTAGCCAAGTGATCCTCATCACTCAGCCAAGTGATGGTCTTCTGTATCTTACGCAAAGAAGTCAAAGTTTCCTGAAATTAGGACAATGCTCCAAAACTTCTCTTTTTTCCAATTTAGTCCTTTTTTTCTTCAAATTGACCCTGAAAATACCAAAAGCTTCAATTAACTCACAAAACACAAATTATAACTAATTAAACACAAATTCAACTAAATTAAAAGCAAATTGACTAATTAACCATCTAAAACACACTAAAACTAAGATATAATTCATAATTATCAAATACCCTACATTTAGCCTTTGCTCGCCCCCCGAGCAAACTTGAACAAACCAACAACCTCAAAATAATCAAACTTTAATTAAGAATCATGCATTTCAAACCCAGCTTAGCAATTAATAAGAGCACTTAACAAATTTTAACTATATTAGATTCAAACAAGATAATATGAACTAGTTTACTTGTGTGTATGAAAGACCAAAATATTTTAAGCATTTTCAAAATCAAAACACCAATGCAAATTCATAGTCAAGCTTTAGGATTAATGTACACTTAAATATACATTCGGTTTCATGCTTGAAACTCTAGAAGCACCATAAGACTCTTTTTTAGCACCGAAATCCAAAGGTCATCTCTGCTAAACAACTTAAAAACCAAATTAGAATCACTTAGGTCTTAATTGGGTTGTAATGAGTTAAGTTGATGTGAACGGTGTCTAGCAAGTGTACTAGATTGGCTATAAATATAGAAAAATATAGATTAAGACCCCAAATATCGTACCCAAGGGAACATGGATTGTTAAGAATAATATCTATATATGAATTAAATTAATCTAAGATTGATTCCCAAGTTTTTGATTTAAAGGTAAGAACTAAACTAAATAAACAATAAAGTAAAACAAAAACTAAAATTAAACTAACATGAATTAAACACAAAACAATAACTGAAATTCTTTTGCTAAAGGAATTATCCATCTCAACTTTCATCACAATGACTCAAACAAAATTAACACAAGTGGTTATGAAAAAACCAGTAATAAGGCTAGATATCTTATGCAAGAATATCATTCTAAGTGTTAAACTCCAAGACAAATCTAATACTTAGCATAAAAATCCAGTTTTAAACTCCTGAACATCCATTAAAATCATTTTTAAGCAAATTAACTTTAACTTATTCTTAGTTCAACTTTTCTCAATGTTAATCTATCCTTACTAACACATAATTACACCTTAACTTAGAATAGAATCATGCATTAATACTAATGAACTAACCTAAGAGCATGCATACCAATAGTTATGCATAAATCAATCATCAACTATTAATTCAAATAAGTCAACAATCAAATTATAAATAACCAAAGCTAAGAATTTGTCTAAAACTAAGAAATAATCAAACTTGCATTGAATTAAAGCTCATAATAAAGTCATTACAATAAAAGTATGAGGGTTCAAGTTTCCCCTAGCAAAAGAAGAAAACTACTTACCAAACATGATGAAAACTAAATGAACAATTAAAGTAAAGAGATACAATACTCATGAAGCTCTAAACTTTGTTCTTGATTACTTCAATAGAAAAGCTTGAGTCTTTTAGAGAATTGTAAACTAAGAAAATAAGAAACTATAATAAAACTAAACTAAAACTAAGCTAAAACTAATGTACAATTAATTAAAGAAAACTAAAACTAAACAAAGAACAAAATTCATAATTCTAGCTCTCCCCTTAAAATTCTGGTGCTTCGGTGCTTTTATAGTTGAATTATCTTTCCAAAAGAAGAAGTTTTGCCTTTGTAAACTTCCTAAACCAAGTTGTAGAAGAATTTGTCTTAAACAGGAAGTCTTTTAACATGTTTTCTTATTAATCACTTGGGAGAGTGATCTTTTTGCTTGGAGGAGTGAGGTAGTTACTTGAAAGAGTGCCAAAATCGCTCAGGAGAGTGCTAAATCACTCAGTTCAGTGATTCATGGCTGACTCCCATGAATGAAATCCACAATTCTCCTTAATTCCAATTCTGCTCCTAACTTTCTCCTTTTTGCACTTTAGCCCATTTTTTTCTTCAATTTGGCCTTGAAAAATACCAAAATTAATAATCGGTCCTAAAAACACATAAACTAACTAATTAATCCTCAAACCAACTAAATTAAGACTAACTTGACTCCATTAGACACCTAAAACTATACTAAAAATATAGTATAATTCATACTTGTCATGATAGCTGACAAGAAATAGATATAAGATAATAAAAAAGAATAGCCATTCTAATTTGAATAAATGAAAACCTTCAAAATTACAATAACTCAACATAACCCTTTCTTAATCTCATAAAACACAACAAAAAATAAAGCTAAAAATTTTCTTTTAAATACCTTATTTGTAAGAAGCCAACTATTATTATCCTTGTAAAAACCCTACACTTAAAATTTTGCCTTAAATGTTAGCTTTTATTCTTTCTTTCTTTCTTTCTTTCTTTCTTTCTTTCTTTCTTTCTTTCTTTCTTTCTTTCTTCTTCTTCTTCTTCTTCTTCTTCTTCTTCTTCTTCTTCTTCTTCTTCTTCTTTTTTTCCTCTTTTTTTTTTTTAATTTATTGAATGCAATACTAGCTTTCCAAAGAGAATTACAAGGTAAATTAGCACAATTACTTGACTTTATTTCACAACCCTTTGGTAAACACTTCATTACAGCTTTTCAAATTCCCAATTCCTTTTAATTTATCCAATTTTTAGAGTGGCTACTCTTGAAAAGGTGAGGCAAAAGCTATTTAGGCTAAATGGTTACTTTCGTAGGTGTAACAAGAAAATTAAGATGGCATGCCTTTAGCATGCCTCATTAGGCTCAAAGTGGCTTAACAAAGGTAAATAGATAAACAAGGTAGGAAAATCGATCTTTTTATGGCTAACAAGAAAAACTGTGCCTAGATCACTTTCTAAATTGAATTTAGTTGCTTTTATACTTTGAAGGGTGATAAGGAAGGTTCTAGTGTTCTAAAATTCCTTGCTTAATCATTCAATGAATTGGTTTTTCTCTAAGTTCAAAAGCTAGTCTAGGTGCTCAAAAATTAGAAACTAACAAATATTTGCCAAATTGAATGTTAAACCAGCATAAAATTCATCAAGCAATATACTTGTTTTAATTATAAACTAAGAATTTGACTCATGTACATTCTAAATTAAAGTTCGACTAGTTTAATTTTGAGGACAAACCAAGGCAACCAAGCTTAGTGCAAATTAAGTGATAATTTTCGAACTACTTACACAACTATTATTATTACTTCTTAATTTTAAAGCTACTAAAGTTACTTCCTAGACAATATACAAAGAAAAAGAAAAAAAAACAAACAAACTACTAAAATTAAAACAACAAAACACAAAAGATAAAATTCATGAATAAAAGTGAGGGTACGAATTTTTTACTTCCTAAAAAAATTGAGCTTATCTTAAGTAAGCTCTACCCCTCTCCAAAAATTTTTCTATCCACAGCAAATAAAACAACATCATATTAAGGTGAAGGAAGCGGAGGTGGTGGGTATTACTTCCAAAAGTCATGAACAAATCAATCAAAATTCTACTTGACTTCAATGATTGTATCCTGCATATTGTCCATCCGTCCCTGTAACATATCTATCAGCCTATTAACTTGCTGGAATAGTGTGGTTATCTAAGGTGAATTTTTGACTATACCTGGTTGTGCTTTTTCTAAATCAATAGTCTTGGAATCATTCTCTCTTGCAGTCAGTGCATCTTGGTGTTCTTCAATTGAAATACCATTCAATCTCAAGTACTCTGCTCTCTTTGTCCAATGGCACTGAGGTTTTGGTTGCAAAATCTTCATGTGCTTGAGCATAACATTATCGATATATTCAAATTCTCCTACAAAAGCTTCACCTAAATCTAAATGGTCCATCGCTTTAGCTAAAATAGTAGCAATCCAGCCTATAGAAATTTTATTGATATTGAATGGGCACTTCTGTAACTCCTTAATTTTCTGAACTATAGTTGATGCACCATTAATGGGGATACCATCAACCATACACCTTTAAAGCATGACTTTTGAAGCATTTACAACACTTATACTGCCTAAATATTTGAAAATGTTCTTGGATAAAAATCTATGAATGACTTTCAAAGCATAATCGCGTAAGGCATGAACTTTACGCTGCCTAACTTTCAATGGTTCTGGATTGGCTGGATCCCTGACTCTCTCCCAATTCGCCTGATAAATGGCATCCTTTAATTCATTTAAGGCATTTGCCAAAAAGCTCAGATATTCTGAAAATAGAGCAAAGTTCATAGAATACCCATTTTTGCCTAATTTGAACCTAACTGTGCCATTGTCTCCTTCATCCTTAAAATAGTATTCAAAGGAGTATAAGAAATCCTATGCAAATGTAGGGTAGACTTTGGGTATATGTGCTATAAAAGACTTCGATCTGATGTTTTGAAGCAATGGCAGGATATCACCCCATAGATTTCCAGGTGGTATATGCAGGTACAACTCGCTCAAAAAGGAAGGCTTGACATAAGTGCAACAACTAAAATACTCATATTTGGCACCCTTCGCCTTATCCATATAAGTTGGGATGTGTGAGCTAGAGGAGCTAAAAGCTTCATTATGCTTAGCTTTCTTAAGAGCCACTACACACAACAAAAGAACAATTGAGTGAGTAAGACAAAAATAATATAGAATGGATAGGAAGTCACACATCTGGAAGGAAAATGATGGTCAATAAGGTCAATGGTCATATGTAACGTAATGCACATTGGAAAGAGAGAGGGCCAATAGTTAATATCATATAAGGAAGAGAGCGTACTACAATGCCAATTAAGCACAAAGTCGAAGAAGGTCAGGGTAGCATGCATATATATGCCTATACATATTTCAATCAACAATGTCATTCAAGATCAAATAGGCACGTAACAATAAAATCAACACATACTACAGATGTTTCCAAAGGCATAAGTGACAATGGAGAAAGAGCCAATGGAATATGAGAGCAAATATATATGGCCTAAGGTAAAACATATAAGCAAACATGGTGAGTTTTAGTCATTTAGACAATTCATCGAACATGTGGTGTGCATACCATGCCAAAGCAAAATTAAGACCAATTGGAACTTCAATTGCAACGACCAACTACAAAACTCACCATTAGCATGCATACTACAAGCTCAAAAGAAAAATTTCTAAAAATAACATGCATATGAGCTCTAAATAAGGTGTAAATATAACCCAAGGAAGGAAGTGTAGTAAATCAATATAACAGGCAAATTCAACAAATGAAAATTGTGATTGAAGAATTTAGAGTATAAAAATACTTATTGAAGTGCACTGGATGGATAAAGATTGAAGAAAAATATGAATTTACTAAATAGTGCACGAGAGAGTAGGAATGGAAAGTGGGTGAGTGGTGTTTGGTGTATGCAAGAGTGAGGGTGGTGTGAGGGAGTGGGTAGAGGGGAGGGGCAAAAAAGAGTGGAGGAAAAAAGGGAAAGGAAGGAGGAAGGGGAAGGAAGGAAGAGGAAGGGGGAAGAAGGGAGTGAAAGATGGGTGCGCGGGAGAGTTGGGTGAGGAGAGTGGTAAGCGAAAGAAAAAGAAAAATAAAGGGGGGTAGTAAGGGGTTGTTCGATCGAGTGAGGGAGCAGAGGAGGGGCTGCACAGCCAAGAGAGGGAGCAAGGGAAGGGAACGCAGGCGAAAAAGGCAGGCGCAGGTGGACACACGAGCGTGAGAAGCGGTTGGGGTGGGATCGTGCAGGCGAACGAAGCACTATGACCAGCGTGGGGGCAAACGCGCTTGGCCGATTTCGGATCCACTGGACTTCAACACCGAAATTTCCTTCACAAACACTCAGGTGAGTGTGTGCACTCTCAGAAGAATGTTTTCACTGCACTCTAAAAAAATTCATTTTTCTTCACATCAAAACAACAATTTAAATTCACTTTCCTCTCACATTTTTTGTGCCAAACTCCAAAAATTATCCTGACTCAAGAATTATTCTTTTATGCCAAACAATTAGCCTGTTATCTAATTAATGCCAAGACTTTATCAAATTTATTTTATGAAATGTGACAACCCTTCTAGACACAAAGTTGATGAAACAATACCCTCTATTATGCCTTTTATTCTCTTAATCTCCATTACTTCAACGATATGCACTTATTGAGCTGATTACCTCAAATTTCCTTTATTAATTCATGAATTTTAAAGACTAAAGCAAACTTAAGCTAACATCAACAAAAAAAAGCACCAAAGCATAAAAATGACTCACTTACTAATGTAAAACAAAGGGTTAGAAAATTTAGTTTTGAGTTTAAAAAGTCCTCAGTTAGACTTGCTAATTGCCTTAGTAATCCCAAAGCAATATTGTTTCCTTAACAACCATCTTCTGCCCAACTTGGTATGATTTAAGCCTGTGACCATTCACTTTGTATTCACATCCATCTCTTGGGTTCTTGATTGTCACCACTTCAACTTCATTGCTAGACAATAATTGATACGGTGCAAGCAATTTTGATTTTGGCTTCCCTGGGAACAATTTCAGTCGACTGTTATATAATAAAACTAACATACCTAGGGTAAATTCTTTCCATTTTACTCTCTTATCATGCCATTTCTTTGTTTTCTCCTTGTACATGGCTGCATTATCATAGGACCATTGCCGAATTTCATCAAGTTCATTGACTTGTAACTTCCATTTTTCTCCTACATTTCTTAAATCAAAATTAAGTAGTTTTGTAGTCCAATATGCTTTATGTTCTAATTTGACTAGTAGATGACATGCTTTTTCGAAAATTATCCTAAAGGGTGACATGCCTATAGGGGTCTTGTATGCTATTTTATAGGCCCAAAGAGCCTCATCTAACCTTTGAGACCAATATTTTCTCATGCTATTGACTATCTTTTCTAAGATTGATTTCAATTCCTTATTAGACACCTTTACTTGCCCATTTGCTTGAGGATGGTATGGGGTTGTTATTTTATACTTGACACCAAATTTTTTAACCAAGGTGCAAAATTAATGGTTGACAAAATGCTTGCTTCCATCGCTTATAATGGCTCTTGGTGTTCCAAATATAGTAAAAATATATCTCCTAATGAATTCAAGCATAACTTTGGCATCACATATAGTTATTGGTTCTACCCATTTACTAACATAGTCGACAGCTACTAAGATATATTCAAATCCAAATGAATATGGAAATGGTCCCATAAAATCAACACCCTAGACATCAAAGATTTCGACTTCTAGCACATTATTCATAGGAATTTCTCCTTTTTTAGATATATTTCCTACTCGTTGACATCTATCACATACTTCAACAAGTTAAATACCTGCAAACACTTATTATTAAAGTTAAATGTAGCATCTTTTATCAATAAATTAGAAAGCGATTTAGCAATTTTAGAAAAATCCTTAATAAATCAACGATAAAAACTGGTATAACCAAGGAAACTTCTAGTACCTTTAACACTAGTTGGGGGAGGTAATTTATCAATAACATAAATTTTAGCTCTATCTACCTCAATTCCTTTTTCGGAGATCTTATGTCTTAGAACTATCCTTTTACTTACCATAAAATGATATTTTTCCAATTAAGAATAATGTTAGTTTCTTTACACCTTTCCATGACCAACACAAGATTATTCAAACAAAACTCGAAATCACGACCATATAATGTATCATCCGTGAAAACCTTGATGAATTTTTCAATAAAATCATGAAATATGGCCATCATGCATCTTTAAAAAGTGGCTAGGGCATTATAAAGGCTGAAAGGCATCCTCCTATATGTAAATTTGCCATAGGGACATGTGAATGTGGTCTTTTCTTAGTCTTCCGGGGCTATAGGTATTTGCATATACCCTGAATAACCATATAGTAAATAGTAAAATCTATTCCCTGCTAGTCTTTTTAACATTTGATCAATGAATGTTAGTGAAAAATATCTTTTCTAGTAGCATTATTCAATCTCTTATAATCTATGCATACTCTCCATCCCGTCACTGTGCATGTTGGGATGAGTTCATCCTTTTCGTTTGTTATTATAGTCATTCTTCCCTTTTTAGGTACATATTGAACTGGACTAACCTAACTATTATCGAAAATAGGATAGATAATACCTGCATTAAGGAGTTTAAGTACCTCTTTTTTCACTATTTCTTGCATAGCGAGGTTAAGTCTCCTTTGGAATTGCAATACCAATTTAAAATTATCCTCCATTGGTATCCCATGTGTGCAACAACTTGGGCTAATTCCTTTCAAATCGGATGTCTCCCAACCAATTGCTCTATTATGATTTTTCAGTACTTCAATAAGCATCTCTTCTTCCAAACCTGTCAATAAAGAAGAAATAATTACTAGTTTTGCATTTTCCTCTAAAAACACATATTTTAAGTGAGAATGAAGAGTTTTAAGTTCAAACTTTTCTCCTTTAGGAGGGAATAGTTCATCCTCCATATTTTCTTTTTTATTGTGCTCTTTCTCTAAATCACGTATCAGTTCTTCTTCTCTTTCTTTTATTTTCTCATCTTTCTTTGGATGCATTAAACACTCTTATAGGTCATCGTCCAAAATAATTTCCTCTTGTTTTGCCTCTACACATTCTTAAACATCCTCAACAAATAAATGGACTTTTCAAAGTCATATGAGGGGTGCTTCATCACCTTGTTCACATTAAAAACTATTTCTTTCTCATTGAACCTTAAAGTGACTGTTTTCCCATGAACATCAATTAAAGCCCTTATTGTGTTAAAAAATGGTCTACCCACTATCAAAGGTACATTTCTATCTTCTTTCATATCCATCACGATAAAATCAACTGAAAATATGAAAATTTTCACTTTCACCAACAAATCTTCTATAATTTATTTAGGCCTCTTTACGGATCTATCCACCAATTGTATCATCATTCGAGTCTCTTTTATATCTCATAGATTCATTTTTCTGCAAATTGAATAAGGTATTAAATTTATGCTAGCACCCAAATCACATAATGCATACCCAACAAAATTCTCTTTTAATTCACATGGAATTGTAAAACTTCCAAGATCCTCTAACTTAGCTGGAATTTTGTTCATTAGTATTGCACTACAATTTTCTAATAATTGAATCATTCCTACACCTTCTAGCTTTTTCTTATTAGTACAACGATCTTTCATAAACTTAGCATATTTAGGCATGTATAATAAAGCTTTCGCAAATGGTAAATTTATATGCAACTCTTTAAATATGTCTAAAAATCTAGTGAATTGTTTATTATGCTTTTCTTTCCTAGCTAAAGATAGATAAGATAATTGAGACTCATCAAGAATAGTAGAAACTAATTTTTTCTTACCATTACCTTTTTCAACAATAGGAGATACCTCGTTAGCTATTTTGGGATTAGAAACACTTACCTCTGTTGTTGGTTACACCACTTTAGAAGAATTCTTATCGCTTTCAGCTTCTTGTACCGCTTTCCCACTTCTTAAAGTGATTGCCTTGGCTTCCCCCTTTGGATTTTGGTTCACATTAGATGGGAATATTTCTTGGGCTCTATTGGACAAAGAATTGATAAGTTGCCCCACTCAATTTTCTAGATTTGTAGTGGATGCATCTTTATTTTTCATCCAAATGTCCAGAGATTTCCACCTAGCTTCTTGATTAGCTAAAATGGAATTTTGGAAGGCTATAAAACTAGTAATCATTTCTTCTAAACTAGTTTTCTTTTCTTGTGGGCGTTGTGGTTTTTAAAATCTAGGTGGTTGATATGGTTGTGATTGATATATAAAAGGATAATGTGGTCGACTTTGGTTTTGAAATGTTGGGTGGCTATTACTATTTGAAGCTAAATTTTGGTTAAAGGGGGCCCTAGGTTGAGGGTTAAATGCTTGGTACCCTTCTCTTCATGAAATATTTGGATGGTTTCTCAAGCCCTGGTTGTAAGTATTGCTATAAGGGTTTAAAGCATTTATTTCCTCAACTAGACCTTCCTCATTCTTGATTGCTCCTTGATTTCCTGCAAAAATATTACTTTCATTAGATAACATTAATACATTTTGAGCCTTAAGGTCATTTATCTATTTTAATTGCTTCTTTCTCATTGATTCCATTTGTGCCTTAAGCATGACTATCTCATCCACACTATGTACTCCCTTTTTCTTTTGTGTGGCTCTTAAGCTTACCCATTGAGCATCATTGGTTGCATCTCATCTAAAAGCAAGAATATTTTTTTAGGAATTTTGTTCATAAAGCTTTCATTTGATGTTGCACCTAGTAGGGACCTCGTAGTTTGATTCACACTTGCGTAAAAGATATGTGTTAATTGATAAATAGGAAATTCATGGTGTAGACAAACTTTTAAGAGCCTCCTAAATCTTTTCCAAGCCTCATGGAATAGGTCCTCATAAAACTGTTGAAATTCATTAATATTTTTCCTAATGAGGACTATTTTGGTCGATGGAAAGAATTTAGACAAAAACTTCTCTTGCATTTGTTGCCATGATTGGATAGATTGATTTTGTAGCATATGCAACCAATCCCTAGCATTACCAATGAGGGTAAAAGGGAACAATTTAAGTCTAATGACATCCATCGACACATTTGGAATTTGAACCGTGTCACTAATTTCTAAGAACATATCTAAGTATTGGGTGGGATCCTCTATTTTTGAACTTGAAAATTGATTTCTTTGTACCATCATGATAGTAGCAGGTTTTATCTCAAAAGGTTGGTGATAAGGTATCTTAGTAGTTCTATGTTCTTCATTCCACCTAGAGATTACATAATCTTTAATGGTTCTAAGTCTAAACCCATTCCTTTGAGCTAGGTAACTTATGCCTTCTATCCTAGGGTGTGGATTATTTACAGGTGAATCAATATTAGATAAGTCAATATCATTAAAAGGTGGATCTCCTTATATCCCTTAATTATTCATAGTGGCTCTTAATCTTTGAATCCTATGATAAGTCCTCTCAATTTCAGGGTCTATGGGAAGGATTGATCTATCTCTTACAATAAACTATTAACACCTACAAAAGTAAACGAATAAATTAAATAAAAGAATAAAAATAGAGAAAAGAAAAGAAGAAACACACAAAAATTCACTTTAACAATCCAAAACAGTAAACAAACTCCAATTGTTTTCCCTGGCAACAGCGCCAAAAACTTAAACGGTGTCTAGCAAGTGTACTAGATCGGCTAGTAATATAGGAAAATATAATTATGACCCATAAATATCGAACCCAAGGGAAACTTGAGTTTGTATAAAAAATTTTAGTTTTTTAGACTGAAAACTATATGTGAGAGAGAAGGAAAATCCAAAGTTGTAATGATTGATAGATGACTAAACTAAAACAAAAATTTAGATAGTAAACTAAAGAAAACAAGCAGAAGATAAAACAATTAAACTCAAACTTAAATGAAAACAAGTATACAAAATAGGTAAAACACAATATTAGAGCAACTTTCGCTAAAGGACTATCCGCCCTAACTTATATTATATTATAATGACTTAATCAGAAAGAGAACACAAGTGATCATGAAGAAATCAGATGAAAAATGCAAGATATCTCAACACAAAAATACCATTCTTAAGCATTAAACCTTTCCTGTTCAGAATTATTCAACGCTTAGCATAAAAATCTAATTTTAACCTCCTAGATGTCTATTAAACTCTTTTGCAAGTAAATTTAACTTTTATCTATTCTTAATTTTAACTTTTCTTAGTATTAATTTATTATTACCAATACACAGTTATACCTTAACTCAGAATATAATCATACATTAATACTTATAGATTATCTTAGGAACATGCAAACCAATAATTATGCATAAATCAATTGTCAACTATTAATTCAAATAAGTCATCAATCAAAGAATAAATAAACAAAGGTAAGAATTTTCCCAAAACCAAGATATAATCAACTTGTATCACATTAAGTGCAAACTAAGTCATTACAATATAAAGTTAAGGATTCAAGTATCCTTTAGTAAATGTAAAGAGAACTACTCGCTATTCATATTGAATACTAAAGCAAGATTAAGAAAAATAACAAAAAACATTAAGTGTAGAAGCTCTTTAATCAACAATTATAGAAAACCAGAGAAAACTTCTTGCTCCAAGTTTTAGCTCTGTTTTCAAATAAGAAAAATAACGTAAAACTAACTAAACTAAATTTTGGTTTAATTCCTCCCTCTGTTCAGGTGCTTTGGTGCTTTTTATAGCTGAATTATCTTACCAAAAGAAGAAGTTTAGCCTTTGTAAACTTCCTAAACCAAGTTGTAGAAGAATTCATCTTAAACAGGAAGTCTTTTATCGTGTTTCCCCTTTAATCACTCGAAAGAGTGATTTCATCACTCAAGAGAGTGATCATTTTGCTTTTGCCACTTGGGAAAGTGATACCTTTTTGTACTTTGAACTCGTGATTTTTTTTTACTCTTTAGGTGAGTGATTGCTCACTGAGTAGAGAGATCCTCATCACTCAGCCGAGTGATGGTCTTCTATCTCTTACGCAAAGAAGTCAAAGTTTCCTAAAATTAGGACAACGCCCCAAAACTTCTCTTTTTTCCAATTTAGTCCTTTTTTTTCTTTAAATTAACCCTGAGAAACACCAAAACCTTCAATTAACTCACAAAACACAAATTCTAATGAATAAAACATAAAATTCAACTAAATTGAAACCAAATTGGCTAAATTAACCATCTAAAACACACTAAAATTAACATTTAATTCACAATTATTACAATCCCTGAACAAATTAAAATCAAACAAAGAATCAAATTTTCAATTCCAATTCCCCATGAATCTATAAATCAAACACAAAATTCAAATCATATTACTGACCAAAATCTCAATAAAAAAAGTGGCTAGATCTACAGCATCAATCTTGGCGGTAACTTTTGCCACAGTAACCTTAGGTTTTTTTGGCTTCTTTTACTTCACCTTCTTTTCTTTGACCTTTTCATTTCCTTTAGAGATGGAACCATCGTCGTTGTCATCATCATCGTCATTATTAGATCACTGCTTTGATCTCACTAGAGCCTCAACTGTGGCAGCATTTGCAGCCCTTTGAGACTTGACAATGGCACTCTTTCAATTGTTGTTCCAAGGATTGAAAGACATTGCTCTTATAATTTCCGGTGACAGTTTCGTTGATTTTATTGGCATTGGCATCAGCGCCAGAGTTCGATTACTTCTGCTTTCATTAGCGCATGGCATAAGTGACTTTTTGTTAGTTGTGATTTGAGTTAGTGGTTGTGATTTGATGATCTTCATTGTTGTTTATGTTGGACTCAAAAGACTCCTTTTAAAAAAAAAATTAGAGTTAGATTTTTGGATTTTTTGATTTTTTTTCCTCTTTAGTTTGTTAGAAGGCAATGTGTTTACTTGCTACTATTTACACAATACACTTGAAACTCTTTCAATGAATTTTGTGTTCTTTGATTATATTACCACAATTAAGGAAGTATGCTTCAAGTTTAGAAAAATAAAAGAAAAGGTAGACAGTTTAAAAATTCAAATTTTCTTAGATTTTTTCAAACTTTGCCTCGATTATAGGAAGGTCTATTTAGGTTACTAATTGATCATTGAGTTAGGTATTAATTGCATGGATTGTGAAAGAGCTTTGAAGATCAAAGTCAATTGGGTATTAATTGGGAATTTAGGTTTATCAGATAAGAACAAAAGAGAGAGGGAAAGAAGATGAAGGTGTCGAAGGTTATGGCCAAGAAAGAGAGATGATGGGTTTGGGTAAAAGAGTTTTCCTATTTTTATAGATCACGTGACTTGCACATGACCTACATGTGGCATATTACATGTCATTTGATGTCCACTTGTCATCCTACATGTGTCTACATCATCGTCAAATGACGATTTTTAGTCAAACTAATGGTAATGTTAGTATAGGGGTTAAATTGCACATTTTTGAAAATATTAGGAGTAACATTGCATGAAAGTAAACTTTAAGGACAAAATTAATCTTTTTGGTAAATATTAGGGACAAAATTACACATTAGGCCTTTTAGGAAAAATCTATACTTTGATTTCTTTATTTTAATGATTTTACACGTTAAATTTCTATAAATTTAAAATTACATGACCGGATGCTAGCAAGTGTACTAGACCGGCTAGTAATACAGGAAAATATAGATTAAGATCCCAAAATATCGTATCCAAGAGAATATGAATTGCTAAGAATAATATCTATGTATGAATTAAATTAATCCGAGATTGTTTCCCAAATTTTTTGATTTAAAAGCAAAAATTGAATAAAATAAACAAATAAACAAAACAAAAACTAAAGTTAAACTAACATGAATTAAAATCAAAACAATAACTGGAATTCTCTTGCTAAAGAAACTATCTACCTTAACTTTTATTGTAAGGACTTAAATTCAAATGGACACCAATAATTATGAAGAATTCAGATAAATAAAACCAGATAACTTTACTCAAGATTATCATTCTAAGCATTAAAATTCCCTTATTCTGAACAATTCAACACTTAGCATTAAAGTCTGAATTAATCCTCCTAGATGTCTATTAAAGCCTTTGTCAAGAGATTTAACTTTCACCTATTCTTAGTTCTTCCTCTCTTAGTATTAACCAATAAAATTAACACATAATTATTTCATATTTCGGATAATAATCATGCAAAAATATTAAAGAGTTAACCCAAGAACATGCAAATCATTAACTATGTCAAAATCAATTTTTAGTTATTTATTCAATAAACCAACAATCAATATCAACACAATCAAAGATAAGAATATGCTTAAAACTAAGAAAAAATCAACTGATATTGAAATTAAGCTCAAAATAAAGTCATAACAATGAAAATATAAGCTTTCAAGAATCCATTAACAAAAGAAGGAAAATCTATTTCCTAAACATATTTAAAAACTAAAACAAAGTTGAAAAACTTAAACAAAATCAAAAGGAAAACTAAAAATAGAAAAACTAGAAAAACAAAGTAAAATTAAAACTAATGAATTAATCCCTTCTAATCCCTAATTAATCCCCGGTAACGGCACCAAAAACTTGACCGGATGCTAGCAAGTGTACTAGATCGGTTAGTAATACAGAGAAATATAGATTAAGATCCCAAAATATCGTACCCAAGGGAACATGGATTGCTAAGAATAATATCTATGTATGAATTAAATTAATCCGAGATTGTTTCCCAAATTTTTTGATTTAAAAGCAAAAATTGAATAAAATAAACAAATAAACAAAACAAAAACTAAAGTTAAACTAACATGAATTAAAATCAAAACAATAACTGGAATTCTCTTGCTAAATAAACTATCTACCTTAACTTTCATTGTAATGATTTAAATTCAAAGGGACACCAGTGATTATGAAGAATTCAAATAAATAAAACCAAATAACATTACTCAAGATTATCATTCTAAGCATTAAAATTCCCTTATTCAGAACAATTCAACACTTAGCATTAAAGTCTGAATTAATCCTCTTAGATGTCTATTAAAGCCTTTTTCAAGAGATTTAACTTTCACCTATTCTTAGTTCTTCCTCTCTTAGTATTAACCAATAAAATTAACACATAATTATCTCATATTTCAGATAATAATCATGCATAAATATTAAAGAGTTAACCCAAGAACATGCAAATCATTAACTATGTCAAAACCAATTTTTAGTTATTTATTCAATAAACCAAAAATCAATCTCAACACAATCAAAAATAAGAATATGCTTAAAACCAAGAAATAATCAGCCGATATTGAAATTAAGCTCAAAATAAAGTCATAACAATGAAAATATAAGTTTTCAAGAATCAATTAGCAAAAGAAGGAAAAACTATTTCCTAAACATATTTAAAAACTAAAACAAAGTTGAAAAACTTAAAGAAAATCGAAAGGAAAACTAAAAAATAGAAAAACTAGAAAAACAAAGTAAAACTAAAACTAATGAATTAATCCCTTCTAATCCCTAATTAATCCTCGACAACGGCGCCAAAAACTTGACCGGATGCTAGCAAGTGTACTAGATCAGCTAGTAATACAGGAAAATATAGATTAAGACCCAAAAATATCGTACCCAAGGAACATGGATTGCTAAGAATAATATCTATGTATGAATTAAATTAATCCGAGATTGTTTCCCAAATTTTTTGATTTAAAAGCAAAAATTGAATAAAATAAACAAAACAAAAACTAAAGTTAAACTAACATGAATTAAAATCAAAACAATAACTGGAATTCTCTTGCTAAATAAACTATCTATCTTAACTTTCATTGTAATGACTTAAATTCAAAGGGACACCAGTGATTATGAAGAATTTAGATAAATAAAACCAAATAGCTTTACTCAAAATTATCATTCTAAGCATTAAAATTCCCTTCTTTAGAACAATTCAACACTTAGCATTAAAGTCTGAATTAATCCTCCTAGATGTCTATTAAAGCCTTTTTCAAGAGATTTAACTTTCACCTATTCTTAGTTTTTCCTCTTTTAGTATTAACCAATAGAATTAACACATAATTATCTCATATTTCGGATAATAATCATGCATAAATATTAAAGAGTTAACCTAAGAATATGCAAATCATTAACTATGTCAAAACCAATTTTTAGTTATTTATTCAATAAACCAACAATCAATCTCAACACAATCAAAGATAAGAATATGCTTAAAACCAAGAAATAATCAACCGATATTGAAATTAAGCTCAAAATAAAGTCATAACAATGAAAGTATAAGTTTTCAAGAATCCATTAGTAAAAGAAGGAAAAACTATTTTCTAAACATATTTAAAAACTAAAACAAAGTTGAAAAACTTAAACAAAATCGAAAGGAAAACTAAAAATAGAAAAACTAGAAAAAAGTAAAACTAAAACTAATGAATTAATCCCTTCTAATCCCTAATTAATCTCTTCTTTGGTGTTAGAGTTGTTTATTTATAGGCAAAAGATGTTGTAGAAGCCTTCCAAACTTTCCAAATTGGAGTAGGAAAAGAATCCTTCTTGAATTGGAGATAATCGGGAATCCTTCGCTTCATGGGAGACTCAACCGTGGCCATGTGTTTTCTAGTGTAAATCCACACGTGGCCATGGGTTTCCTTTGCCTTTCATTCACGTGGTTATGTGTCTCTTGCTTTTTTCTCACACATGGCCATAGGTTCATTCTCTTATAACTTTACATGGCCACGCATCGAACTTCTGGACCTCACGATCACTAATTAACATAAATTTTCCAACTTCCCAGTTTTGGCCCAAATCTTCTTGCCTTTTTACAATTAAGTCCTTTTTCTAGCAAATTAACCCTGAAAAACACCAAAATTTACAATTAACTCCAAAAAGATAAAACTAACAAATTAAATTCAAATTAAACCAAATCAACACAGAATTAACTCAATTAAACACCTAAAAACATACTAAAAACACCATATAAATCACCATTATCATTACACATCAAATTCTTAAAATTTTTGAATATAACATATTAAATTCAAAATGAACAACACAAACAATAATCTATACAAGTGCGGTTAAAGTTACATGTATTTTAATGGAATACTATTATTTTTTATATATGTTTGAACTTAATGTATTCTAATAGATAAATTTAGGAATCTGACGTGTAGTTTTAAAAGTATAGAGATTCAATGTGTCAATACGTAAAAGTTAAAAAACTCAATATGTAATTTTGAAAATATAAGAATTTAATGTGTAAAAATATAAAATTAAAAAAGTAAATTATGGATTTTTAATATTTATATAAAAATTATCATTATTGAATATACAGAGAGTGTTTAAATTTCATATTAAATTTAAGTTGAAATTCCTTTTTAGTAAAATTGGAATATAATCAAACTATCCTGCTAGTAAAATTTGGTACAGCTATTAAAAAAAGTAATTTTAAAAATACTAATGAAACACTTCTATAGAAATAAGGAAACTAAGTAAAAAGAAAAAAAAACTCATAATTAGCCTAATTGCCACGTTCACATGGATTTTATAATGATAATTTTATTTAGTTATTTTTACTTTCTTTCATTACTATGGTCAGTTTTTAAAATTAAATTAAAAACTTGGTACTTTTTATATGTGTTATAGACTATAGATTACAAGTATCACGTATTTTTTTTTTCTTTTGAGAATCTGAATATCTCATATATACACTTATGCAATTAAGTACCTACTTATTTACCATTATAATATATCATTGATTCAACTAATTAATTAACTCATATTTACTTGTATACTAAGATTAACTTCCGTAGTTATATATATTGGTTTTCTGCAATACAAAGCAAAGGTGTGCACGGAGAAGATTTTGTTTTCAGTTTTAGGTTTTTTTCTTAAAAATAAAATCAAAACCCATTTAACAGATTTTTTTTTCATTTTGGTTTTTGCTAAAATTTAAAAAAATGATTTTCATACAAAAAACAATAATTAAAAATTTTCAAAATGTGTTTTTTAGGTTTTTACTTTTGTCAAAAATTTGATTACTTTATCTTTATTAATACCACCGCCACCACTACCTCCATACTACCACTATTGTCGCTGCTGCCACTACAACCAAACCGCCACCATTGCCACTGCCGCCACCATAATCGTCGTTCTCATTACTACTAAATCGTAGATGTTGCCGCCACCACTATTACTATCGCCACCCCCACTACCGCTGCCGCCACCATTGCTATTGCCATTGCCGCCACCATTGCTATTGCCATTGCCGCCACCACACTACTGCTGCCACCACCGCTACTACCATTGCTACCACCGTTACCAACCTATCGTCGCCACCATCACCACATCGTTGCCACTACCACTGCCACTGCCACCATCATCCCTATCGCTGTTGCCACCACCACCGCCTCTATTGCTGCCACCACCGAAATCATTATCATAATATACATTGATAATTAAAAAATATAGATGAATAATTAAAAAAGTATGATACAGTTTTTTTAGAAAATAGATGATAAAAACTAAAAATAGTTTTTGAATTTTTAAAAAATAAAAAATAAAAATCCATAACTTTATCGAATGCACAATATAGGAAAATGGTTGATCATACCATATATAATTTTGAATACCATCCTACAAAATCAAAATATGATACTTCACATTTAAAATACAATTAATGAGTATCTCAAGCTTTTTGAGTAATTTACATAATAATCATAAAATTAACGGTTAATCGAAATTAATGAATTAATTAATAAATTTGCAAATAAATCGATTAATTAGTTTATACTCACTTTTAATAAAATAGTAAAATAGTGTTGCATTCATAAACAATATGTATTTCTATGAATGCTATAATAGTTGTTCATGTGATTCTCTAAGTATTTCATAGTTATTCTCATTAATAAAAGATAAGTCCTGAAGTGTTAAAACTTAAAGGAGATGAAAATGAATAGGGTGATCAACTAGGCTGTTCTGTGAGTGTGGTGAGCCGATTTGCAAAACAGATGAAGAATAACCCCCGAAATGAAGGGGATTAGTAGTTTAATACTAAAGTCAAAAATAGTTTAAAGAGAGAAAGTGTAGTAAGAGAGTTACAATGTGTGCAGTGCCTTATTTCTAAAGTTTTTCTCTCTATATTTATAGTTTGTAGGTAGTTAAAGCCTATGAGGCTAAGGTATTTGAGTGTTAGATCTACTGTATCTATAATAGGTAAGTTTAGGACATCTGATATGATAGCTTACAAGGTATGGCTCGTTAATGTGACAGGCATGATGGCATGAATAGATCAGTCATAAAGCCTCATCAAACTGCTAGGACACTATTAGTGCAAGTGATCATTGGGTTTTTAGGTTGATGGGCAGCAATTAGGCCTAAACCTAGACTGGGTCTGTAACTATTAGGCCGGGCCCAAGTATAATAATATTAGGTAGTATCATTTGTCTCCTCCACTTAATGCTCCAATCTATCATGGAGATTGAAAGAGGGGGACCTAGGTGACCTGATGCCCGAAATAATCTTTTTAATTACTTTGAAAATGGTAGCATTTTCGAAATTGTGAGTTTTAAATTTGTCATCCATAACATTTCGATCTGTTATAATTATCAAAAGGAAGGGAATTTAGGCAACTGTGCTTGAACATAGGCAACTAGTGCTTGAAAATTCATCGTCCGTAGCGTTTTAATTTGTTAAAAAGATTTGAGAAAAAGTGATTTAGGCAAATGGTGCCTAGAAACTCATTATCTGCAACATTTTGATCTGTTTAGAAAGATTGAAGGAAAAGGGACTTAGGCAGCTGGTGCTCAAACTTAGGCAATTGGTTTTTGGAAATTTGCCATCTGTAGCATTCTGATCTATTTAGAAAGATTGGAGGAAAAAGGACTTAGGCAACTGTCACTTGGAAATTCATTGTCCATAGGGTTTCGATCTATTTAGAAAGTGTTGGTCTTAAAGACACTCAAGAGGGGGTGAGTTAGGTGTCTTAAAATTTTCTAGCTTTTTCTAATGGAATAGAATTGTACGCAGATGCAGAATTCAGATAGTAAATACAAAAATGTAATACAAAATTATACCAAATTTGTTCAAGATCGTTTTCAATTTAAAACTTAAAAATAATTATGAAAATGTGTGTGTAAAATATATTATGAATATTTCAAAAATTATTTAATAGAATTTTAAAAATACAAGTTCCTGAATATTAAAAAGAATTAAAGAAAATAGAGTATAACATAGCAGAAAAGCATACGCATAGAATTTATAGTGGTTCGACCTCAATGACTACATTTACTCCTCAAGAATCACTATTGAGATTTACTCTTAACTCTTTTAAGGGCAAGAGTCAAAGCCAATATACAATCCTAGATATGGATGTCTACCCACAACCTTTTTCCAAAGTAAAAGATGTAAAACACTTACTAGAATTTTTCCTTAGGTTCTAGAAAACTCAAACTCACAATTTTTCACGATAAAAATTCCTCACAAATAATTACAACATAATTTATAATCAAATTGAGGAGGATATGCAAAAGATGTGGAAAGTGAGATAGAAAAAAACTTAAGCTTTACTCTCAAAAGGTAAAAAATCTTTCCAAAAGATATCAAACCTTCCAATAAGTCTAACAACATGTATTTATATCCAAAAACTCAGTTCTAAGTGTTAGAAATAAAAAAATGTCCTTTTGTGATAATTGGAGGGCAAAACAGACAAAACATACTAAAAAAACTGTTAATTAGTCATTATTTTATCCTGTAGTGGAAACCGAAATTTGTCCAAAAATTGATACTGTTTAGAAATTCAAATTCTAATTATCCATTTTCTAATGAAATAATTTTTGAAAGAAAATAATTTTAACCAAAAGCTCATTTTCTGACTTCAAAACATTTTTATGCAATTTTAAAACTTAAAATATGTATGCATGAATAGAGAATTATACCTCAAATTGATCTTAAAATTTTGATATCCTAATTTCCTATATACTAAGATATTCTTCAAATTTGACTTCTTGTATCTATTCTTGAAGTAATTTAACCCTAATTGTTTGATATTTTTTATAAGAAAGTATATATATAAATTTCTGTAAAAATAGTTTAGAACATAATTCACAATAGAACTTATTTAAGGTTTGATAATTATCAAAATTAGGATATGCCTCGAGCCAATAGAAAGATCAAAGGAAAAGAGACTTAGGCAACTAGTGCCTAGAAATTCATTATCTACAGCATTATGATCTATTAAAAAGATTAGAGGAAAAAGGGTTTAGGTAGATGGTGCTCGAACTTAGGCAACTAGTGCTTGGAAATTTGTCATCTGTAGCATTTCGAGCTATTTAGAAAGATGGTGGAAAAGGGACTTAGGCAATTAGTGCCCAGATTTAGGTAACTAGTGCTTATTCTCTTTCGAGATTCAATCATCTTGAAAATTAAAACATTTTCATAAAAAAATTGTCACCCGTGAAGTTCCAATCCACCCAAAGGATCAAAGGAAAAAAGGGGTTAAAATAGTCTTTTCGTACTCTAAGTGCCCTAAAAGCAGAGACATCATATTAAATGAAATATTGCTCTGTGTCAGAAGTTGCTTTGGTTACTGAAACAAAATGATGGCTCCGTTACATGACATTTTCTCATTGGACATTGGTTTGAATTTCAAAACCCATATATTGCTTATAAATAGGTGGTTTCTTTTTTTTTTTTCTGTTGGGTTCTTTTCACACTTTTAAGTTCTCAGGTGACTTGCTTTCTAATTTCCTTTGTCTTCCTAAAATTTTTCTCTGAGCTTCCTCAAAACTTGAGCTTTCATCTTTTTTGAGTTTTAATTCATCCATTGTTCTTCGGCTAAGCTTTTGACTTTCAGCTTCTTCTTTTTCTTCTTTAATTTTTCAATTTTGAAATTGAAATGATTGGACCTTGTGGACCTAGGCTTATAATTTTCCATGGCATAGATATAAGTTTCTTGAGGGAATATTGGTCCAAACCAATGATTGTAGACCATACCAAGCTTAGAAAAAAGGAGTTTAAATCACTTAGGAGATAGTGTAGCTTTCCTTTAAGGTATTATACCTATCCTTACCCTTTCTCCATGTCCAGTAAGGAATGACCCTTCCTAGATAGGAATTTTTTATTCTTCACATTACGTGTTTAAAGGTTAGATTGAGATTCCCATTTGATAGATTTGATAAGGATTTGTTAAGTGCGTATGGGGTAGCCCTTTATCACCTGAATCCTAATACTTGGAGGGTGATAACTTGATTCAAAGCTATGTGTAGGAATTACAGCCCTAACGTACCCCTAACCCTTGAAGTATTTAACCACTACTTTTATCTCAATTAGGGTAGATGCACAAGGTTTTTCCAATTTCATGATTGGGAAAGATAAAAAGCTTTTCCAATTTCATTCATCTTTGAAAGGATTCAAGGATCAATATTTGATGGCCAGAGCAAAAAATGGCTTTAGAGTAAACTTGGCCCAAATAGATAAGCCAATTGGTGTGGAGTACCTGGCTGCTGTAAAACGTGGGTTTTAAAATGACATAGCAAATCTAGATGCTATGGTGAAGATTATTGAAGGGTTGCTAAAATTAAATGTATTATTGAGTGCGTTACCGATCCTTCACAACCTAAGGAAGATGGAGAGGTTGAGCAATCCATGTTTTTTCTCTCTTTCTTCTCTTATGGTAAATCATTTTTTCATATAGCTCTTTTTTCTATTAAATCCATTCTGACCTTCATCTAAATTTACTTATAGGAGAGATGGCTTGTAAAGAAGCAAAAAGAAAATTGGCAAAAATAACTGCCAAAAAGGCCCAAAAGATGAAGAAAAAGAATAAAGATAAGCAGCTTTGGCGTTTAAAGAGGAGGAATGATTTTGAGGATGAAGGGAAACCCTCCGCTATAGGTAGTGTAATGAGGGGGTTACCACCTCAATTGGAGTTGAAGTGAAAAAAAAAGAGGTGGCTATCTTTGTAGGACCAAAGAAATGTTGGATTTCAACCATTGTAGAGCATTGTCGATCGTCGTTATAGACGACCAACCTCCCATTCCAACTATCAATACTGGGGCTTTATAGCTAGTGGCTTCAAAGAATGATTAGCTAGTGGCTTTGAGGATATGGCCTGCTGATCCATCTCGAGCAGTAAAAGATTCCTTGCCAATTACAGATCCTTCCTCAATAGTAAAGGTTTCTCTATATCTCCTCCTGCAGAGGCTACTTGGGTATCTCAGTGGGAGTCTTCTTCCTCATTAGTAAGGTCGATGGGGGCCTATCCAGAGATCCCTTTAAACCAGATTTTGAATGACCATTAAGGGATTTGGCCCCAGAGATCTCGCGTGTGGCAGAGTACGTGACATAGGGTTTGCTCTTAGAAAAGGATCTGACTAGTGTCCAATTCCTTACCTTTTTAGAATAGATGGGAACAAATCTCTACATACTATCTCTAATTGTAAGCACTCATGTAATCTGCAAGTACACTGCTTTGTGGTGCTAAATGACTAGGTTTAGTCTAAGTTTTGTGCTTTTGTATTTTATTTATTTAAAGGGTTCGGCATATGGCTAGCAAGCACTTGCATCTGGCACATGTTATGGATTGGCTATAGTAAGAGTTACATCAAGCCGAACTTCTCCTTAGTACAGACAAGAAGAGAATGGAGCAAGAGTGTTAGGCTTCCTTCGACATGCTTGTGAAAAAGTAAGAAGAGGCCTTATAGAGCCTTGTGATAGCGCCAAGAGTCTACTATTTCCTTTCTCTAATATAAAATGAATCAACTGAAGTTGGAGAATGATGGGCTTAAGGCCAAAAATGCTAAATTAAAGGCTAGAAAAGTAGAGCTAGAAATTTTAAAGGCCAATCTAGAGTCAACTAAAACTAGCCTAGCAGTGAATATCACTTCTCTAGAGAAAAATCTGGCTAAACTTTAGATAAATAAAAAGTGACTTCAATGCGAGCACCTATAGTAGATCGAGAATGAAATGTGTAAACTTTTAGAGGAGCTAGGCAAAGCTCAAGTTGAGATGATTGAGCAGATTCGGTTGGTTTATCAAGAAAGGTTCCCTCAGTCTGATTTATCATTCATGACCTATTTAGATGCTTTGCCCAAGCTTTCTGAAGATGATGACAACAGAGAGGAGGAATCATGTCGAGAAAGTTCCTCAGAGAGCCATTGTTAAGGGTTGAGAGTCCTGTGAGGGAAATCAACTTGACTTAGATGTATAAAAATATTTTTATCTATCTTTCCTTTGTAAATTATGGATTTTGGAGATGATATCTCTTCATGTATACATTTCACATCAATGACAATTTGCAATTTTGAATATGCGGATGTGTCCTGTCTTGCATTTTGATTCGCTAGTTAGAGTTTTACTTTTGGTCTAAGACTTGTATAATTTGTAAAGAATTATGTTTTTGTAACAATTATTTGTAAATTGTAAGTACTAAGCTTTACTCTATCAATAACTACAAGCAATTAATGAGTCGATTAATTTGTGAGTTGAAGAGCTCGTAAATTATGAGAGAAATTTGTAATCATTATAAGTTTCAATTTCGATCAACAGAGGCAATTCATTAATAAATATGGTGAATAATACAACCTCTTGATTGATAGGATAATCATTGTCTGATTGGAATAATAAGAACAACACTATAAATGGTACCTCTTTAAAGCCTCTATGTTCCAGGTTCTTGGGACAAATACTAGGGCCAACGATCTTCACCATTTCAAATTGACCTTCCTAATTGGGCATCGTTTTTCCTACACCAAAGTTTCCTTTATCGATCTCTACCTTGTGCAGCATGAGGTCTCTGATTTTGAAAGCTTTGGATTTAACTCTAGTGTTGTAATCTCGAGCAAAATTTTACTTATATGCTACAATTTTAGCGCTAGCATCTTTGCATTTCTCTTCAATTAGATCGAGCTTCATTAGTCTCTTATTGAGATTTTGACCTTCGACAAAGGACTTAGTTCTGAGTGAAGGAAGAACAATCTCCACTAGAATGATAACTTCTGATCTATAGGCTAGGGAGAAGGGAGTTTGGCATGTACCTACTCTGGGGGATGTTCTGTAAGATCAGAGTACACTGTTAAGCTCCTCTGTCCAATTCCCTTTCACTTCTCCTAGTCTCTTTTTCAATCCTTTTAGTATAGTTCTATTAGAGACTTCCATCATTCCATTGGTCTGAGGGTGTGCCACTGAAGTGAATCTTAAATTTATTTTCAAAATGGAGAAAAAGCCTTTAAATACACCACTGTCAAACTTCTTGCCATTGTCAATGACAAAGACTTTTGGAAAGCCAAACCTACGGATAATCTCTCTCCAGAAAAATGGTGGACATAGGTTCAGGCTCGATCCACTTAGAGAAATGGTCGACTGTGATGATAAGAAATTTCATTTGTCATTTCCTAAGTAAGAAGGGCCCAAGGATATCTAGTCCCTATTGATCAAAAAGCTATGATATCTTGAGTGGTTGTTGCTCACTGGCTGGCTTTCTTATGATTCTTCCATGAACCCAACATTGTGAGCACACTTTACAATCTGTTATGCATTCTTGAATATGGAAGGCCAGAAGTAACCTATTTGTAATACCTTCTTGCACATGGCCCTGAATGCCTCACAAAGTCCTCATGGATTTCTCTGAGTATATATTCTCCTTCTTCTTCATATATGCATCTTAACCATGGGTGGCTAAAGGCTTTCTTGTATAAAAGACCATCAATTAGTGAATAATTTAAAGATTTCCTAGCAACCTTTCTTCCCTCTGCTTCATTTTTAGGGAGACTACCTGTTTATAGGTATTTGATGATAGGTGTCATCTAAGTTTCTGCTTCATCAATCTCCATTACTTCAGCCTTTTTAATGGTTAGGAAAGATACCTCTTCGACTAGAACATTTTCATCAGCAAAATTTTGATTGGTTGAGGCAGCTTTTGCCAAAAAATTGGCCTACCTCGTGCAATCTCTAGGGACCTTCTCAATGGTTATTTTCATCCCAATAGATTTTGACCTTTGAATCTTGGCTCTAACTTTAGCTAGTAACTCTTCATAGTGGGTTCTTTGGCTTCAAATGCGCCAAGTACTTGGATGGTGACCAATTGGGAATCGCTTTTAACTATGAGAATTTATGGTCAGATGGACTTAACCAATCTCAAGCCTTGCAATAATGCCTTATAATCAGCAATGTTGCTACAAGTATAGAAATCCAACTTTATAATGTGTTATACCTTGATATCAAAGGGAACATGCAAGAAAGTTCCTACTCCTCCTTCAAGTTCATTCAAAACACCATCAACAATCAGCTTCTAGATAACTTCTTTGTTCTTTGGACTTGATTGTACTTTACTAGTGACTTCAACCATAAAGTCTACTAAAACTTAAGCTTTGATGGCCGATCTAGGCTCGTATCTGATATCAAATAACTATAACTTTAAAGCCCATTCAATGAGTTTTCCATCAAGGTTTAACCTTTATAGCAACTTTTTGAGTGGCTGGTCTGATCTGAGTACGATGGTGTAGGCCTCGAAGTATCTCTTAAGCTTGTCAGTACAGAGCATTAAAGCAATGATCAGTTGTTTAGCTGGACTCTAATGTAACTTTGATATTTTTAGAACCTAGCTAACATAATAGATGGACTTTTGTAGTTTCCCTCCTTATGTACCAAGACAGCTACAACTGCTTCACCAAAATTTGATAATTAGAGATATAATTTCTTGCCTAGCACAAGTTGACTTAGAAGAGAAGGCTCAGATAATAATTTCTTTAGCTCTTTGAATGCTTTCTGGCAATCTTCTCCCTAGCTAAAGTTTTCATCCTTCTTTAGCCACTTAAAAAAGGGAATACAACATTTGGCTGAGGAAAAAATAAATCTGCCCAGAGTAGTGAGACTCCTATTTAGTTTCTGAACTTTTTTGATGCTTCGAGGTGGTTGTATTTCTAGGATCACTTGGATCTTCTTGGGGTTTGCCTCAATACCCCATTATGACACTATAAAGTTGAGAAATTTACTTGAAGATACCCTAAATGTGAAATTTTTGGGATTAAGCATCATCTTGAATTGGTTTAGTATGGCAAATACCCTGGCCAAGTTTTCTCCATGATCAAATTAGCTTTTGATTTTGATGAACATGTCATCTACATAGAATTCAAAATTTTGGCCAATCTGATCATTGAATATTTTATTCATCAATCGTTAGTAAGTTGCACTTGCATTTTTTAGACTAAAAGGCATCATATTGTAGCAATATGTGCCTTCATTGGTAATGAAACTTGTCTTTTCTTGGTCTAATAGCCACATTAAAATTTGGTGGTACCCCGCATATGCATCGAGAAGTAAATAGATTTTGTGACTGGCTATCGCATTGACTAGTTGATTAATGCTGGGCAAAGGATAGCTATCTTTTGCGTATGCCCGATTCAGATATGTAAAGTCCACACACATTCTCAGCTTGTCATTCTTCTTTTTCACCAATAATACCTTTGTAAGCCAGTTAGGGTATTGCACTTTTTGAATAACTCTGGCTTTAAGGAGCTGATCAACCTCTTTAATTATAAATTTATTTATGTTAGGTGTGTCTCCTTAATTTTTGCTTAACAGGTGGGAACTTAGGGAAACATATGCTTTTGTTCTCTTCTAGACTTGATCTGGTAGTGATGTTCTCTACAGGAGCAAACTTATATTGGATTAGGTCATCCTCAATAGGTATTTTGGATTTTTCCTTATCGCTACATATGATGCATGTCTAACTTCCTTTAACATAGCTACATAAGCCTCTCTGGCAACTTTTTGGTGTCCTTTCAAAATATATACCCCTCCCTCGATAAGAACTTTCATCGCCATATACCTGATGCTGGTAACTGTACCAGTCTAAAAAAGTAATGGCCTACTAAAGATGGTGTTGTAGGTAAAAGGCATGTCAATGATCATGAAGGTAGACTTACATGGTGAATGATGTCCTCATCTCCAAGCTTAACAAAAAGGTCAATAGAGCTTGCAATAGGAATTGTAACATTGCTGAGGCTTATTAAGGAACATAGGAGTTTGCTGATCGGGAGTTTCATTTTCTTGTAAGCATCTAAGGTAAGTATATTGATAATGCTTCCAATATCTACTAAAATCCTTTTTCACTTTAAAGTTGTGGATCACTACTTATACTACCAAGGCATCCTTGTGGGGAAATTTGAGGTCTCCAGCATCCCACAGGCATATGGTGACAGAGGGTAAGTTCTCACCTTGGCGGGGAAGTATATCCCTTTTTTCCTTTTCTTCTGCTTACTGAGGTCTTTTCCATAGTACTATCCCCCAGAAATGATGTTGATTATGCCAAAATGCTGCCTCTGCCAATCCGAGGTGTCTGGCTTCATTTTGTCCTCACCTTTATTGTTAGATTTTTCTTTAATTTTAATTAAATGGTATGAACTTTTTAGCTTTTAAGCCACAGACCTCTCTAATGAACCCCTCTAGATCAATCTCTCTATCTTTTCTTTGAATGCCTTACACTCATCAGTGGTGTGGCCTATGTCCCGATAGAACTCATAGTACTTTAATTTATCCCTATGTGGATTAGATCGATTTGACATCTTTTTGGGCTAGTTCACTTTATTGTGATAACTCTTGATTAATAATAATGACTTTAATGGCTATGTGTTGAGTGGAGTGTCAACTTTTGCTGAGGCACTACCTTAATGATTGGACTAAAGGTATTTAAAAACCTTTCTTTTGCCTGAGCCTTTTGAATCTCCACCTCTATCAAGGCTTTTTGACACGTGGCTCCCCCATTCAATTAGATTATAGTCGTGGAAGACATGTGGATCTAGTCTCATGGTGTCATCCAATTGTATAAATTTATTTGCCCTCTCTATCAAGTCACTGAAGGCAATCAGGGATTAGTTACCAATAAGTCCCTCAAAGATGCTTGGGCTGAAAGCGAACAGAAGCCAGTAAAAGCTACACACAAATTCCCAATTATCTTAAATTGGATGGCTTAATACTCTTGTAGGTCTTGAAAGACACTCAAGAGGAGGCGAGGGTGAATTAGGTGTCTTAAAATTTTTTGGCCAAATTCTAATGTAACAAAATTTTATGCAAGATCAGATTTATGACAGTAAATGTAGAAAAAGCAAGACATAATGTATACTTGGATTATGCAAGATTCTTTTTCAATTTAAACTTCAATTGTAGTTCTGAAAAATGTGTATGTTATATTTGTTATAAATATTTTAGAAATTCATTTTACATAATTTTGAAAACACAATTTTTAGAATGTACGACATAATACAAAAGCAAAGTAGACACAAAATTTATAGTGGTTCATCCTTAATGCCTACCTCCACTCCTCAAGAATTACTCTTGAGCATTACTCTCAACTCTTAACTCTTTTAAGAGCAAGAGTCAAAGCCAATATACAAACCTATATATATCTACTCACATTATTTTTCCCAAAGTAAAAGATTTAAAAACTTACTAGAATTTTACCTTAGGTTCTAGCTGATAATCTTGTTTTTAGTGTTTATTTTCTGGATAATTTTGTGCGTTTTAGTGTCTCATCCTGCATGCTTTTAGGGTTTTAAGGCTATATTAGTGTTTCTTATATTTATTTTAGTTATTTTGATTAATTTAAAGTTTTTAGGTGATTAATGGTCTTAAATTTCACTTTTTGCAGGAAATTTTGCTAAGGCACAGCTGAGATAATTTTTCCCAGCCGTGTCCAATGCAGATGGCAAAACTCACCGTTTCACCAATGGCCACGGTTGAGACAAACAGTCCCAGCCGTGCCCAAACTAGGAGTCAAAATGCACCATTTCATTAAAGGTCGCGGCTGAGACAAAATGTCCCAGCCGTGGCAATTGCAAATTTCAAAATGCGCCGTTTCATTTTAAGGTCGTGGCTGAGACAAACTGTCCCAGCCGTGGCCATGGCAGCCTGTGAAGACACTTTTGATCCAGAAGCTTGCCACGGCTGAGACAAATTATCTTAGCTGTGCCCTTTCCTTATGTTGCGGCTGAGACAAAAGTGTCCCAGCCGTGGCCTCTTGAACAACTCTATATAAGCTGCGAAATTTTCTGCTTAAAGGGGGTCTTTCTAGGGTTTCGTGCTTAGAGTGTTGAGGTAGAGTAGAAAACGCAGTTTTTCATATTTTATGTTTTTTTCATACTTAGATTTTGAGTTTTACTTGTAAAAATCACACTTTTAACTTAGTTTTACTTCAATAACACGAAGATAGTTATAGTTTTAGTTTCTAGTTTGAAGATTATTACTTACAATCAAAGTGCTGTTTGGAGAAGAAGAGAAGGAGCTTCATCAACTTCTAATCTTCAGCTTCAAATGGGTTTTATTGTTCTCACTCTTACTTTGTTCATTTTTTACATTATGGATAGTGAGTAATTGTCTTTGTTGCTTGGGAAAGCTTTGAATCCCCTACTCACAATGTGAATATTGAGCATATTTTGATCTTTACATGAATGAATAGTCTATTTAACTAATACTTATTTATATTTCATGGGTTTTCAATCTATTGAGTTAATTTCCATACATGGATGAATGATGTTCATCATATATCTTTGAATGTGTGTTGAGTCTAATGGATTGAAGTCTATGAATAAGCTTGCTCAGTTTTTCTTTCATGAATGCTGTATTTATTTAGACGACTCCGGAATGGGATTCTAAATGTGCAATAATTGTGATTTTAGGACTAGAGTGTGGAGTGAAATGGATGAGATTTGGGTTGTTTGGCTCCAAAATGGGAAGGCAAACCAAACTTAGGATATTAGACCCGTGCATAGGCTAATTGTTGGGCTGGCTCTGGAATGGGAAGTTTAGCAACTAGAATAGCTGGCTTCGGAATGGGAAGCTTGGGTTAATAAGGTTATCCCAAATTTATTCATGTACACCTTAAGATAAAATTAATTCATAGTAGGTATGGGGTGGATGAGTGAACCTAAGCAACGTTTTAATTTCTATACATTTTTATACTTGTTGATTTTTCTGAAGTAAACACATACTCAATTTACTATTATTAGAATTAAACTTCCTTTCATTGCATATTTTAGTTTTTAAAGTTTACCTTATACAAATTAAATAACTCATACACACTAAATTCGGAATTCTTTAGCATACGATTAATTTTCACAGTTCTCTCACACATGGTTCGCTTGGGTTCGATATTGAGGGTCCTAACTATACCCACTTTATTACTTGACGATCTAGTGCACTTGCTAGGGTCGCAACAAGTTTTTGGCATCGTTGTCGGGGAACTTTGTCATTGTTAGTAAGCTGTGATTATTGTTTGTATGTGTTTTCTTTTCCTTATTTTGTTTTTCTTGATTCTTTTCAGGTGAAATTGGTGTATGAACAAAACAAGACAAGAGCAATTACTGCCTTTTGATCCTGAAATCGAGAGACCCTACACCAAAGAAGGAAAGCTATTAGAGATAATGAGATGGAGCACGATCCTCCTCTTGATGAGTTTCCTCCCGAAAATGAACAAGTGCCGAGGGCACATGAACAAATGCCAGGGGAAAGAAGAGAAGAAATGGCTAGGCAAAGGACCAGACTACGTTGTGCCAAGGTGGAATGAAGATCATCGAACAATTGTATTACCGAGAGGAGTACAATTTAAGCTCAAGCCAGCCACCATTACTATGGTACAGAGAAATTAGTTCTCTGGTTCAGAAGTAGAGGATCCAGCTTAGCATATCGACATATTTCTAGAAGTCAGTGATACTGTTCAAATTTTGGGTGTTAGTACGGATGCAGTAAGATTGAAGCTGTTTCCATTTACATTGATTGGCAAAGCAAGAGAGTGGCTACAATTATTACCACGACAGTCAATATGGTCATGGGATCAGATGCAAGAAAAGGTTTTAATGAGATTTTTCCCTCTAACAAAGACTATAAGCATTTGAAATAACATCATGGGGTTCCATCAAATAAATGAAGAGCCTTTTCATGAGGCCTGGGAGAGGTTTAGGGGATTATTGAGAAGCTATCTGCATCATGAGATAGCTATTTACCAACTGATGACCATCTTCTATGCTGGAGTTACACCTCAAACAAGGTCATTATTGGATGCAGCATCAACAGGATCTTTCTTGAACAAGTTACCTGAGGACGCGTTTCAGTTGTTGGATGAGATGGCGGCAAATGACTCTCAATGGACTGCCCCTAGATCAGTCCCAAAGAGACAAGGTTTACACAATATGGATGAAGTGGCACTGCTAAAAGCACAACTAGAATTGGTAAAAAAGGAGTTGAGTGGCTTGAAAGTTCAAAATGTGGCTACAGTAAATCAAGGGAGTGGATTGTGTGAAAGTGAGCAAGTTATCCAAGAAGGAGGAGTTGTAGGAGATGTAAATGCATTGGGCGATTTTAGAAGGAATGATCCCTACAGCAATTCATATAATTCGGGATGGAGAAATCACCCAAATTTCTCTTGAAAAGATGGGAATCAACAAGCTTCATCTTCTCAACCGCAACCAAGAGCCCCTTACCACTCAAATACTTATCATAGTCATGCTCAGCCCTACCAACCACAAGCCACCAATTACTACCAAGCCTCCTATCCACCAACCCACCATCAAGGGCAAAACTCTAATCATTCCCAACCTTAACCCTATCACCCACCGGGATTCCAATCAAGACCACCTATTCAAGAAAAGAAGCCAAATTTAGAAGACATGTTTGCTAGTTTCATGAATAGCCAACAACAATTCATGGCGAGTCAAGATTCAAGGTGGAAATCTCAAGAGCAATGGAACCAGAACCAAGAAGATTCAATGAGAAATTTGGAGACTCAATTGGGTCAACTTGCAACTTTAATGTCGAATAGACAACCAGGGACATTTCCTTCAAATGTAGATTGAAATCCTAAGGAGGAAGCCAAAGCAATCACTTTAAGAAGTGGCAAGGAGGCAGCACGAGAGGAAGAAAGAGGTAAATCACCAACTTCATCAACTGATTTGGAGGAACCGACACAGAAGGTAAGTATTTCTAACTTTAGAGTAGAGGTAGATGTGGATGCTCCAAGGAATGACAAGGGAAAGAGTATTGTGAATCCAAACATAAAGGATCTTGATATCAATAGGTTGCCATTTCCTGCTGTAGCTAGGAAGGAGAAGAAAAATGAGCAATTGGCTAGGTTTCTAGAGATGTTTAAGAAATTACATATTAACTTGCTTTTTGCTGAAGCACTAGCACACATGCCCAATTATGCTAAGTTTATGAAGGAACTTTGTTCTAATAAAAAGAAATTAGAAGGGTATGGCACTGTGCAACTCACAGAAAACTGCAGTGTAATCATCATGAATAAGATCCCAGAAAAATTAAAAGATCCAGGTAGCTTTACTCTACCTTGTGAAATTGGTGAGACCTTTGTTGGAAACACTTTATATGATCTAGGAGCCAGCATTAACTTGATTCCTTATTCCATGTGCAAGAAACTCAACTTAGGAGATCTTAAGGAAAATGGAATGAGACTTCAACTAGCGGATAGATCGATGAGAAAGCCAAAAGGAGTTATTGAGGATTTACTGGTGAAAGTAGGAAAATTCATTTCTTCCGTGGATTTTGTGGTCATGGAAATGGAGGAAGACAGGAAGGTGCCCTTTATCGTGGGAAGACCATTTTTGAACACTGCAAAGGCTTTGATTGATGTTCACGGGCAAAAGGTTACTCTTCGATTCAACAATGAAGAATTGGTGGTAGATATGAACAAGTCTCAGAAATATCCATCAAGTGACCTAGAAGAGTCAGTCTATTTCATGGACAAAATTGACGAATGTGTAGATGAAGTGCAAGAAAAAGTACTACTAAAAGATTCAGTAAATTCAAGCTTAATGCATTCTTTGGAAAATGAAGAGTTGGATGGAGTAGAAAAAGAACAGGTAGCAGCTGTGGAGAAAGGATGCGAAGAAGAGAATCTAAAGCAAGAAAGAAATACTTTACAAGAGGGGGAGTTGAAATTTGAACTTAAACCTCTTCCTCCTCTTTTAAAGTATGTATTTTTGGAAAATAAAGAAAAACCAGTAATTATCTCTTCTTTGTTAACAGGTGTTGAAAAGGAGACACTGCTCAAGGTGTTGAAGAAGCACAAGGAGGCTATAGGATGGGAGACAGCAGATTTAAAGGGCATTAACCCAAGCTATTGCACTCATCGAATTCCTATGGAGGAAGATTGTAAACCAGTAGCTAAACCCTAAAGAAGGCTCAATCCAGCTATGCAAGAGGTGGTAAAGAAAGAGGTACTCAAACTACTTGATGCAGGTATAATCTATCCAATCTCTGATAGTAAATGGGTTAGCCTAGTGCAATGTGTCCCTAAGAAAGGGGGAATGACAGTGGTGAAGAATGAATTAGATAAACTCATTCCAACTCGGACAATTACGGGTTGGAGGGTGTGCATAGATTATAGGAGATTGAACCATGCCACCCAAAAAGATAATTTTCCATTGCCATTCATTTATCAGATGTTAGAGAGGTTAGCTGGTAATAGGTTTTATTGTTTCTTATATGGGTATTCGGGATACTTGCAAATCCCCATAGCCCCTGAAGATTAGAAGAAAACAACCTTTACCTGCCCTTATGGCACATTCGCCTATAGGAGGATGCCTTTTGGCTTGTGTAATACGCCGGCTATGTTTCAGCGGTGCATGATGGCAATTTTCCATATTTTATAGAAAAATTTATGGAGGTATTCATGGATGACTTTACCATTTATGGGCTAGACTTTGAGAGCTGCTTAGAGCATCTTGATTTAGTATTAGGTGGGTGTAAGAAGACCAACTTAGTGCTAAATTGGGAAAAATGTCATTTTATGGTAAGGGAAGGCATAGTTTTGGGACACATGATTTATGAGAAGGGGATTGAGGTGGACAAAGCAAAGATAAAGGTTATAAAGAAGCTTCCACCACCGACCAACGTCAAGGGAGTTAGGAGTTTCTTAGGGCATGCAGGTTTCTATCGAAGGTTTATTAAAGATTTTTCAAAAGTTGCAAAACCTTTGTTGAATTTGTTAATGAAAGATGCTCCTTTTGAATTTAATGATGAATGTTTATTGGCTTTTGAATTGTTGAAGAAAAGGCTTATTTCAGCTCTAGTAATCATATCTCCGAATTAGAATTTGTCTTTCGAGCTCATGCATGATGCGAGTGATTTTGCAGTGGGAACAGTGCTTGGACAAAGGCAAGAGAAAGTATTTTGTGTTAGGAGCCCAAGTTAATTACACCACAACTGAAAAGGAGTTTTTTGTTATTGTATTTGCCTTTGAGAAGTTTCGATCATATCTACTTGAAGCAAAAATTATGGTGTGGTCTGATCATGCAGCACTAAGGCATCTCTTTGCCAAGAAGGAATCCAAGCCAAGATTGATAAGATGGGTACTCCTCTTGCAAGAGTTCGATTTGGAGATCAAAGACGAGAAGGGAGCAGAGAACCAGGTGGCGGATCATTTGTCACGCTTGGAGCATGATCATATCGAGAAAGGGGAGATTGTTGACTTATTCCCTGATGAGCGTATTTGTGCATTATTTGTTTGTGAAATTTCTGTACCTTGGATCGCTAATGTGGCAAATTTTCTCGTGGGTGGTTATATGCCAAGGGACTTCACTTGGCAACAAAGAAAGAAGCTACAAGCCGATGCAACACATTACATTTGGGATGATCCTTACCTTTTCTGTCTTTGTGCTAACCAAGTGCTAAGAAGGTGTATCCCCAATGAAGAGCAAGCAGAAATTATTCGAGCCTGTTACAGTAGAGAAGCTGGTGGACATCATGGACCTAATAGAACGTTATCAAAAATTCTCTCTTCTGGATTTTATTGGCCCACCTTATTTAATGATGTTAAATTGTTTATTCAAACTTGTGATCGATGTCAAAGGGTGGGAAATATAACTAGGAGAGATGAGATGCCATTGACCAATATGCTTGAGGTTGAAATATTTGATTTATGGGGAATTGATTTCATGGGGCCTTTTTTGGTTTCTTATGGGTTTGAATATATCCTAGTGGCAGTAGATTATGTGAGTAAGTGGGTAGAAGTTGTAGCTACTAGGACTTGTGATGCAAATGTTGTCCTAGAATTCTTAAGGAAGAACATATTCACCCGTTATGGAGCCCTGAGAGCTATCATTAGTGATGGTGGGAAGCACTTTGTTAACCACCAATTCAAGGTCTTGTTGAAAAAATTTGGAGTGAGACATAAAATCACTACCCCATACCATGCCCAAGCCAATGGCCAAGTTGAAGTGTCCAACTGAGAGTTAAAAGCCATCTTAGAGAAGACTGTCAGTGCATCTAGGAAGGATTGGTATCTTAAGCTTGATGAAGCTTTGTGGGCATATAGGACAACCTTTAAAACACCAATAGGAATGTCACCTTTTAGGTTAGTGTTTGGCAAGTCCTATCATCTACCAGTGGAATTGGAGCACAAGGCTTATTGGGATACTAAGTTTTTGAATCTTAATCTTGAGAATGCAGGAAAGTGCAGGTCCTTGCAATTAAACGAGTTGGATAAGATTCGATTTTGGGCCTATGAACATGCGAAGAAGTATAAGGAGAACACGAAGAAGTGGCATGATCATAAAATCGCCAAGAAGGAATTTATGCCAGGAATGAGGGTACTTCTTTATGATAGCAGATTGAGGTTGTTTCCTGGAAAGTTAAAATCAATGTGGAAAGGACCATTTGAGGTTGTCGAGGTCTCTAGCTATGGAGCAGTAACCATCAGACATCCGGAAGAAGGTCATGGGCGAGAGTTCAAGGTAAATGGTCACCGATTGAAGCCATATCTCGAGTCCAAGTATGAGGCTACATCAGTGATCCTCACGTTAAAAGATGATCCATGAGAGCTAAGAAAGTCGAGCTGGCGACTTGTTAAACCCAGAACTTTTTCTTAACCCTGAACTCAATTTCTTTTCTTTTCAATTTTTCTTTAGTTTCTTACAAGTTTAGCATGTTGAGTGTTGTTTATTTTTTCTAAAGTTTAGCTTTAGTTGTTGTTTTTAGGTGGATTTCTTTGAGAAGAGGCAAAGTTTTAATAGGGCAAAATTTTAGTTGGCCACGGCTGAGACAATTAGTCCAGCCGTGGCCCTTTAAAATTTTTTGAGAGACAAAAGGGTGTCGTGGCTGAGACAACATGTCCCAGCCGTGGCCAATTAAGTGTTTTAAATCCAATAGATTGGCACGGCTGAGACAAATCGTCCCAGTATTCTTGTGAGTAGTCCACTTGTGTTTTTTTATGTTTGTTACTTATGTTTTAGATAGGTTTATTGTTTTATTTTACTGTTCAAGTGCTTTGTTTTGTCTTTGAGGCCTATTTGTTATGTATTGTGTTGCAGGCGAAATGGCACCCAAAAGATCTTGTTCCGATGCTGGTGCTTCATCATCTGTTCCTCAAGGATCCTCAAAGGTTAAGGTTCCAGTATGGGTTCCCTCAGAATTTACAAAATGGTGGGCCATCTTTAGCAAGCAGGAGTATCTAGCCACCCCTCGCCTCAATATGGAAGTTATGGCAGAATTGGGCTTTCAGAATGAATTAAACAGGTTGTTTGATGGTGTAGGCTGGAAAGTCTTTTACGAGTGGAATGAAAAAGTATATCCTCATTTGGTCCGTGATTTTTTGAGCACAGTCAATATCAGAATGGGACGGGATAGTCATGATGATCCGGGCCATGTGAGTTTTTGGCTTGACGGTAGTCCATACCAGATGACCTTCAATGCCTTTTCTGAAGTCTTGGGTTTCGATCAACATGCTCCCCGGGACATTACTCATCTCAACAAACAGGAAATTTGGATGGGAATTTGTGATCCCGAGGACCCTACATATTTTAACCCCAAAAATACCAAGGCGCATCACCTGAGGGATCATTCATTGAGAATTATGCATCGGTATTTAGCTCTGGCCTTCTTTAGCCATCTTGGTGGGCCCGGAAATGTTAATGCTAGTGAGGCCACCATTTTGTATGCGATGCATAATGGGATTCGGTTAAATGGGGTTGCTTTCATTGTCCATAAGGTCTTGGATTTGCGCTCATTCCCAAAGAGGGATTCGAAGCTGGCAATGGGGGGGTTTGTAACCACTTTGGCCCATTTTCTTAACCATACAAGGTTGGGTGCTGCAGCGAACAAGCCAATGCTCATTGATCGAAAAATGCTGCGCAATATGGCTGTACTGATCGACGACCCTCACTTTTCAGGGCAAGGACATTTGGTAGTTTCGGAGCGGGCTTTATATTGAGCAGCAGTGCACAAGGGAGCCACGAAATTGGAGCGACCTGAAGCTAAAGCATCTGCCTTATCCTCTGAGCAGTACATTGCTCTTAATAGCCGACTTGACAGCATTTCTCAAAGGGTGGACTCCGGGTTCCAATCCATTACGCAATGGATGGACAACGTTGTTACAGCTCTTGGGATGCTACAATCCCGGTTTGACAGCCAGTTCCCACCTCCATCGCCGCCTTCCTCGCCATGATTTCAAGGATTTATCCTCCACTCATCACTCCCTTGTTGTTTATACTCTTTTGGTCTTTTGCTGGGGATAACAAAAGTTTTAAGTGTGGGGTGAGGGCTTGAGGATGAAGACTTTTGACTTAGTTTTTCCTATTGTTGTTTCTTTTTAGTTTTTGTTGTTGTGTTTTGACTATAGTTTGCTAATCGAATTTCTTTTATGTTTTGATTGTTTGATCTTGGTTTTAGTTATTTTCTTTTGTGTTTGATAGTTGCATTACATTCTGCATTTCTTTAGTGTCGATTTAGTTTAATTTCTTAGGTTGTTAATTACTCTTGCAATTAGCCTGAGCTTACCAGTTAATCTTGTTTTGAATCAATTTGAACTTAAAATTTGAATTGCTTAATTAGGAGGTTTGAGTAGCCAGAGAGTAGTAGTATTGTTCAGGGAAGTTCTTCTTTTGAATTGATCTCGATTAATTATATAACATTCAATTTCTAACTTAATGAGCACAATAGGCTAAGTTTTATGAAATTAAAACCAGTGAGTAAAAGCATTCGAGAAAAGAAATTCTGGAATAGTTAGAACCTTCCTCATCACCCTTCAAAACAATTATTCAACTCAGATAAGATTAGGATATGACCCAGGCAGCCTTTTTTGGTAACCAATTTTTTTTTAGAAATGACTTTTGATCTACCCTTAGTAAATTTTACCATTGTTAGCCCTTTTGAGCTTAATTGGTATGCTAAAAGCGTACTATTTATTCTTAATTACACTTATACTAAACCATGCAGCCTAAAATGCCTTTGTCTGTCCCATTTTGGAATTAGCCACTCTAGGTTGGGAAATGAAATTTGCATGTTAGGTTTGATAAATATTTGATTATCAATTGAGAAGAAAAAGGGAAGTTGAAATTTTTTTAAGGGATTATTGTGCTTAAACATTCTAAATATCTTGGGACAAGGCTGATAAACAATTAATGTTTTTTGTGCCCTTCTTAGTAAGTGAATGAAAGTCTAAAAAAAAATTTTAGTTATATTACTGCAGAAAATAAGTGTGGGGTACCTAGCATTTATAGGAAGTGTCATTTATCTTGCTTCCTACAATTTTGAGAATCTAACTAATGTCCTGAGATTAGTTTCCCTTCTTACAATGATAGAGCATGAATTTTTGAAGGGGTTATTCTCTTGAGAAAGTTAGGTGAGTTGTATTTTTGGATAGTGTGGCTAATTTTGTTTTGCTAACCTTGTCAAAATTTTTTATGGAACCTTTGCTCTATCCCCATTACAACCTTAATATAAGTCCTGGTAATCCTGTTTTGTTTTGAGTTGTTTAGTGGAGATGACCCTTGTGGTTCAGGTGCTAAAGGAGAGGCTTATGACTATTCTGCTTTGCAAGCACCAAATTGTGTAAATCTTTATTTGCTTGATTGCTGGAATTTACTGGTAGTTTTGGTTTTTGAAAGAAATTAAATTTGTTTTAGCCTAGCACACACACACAAGAAATTGTATGGTATAGATCAGTTTGAGTCTTTTTAATTGAATTCTTCATCTGAGTGTCTTCTACTAAGTGTTGCTAGAATCTCTCTGAATTTTCTTGTTCTTTTGTGGAGTTTGAATTTTCAAGATGGTGGATGATTCGTTTGCTCGAGGGCGAGCAACAAGCTAAGTGTGGGGTAGTTGATAATCTTGTTTCTAGTGTTTATTTTTTAGATAATTTTGTGCGTTTTAGTGTCTCATCCTGCATGCTTTTAGGGTTTTAAGGCTATATTAGTGTTTCTTATATTTATTTTAGTTATTTTGATTAATTTAAAGTTTTTAGGTGATTAATGGTCTTAAATTTCACTTTTTGCAGGAAATTTTGCTAAGGCACGGGTGAGACAATTTGTCCCAGCCGTGTCCAATGCAGATGGCAAAACTCACCGTTTTACCAATGGCCACGGCTGAGACAAACAGTCCCAGCCATGCCCAAACCAGGAGTCAAAGTGCACCGTTTCATTAAAGGTCGCGGCTGAGACAAAATGTCCCAGCCATGGCCAATGCAAATTTCAAAATGCGTTGTTCCATTTTAAGGTCGCGGCTGAGACAAACTGTCCCAGCCGTGGCCATGGTAGCCTGCAAAGACACTTTTGATCCAGAAGCTTGCCACGGCTGAGACAATCTGTCTCAGCCGTGCCCTTTCCTTATGTCGTGACTGAGACAAAAGTGTCCTAGCAATAGCCTTGAACAGCTCTATATAAGCTGCGAAATTTTCTGCTTAAAGGGGGTCTTTTCTAGGGTTTCATGCTTAGAGTGTTGAGGTAGAGTAGAAAAAGCAATTTTTCATATTTTGTGGGTTTTTCATACTTAGATTTTGAGTTTTACTTGTAAAAATCACACTTTTAACTTAGTTTTACTTCAAGAACATGAAGATAGTTTTAGTTTTAGTTTCTAGTTTGAAGATTATTACTTACAATCAAAGTGCTGTTTGGAGAAGAAGAGAAGGAGCTTCATCAACTTCTAATCTTCAGCTTCAAATGGGTTTTATTGTTCTCACTCTTACTTTGTTCATTTTTTATATTATGGATAATGAGTAGTTGTCTTTGTTGCTTGGGGAAGCTTTGAATCCCCTACTCACAATGTGAATATTGAGCATATTTTGATCTTTACATGAATGAATAGTCTATTTCACTGATACTTATTTATATTTCATGGGTTTTTAATCTATTGAGTTAATTTCCATACATGGATGAATGATGTTCATCATATATCTTTGAATGTGTGTTGAGTCTAATGGATTGAAGTCTATGAATAAGCTTGCTCGGTTTTTCTTTCATGAATGTTGTATTTATTTAGACTGCTCCGGAATGGGATTCTAAATGTGCAGTAATTGTGATTTTAGGACTAGAGTGTGGAGTGAAATGGATGAGATTTGGGTTGTTTGGCTCCGGAATGGGAAGGCAAACCAAACTTAGGATATTAGACCCGTGCATAGGCTAGTTGTTGGGCTGGCTATGGAATGGGAAGTTTAGCAACTAGAATAGCTGGCTCCGAAATCGGAAGCTTGGGTTAAGAGGGTTATCCCAAATTTATTCATGTATACCTTAAGATAAATTAATTCATAGTGGGTATGGGGTGGATGAGTGAACCTAAGCAACGTTTTAATTTCTATACATTTTTATACTTGTTGATTTTTCTGAAGTAAACACATACTCAATTTACTGTTATTAGAATTAAACTTCCTTTCATTGCACATTTTAGTTTTTAAAGTTTACCTTATACAAATTAAACAACTCATACACACTAAATTGGGAATTCTTTAGCATACGATTAATTTTCATAGTTCTCACACACATGGTTCCCTTGGGTTCGATATTGAGGGTTCTAACTATACCCCACTTTATTACTTGTCGATCTAGTGCACTTGCTAGGGTCACAATACTAGCCAACCCAAACTCACAATCTTTCACAAAATTAATTTGTCACAAGTAATTACAATAAAAGCTATAATCAAATTGAGGATAATATATAAAGATGAAGTGCAAAGATGGAAAGTGAGGTTTAAAAGAAGTAAGTTTTTTCTCTTAAAAGGTTGAAAATTCTTTCCAAATGACATCTAACCATCTAATGGGTTTTAATACATGTATTTATACCTAAAAAATTAATTTTAAGTGTTCAATCCTAAAAGTAGCCGTTGGAGGGCAAAACAGTCAGTTTTAGGTCCAACTAGCCGTTATTTTGTCCTGTAGTGCTAGATATATTTTTATTTAGAAAGCTCTCCAGATTTCTAATGACAAATTTCTAACGAACCATTTTCTAAAATATTTTCTGAAAGAAACCAGTTTTGACTTAAACACTTCGTTTATGACTTAAAACATTTTTATGCAATTTTAAGGCTTAGAATATGTATGCATGAGAGATAAATATACCTTAATTTGATCTTACATTTGAATGCCCTAATTTCCTATATACTAAGGCATTCTTTAACTTGAGTCTTCATGCATCCAACACAATCTTTATTTTTGATATTTGCATTAGAAAAAATATATAGAATTTTCTATAAAAATAGGCTTAGAATATAATTCACAATAGAGTTTATTTAAGGTTTAATTATCATCAATATTTGGATATGTCATTGAGCCAACAATCTCACCCTTTTTGATAAGGATAAAACCTTAATAAACTCCACTTATAAATCGATCTACGGTAGTCAATAAAACTCTCCCTAAATATATGTATAAGAGTATTTATAAAAAATAAAATCTATAAAATAAATGTAAATTCTTGCGGAACTTCAACTTTTTATCATAATATTTAAATATAAATATGTCAATGAATTCTGTAAAAATTTAACTTGATTTTTTACAAGCAATATAACAATTAACAGTCATATAACATAATTTATCCATTTTCTCCATTTTTCTTTATCATTGTTTATCAATTTTCTCCATTTTAATTTTTCCATATTATTCTCCCCCTTTTTGTCATCAATAACAAAAGGGAGGGACAACATAATGTGCACACACAAAAATTTAACAAACCTAAATAGATATAAAAATTCTCAAATATCATACAAAATGTCTAACAAAAAATTTAAGCAACATAAAAATATTTAAAAAAATCATCCAAAAATAACCAAATTTAATTATCCAAAATATACCAAAAAAAAATAAGTGAAAGAGAAAAACCTTTTTCATCCTTAATTTATGACATATTAGGCTGCATCAATATTCAAAAGACTGAGATCATCCCAAATAAAAAATTGGAGAAAAGATTTGAGTTTTTCACCACTGGGTTTTTTTATTTGGTAAGAATGGATTATGAAATTGTGAATTTTGGAGTTTTGGATTTCAAATTTTGATGTTTGGCTTGCAATTTTGGGTTTTTGGGTTGCGAAACTTGCCGAAAAGGAGATTGACTGGATGGTTACGGCATAGATGGCAACATCGGTTACTTTGTTCTTCCCATGGTGGTGGTGGCTTAAGGTTTGAAGGATGACGAAGATACAGGAAGATATAAAGTATAAAAAAATTAATGTTTTTAAGGATTTTGTAAAAGTTACATAAGATAGGATTTGTGAAATATGAAAGGAGATTTTTAAGAGTTAAAAAGCATATTCTCCCAAGAAAAATCAAATTTGTTTGAAGAATTAAAGATGCACATTTTTCAAAGATAAAAATTCACATTTTGTAAAGTGAAGCATGATTTTTCAAAAAAGTAAGAGATTTTTTTTTTGAAATTTCATTAAAGAATTAATTTTTTGAAAAGTTTTTTACTTGAAAATTATAAAAGTTGCATTGAAAATTGAACTTTTGCAAAAAGCAAGAGGTGGAAAATCAAAACACACCAAAAGGATAGGGCTGCCCCTACATAATTTTAAACTAAACACATAGCATATAGGGTTAATAGAGATAATTCATATATTTTGACTATTCACCATATCTTAACCCACTTCAGCGTGTAAATATCCCTTCAAAAAATTTTTAGGATAGACTTTTAATAAATTTAACTTCTCTTTTTATAAAAAATTTAAATGAATAAAAAGCATAAATAGACTTATTAAGTAGAAATTTTTTCTTAGCCTTTTAAAAGAGATGAAATTTTTCCTTTAGGCATTTAAAAGAGATGAACCAAAACAAAGTATCAAGATTCAAAATACCCATTCCAAGCTTTCTTTATAGTTGAAAAAATCTTTTTTCTTTGAGAGGCTTTCTGAAGATATTTGCTATTTGATGCTTTGTAAAGACAAATTCCAGCAAAATATCTTCTCTTTGCACGTAGTCTTTGATGAAGTGATGAAGAATTTCTATATGTTTTGTTCTTGAGTGCAGAATTGGATTTATGGTAAGGTTCATAGCACTTGTGTTGTCATAAAATATTATAATTTTATCAAATTCTATTGCATAATCTTTTAATTGCCATCTGATCCAGAATTTGGGCAGCACATCCACTAGCTGTTATGTATTCTGCCTCTGCAATCGACAAAGAATAGAATTTTATTTTTTGCTTGACCATGTAATTAGAGAACTTCCCAAAAATTGGCATGCACCAGAAGTACTTTTTCTTTCAATTCTGCATCCAGCGTAATCAGCATCAAAATATCCAATTAGGTTGAAAAAAGTATTATTTGGATACCATAATCCTAAGTTATATGTTCCTTGCAAATATCTCATGATTCTTTTTCCTATAGATAAATGAGACTCTTTTAGAGCTGATTGAAAGCGGGCACACAGACATACACTGAAGTGAATATCTAGCCTACTTACTATCAAGTATAATAACAATCCAATCATCCCTCTGCATAATGTTTCTTCAACTTTTTGCCTTTCTCATCATTTTCCAACTTAATAGATGCACTCATAGGAGTATTGGTAGATTTTGCATCAAACATCTTGTATTTCTTTAGTAATTCCTTGGTTTATTTTACTTGGCCAATAAAAATACCGTCTAAACATTGTTTGATTTGGAGACCCAAAAAGAACATTAGCTCACTCATTATGCTCATTTTGAATTCCTTTTTGATAATAGCTTCAAACTCTTTGCACAAGGAAATGTTAGTAGAACCAAAAACTATATCATCAACATATATTTTAACAATTAAAATATGAGATGATTTATGCTTGAAAAAAAAGGGTATTATATAATTTTATGCTATTAAAATCATGAGCTAGTAGAAAATAACTTAATCTTTCATACCAAGCTCTAAGAGCTTGTTTGAAACCATACAAATCCTTTTTAAGTTGATAAACAAAATCTGAATGTTCAGAATTTTCAAAACTAGGGGGTTGTTCAACATAAACTTCTTCATTTAGAAAACCATTTAGAAAAACACTTTTAACATCCATTTGATATAGTCTAAAATTTTTGAAACATGCAAACACACACTAAATTCTAATAGCTTCAAATCTAGCTCCAGGTGTAAAAGTTTCTTCGAAATCTATACCTTCCTCTTAATTGTAGCTTTGATCCACTAATCTGGCTTTATTTCTGATGACATTACCTTGTTCATCCAACTTATTTCGAAACACCTATTTTGTTCCAATGATAAAACAATTTGAGGGTCTAGGCACCAAATGCCAATCTTTATTTCTTTTAAATTGATTTAACTCTTCTTGCATAACAATTATCCAACTATCATCATTTTTAGCATCAATAAAGTTTTAGGTTCAAGTTGAGAGACAAAGGCAACATTACCACAAAATTCTCTTAATGCTCTTCTTGCCATCATTCTTTCAGATGGATCAATTAATAAGTTGTCCATGGGGTGATAATTGGGAAATCTCCAATCTTTAGGCAATTCTATTGGTTGTTCAAATTGCTGTTTTGATTGATTTTCTGGTATGTTTTCTTGCTCTTTTTTTATTCAATTTCTGATTCATTTTCTACTTCTTCATATTGCTCAATAATTCTATCATCCGAATCTAGTTGCTAATCTGGTGACTTTTCTATTTAATCATTCTTTTGATTTTTGTTACTTTTTTTTGCAAAACCGATTTCATCAGCAAAATAACTCTTTTCTCTATAATTTTTTTTTATTAAAATCAAATTTAACATTTATTAATTCTTCTACTTTATGTGTTCTTCTATTAAAAACTCTATATGCTTTAGAATTTAAAGAATAACCTAAAAATATACTTTCATCAGATTTTGCATCAAATTTAGCTAGGTTATTTTTATCATTAAAAATGAAATACTTATAGCCAAAAGGTTAAAAATAGCTGATGTTTGATTTTCTGCCCTTCTATAGCTCATATAGAGTCTTTTCTAACACTATTCTGATCAGAATTCTATTCAAAATTTAGCATGCAGTTTTGATTGCCTCAGCCCAGAAATACTTTGGTAACTTATTCTCGTTCAGCATCATTCTAGCCATTTCTTAAAGAGTTCCATTATTCCTTTTTACAAAACCATTCTGTTGTGGCATTCTTAGAGCAGAAAATGTATGACTTATTCCAGAATTGTTACATAATTTTTCAAATTTCTGATTCTCAAATTCTCTTCCATGATCACTTCTAATGCTTGTGATTTTGTATCCTTTTTCTTTTTGAATCTTCTTACTCAACTTCTTAAAAGCTTCAAATGCCTCATCCTTGTGAGCAAGAAACATTACCCATGTATATCTTGTGCAGTCATCCACCATATTAAATACATATGATTTTCCCCCAATGCTTGAAGGATTTATATGTCTAAACAAATCCATATGTAGAAGCTCCAAAGCTTTCTTAGTGTAAATCTCATTCTTAGATTTGTGTGAATTTTTAGTTTTTTTTCCAAGTTAGCATGCCTTGTATATATGATCCTTATCAATCTTCATATTTGGCATTCCCTTCACCAAATCTTTTCTCACTAGCTTTCCTAATGCATAAAAGCTTGCATGTCCTATTTTTTTGTGCCATAAAATATTTAAATCTTCCATGGAAATTAGAAATTTAGCTTTACTTTTCTAAATATCATCTAGGCTAACCAAATAGATATTTCCAAATCTTTGCCTTTTTATAATACATTTTCTCATTTCAATATCTTCTACTCTACAATGATCTACTTCAAAGATGACTTTTCTCTTCTTGTCATAAAGTTGACTAATGCTCAATAATTTATACTTCAGACCTTTAATAAGAGAGACATCTTCAATAATTGGATTAGATCTAATAGTTCCAAGACCAATGATTTTCCCATTTCTATTATCACCAAAGCTAATAAAACCACCTTCAGATTTTTATAGTTTATAAAACTTAGTTCTGTCCTGTCTCATATGCCTAGAGCAGCCACTATCCATATACCACTTTTCTGTCTTGGCGTTCCTTAATCAAATCTATAAAGAAATCAAGTGTTTTTAGGTACCCAACCTTTCTTGGATCCTTCATTGTTAGTTAACACATTTGTAGAATTTTTAACCACCCATTTCTGATTGCTAAATTACATTCTTCTTATAATAATAGAATTTTGAAATATGCCCTTTTCTACAGCAATAAAAGCATGTAGTAGAAGAGCTAATTACCATTTTATTAGATGAATATTTTTTAGGTCTTTTTGGGTGTAATTTCTATGATAGCTTTTTCATATACTTGCATAAGTTTTATGAATAGATTTTGCATTCAAATTTTTGACATAATTTTCATTACATACATAAATTTATTTTCCTTTCACATTGCATTTTTCTTTCAAGGAGATATATTTAGCTTCCAAGTTAGAATATTCATTTCTCAATTTAATTTCTGTCTCTTTAACATTTTCATACTCCACACATAATGTATCAAATTTCTTCTTCATTTCTATATACGTCATTTTAAGCATGCAGTATTTATAATGCAAATTCTCAAAACATTCAAGCATTTTTTTATATTCATCACCATTTTCATTTGAATTAGAATTAAATCAGAATCACTTACATCGAAATTTTCTAAATCATTTTCGGGAGATCTTTTATCAGTAGCAACATTCTGTTCTTTATCAAAATTAGAATTCTGCTCTTCACGATGAGAAATTGCCATCGAGCCAACATTATTAGAATTTGCAGATTCTAGTTTACTTATGCTTGAGTCTTCACTATCACTCAATGTAGCTTTCATAGCTTTCTTTTTAAACTTTTTCTCATTTTTTTTAGATTTGGATGCTTGTATTTGATGTGATCAGGTTTATTGCATTCATAGCAAACCACATCTCCAGCAGATTTTGATGAATTTTCTGCCTTATAATGAGAGAATTTTTTATGTTGTTTTCTGTATGATTTTTTGCCTTTTATGTATAGCTTTTTGAACATTTTTGTAATCAAGGTCATCTCACCATCACCTGTAAAATAATCACTTCCAAATTCTACTTTGAGAGTAATAGCTTTTTGTTGGGAATTATCGGTTACATGCATCTCATACATAAGCGAAATTTAAAATTTTTAACCAATATATCTGATCTTGCCATGAATTTACAATATACATATTAATGAGAATAAGAAAAATCACCTTTGATTTTTTGTTGTACAGTTGATTTTCCTTCTCACTGGATTGTCGTAAACCACAGTGTCCAAAATTGAACACCTCCAATGAGTAATCCACGCTAGAGAAGGAATGAATGAACCAAAAATTGGGAGAAACAAGGGCTGGCTGAAATCCCTAGATTCTAGCTTTGGGAGTGGTGGCTAGTGTTGAGAGAAAAGAGAGAAGAAGCTTTTCTTAATTGTTCACACTTAACCCTAATTTCACGTCTCTTGAATTTTTATAGTTAGGTTAAAAAATCCAAATTCATAATGGGATTGGGCTCTTTAAAATTGTTGGAGAATTATTAATTGGACTTATGAAATTATTTATAATTATTTGGTCTCAATTAAATTCAATTTAAGCCATTTCATAGAAGACTATGCACAAAACCCATAAATTAGGCCCTTTATACATATACATGGATTTAATTACCCAAATGAATTCTAAATCAAACCAAATTAAATATGTAGGATCCATAACACTTATTTAACATATTTAATTTATTTTGATCCAAGAAATAGGTCTCTAAGGCCTTCTGTTTGGAGTTGGCGTGTGGCCCTTCTTTTGGAGGGTTTTTGTGCCAACTTCACTTCTCTGGGCCTCTGTAATTCCTCCAATGGATCTATTAATTATTATATCAGCCCTATAACACTTATAATCCAATAATAATTAATTATGAAATGCATTATTTCAATTAGGTTCAATTTTACAGAATATTTCTCAAAAGTTCCGCAAATAATTTTACTTGATCATAATTAATTAAACTCTTTAATTAATTATTCTCTTATTCACTTATCTATTCCTATAATAATATCAAATATTATTATCATTATCATTATCATTGTCATTTTACCATTTTATCCTTTTCTCTATATGTGTGTGACCTATTGGGTTCCTGTCTATATTGGCAGTATAATATGTAATCTTGAGTTCCATTCAAAACTCACATGATTTAAACTTCTTTAAATCATTTTATCAATCCTTATTGATATTCTTGATACACTATTATACAAGTCATGATTGGCCTCTAGCTAGGCATCATGACTACCCAAATGTCAGGAAAGTCAAGTGGTTTGACTATACCCTTCCATAGAAATAGTTACCGTGCAATTGCTCTTTTCACCACTCTTATCTCAATTAGATTCTGAGTATGGATTTCTGTAAACTCATATAAATCTAATTATGTATGTTTTATTAATTTAACCATTATTTCCAAAATGCCCTCCATGGATCTCTATCCATCTTGGCATATTACTCTGGCCAGAGATTTTTTGAACAAGGCAATTATAGAATCATGTGAGATAACTTCCCTTACTAAATATGGGATGGTGAATCCTTTGTCAATCACTCAACTATCTTCAAGTAGGTCATGATATACCCAATCTCCTAACTATGTTCACTCCCAGTTGGAAGTAATCAGTTATGGAGTCAAAATATACCACTTGCTGATGGAATATGACATGGTATGATAATCATGATAGCACAGCGGAAAAACAAAAATTTTATCATACATACCATACATATCCAAAGATAGAATCGAAACATGCAATTTTAGGGTTATCGAACTTACAACTTTTGATGCCTTTTAAAACTTTTATTCCGATGATGACCAGCAACTAAGATGGCTTTGTCCGCCTTAGATCTCGATCACCAATGCCAAGGAATAGCCTTTTGCGCCACTCCCTCTATTCTCACACACACAATTACACCGTCGGCTTAAAAACGAGATTGCTAGATCTCTTTTTCGGTATTGTGTAAGGGTTATAGTTTGAAGCTACAAAACTTGATTTTGTACTTCTTTAGATTGCTATTACTGCTCAATAACACAAGAGAATGAGGAACAATCCTTTCTCCTTGTGAAAAATTGAACAAAAGAATTAAGAGAGAGAGAGTCACTATTCACGAGTTACTATTCACGAGTTACTATTCATGCCACCAAAAAAATTAGGTTTAGGGTTTTATTTCTTTTAATATATATGCTTATCCTTTGGCAAGTCTTTGATCTGAATTCAACCATCCTAAGATGATTAATTCAAACTCTATCACTTCCTAAAGATAAGTAATATATTTTGAATTAAACTCCTTTGAATTTAAATTCAAATTTGAAATAAAACATAAGACATTTAATTAAATAAAATCACTTAATATAACTTAATTGCATGTGCCGAAATTCCTTGAATTCCATCTTGGAATTTCGGCCACTTCATTATATATATTTAAGTGATTTGATTTAATTTAAATTCCTTTAGGCTTTAATACTCAATTAACTTAATTAATGTAACATAATTAATTAATTGAAATTAAACCTTGTGGGCTGAATTTCTCTCTCATGGACCAAAGCCCAATAGCAATATTATAACCCATTACATACATTAATTTGACTTTAATTAAAAGCCCAAATTAATGCTCAATACTTAATTTAAATATTTTAAGCCCAATGCTTTGTGTGCGATCCTATAGGTCCATTTAATGTTGGCAATGAATTAATAAATTAATTCAAAGGCTATATATATTCTCTAGCAAGATATTATAGCATTCCAAATTAAATGAAAATGCATATGGCATTTAGTGACCTAATGCAATTTTGCATAGTCCCTTACCCATAAATATCAGAATTAATATAAGGCATGGAACTAGTCATCCTTATATATATTAATTCCTTTCTTGATATTCCAGTGACACTGAACTCTCAGATAAATAATGATTACTCATTATTTCATCTCGGTATGGCCATACACTTCTCAGTTCACTGATCAAGTGGCCGGTGATATTTTTCTCTCTTATCGAGAGGGGTAATCCCTTCACTTCTCTCATGCTCTCTAACATGAATCAGTGCATACCCAATCATACCCGTACTTGTCACTCTGTTACGAGCACGTTAGGTGTATGTCAAAGTACACAGTAATTCATTAAGAGTTTCATAGAGATTTCAGGTCTAAGAACTCTGATACAAAACTTGCATATGAGAAACACTTATGACTTGTACCATGTAGTATTCTCATGAGCGGATCGAATCCAGATACCATGTTCTTTAACATGTATCTATGATCTCTGATTGACACTCTTGTCCTAATGATCCGTAAGACAGAACTCATAAGATCAGAGAGAGCATACTAGTCTTAATTCATTTGTTATTCCCATAACAATGACTGACTAGGGATATTTAGAATGATGTCTCATTTGTTTCAAGGTCTTACAATCCATGTGCCTCACACATGATAACTTAAACCGAAACGACATTCTTGGATAGTTTTATCAATTGATATGCACAGAAATACAAAGGATAAAACAAATGCCTCATTTTATTAATTTCAAGTGTTTCGTTACAATGTATTGGGGCTAGGGCTTACACTAACAATCTCCCACTAGCACTAGTCCCAATTGGGCATAGCCCTAAGACCGAACGCTCTCAAATGAGCCTCGTGCAGATTTGGACGTAACTGTTTCGTCAAAGGATCTGCTACATTGTCTTCACTTGCTATCTTGCTAACATTGACGTCCCCACGATCAATGATTTCTCTGATCAGGTGGTACCTTCTGAGTATGTGTTTGGATTTCTGGTGTGACCGGGGCTCCTTTGCCTGTGCGATGGCCCCGTTATTGTCACAGAAAATTTCTAATGGATCTAGGATGCTTGGGACCACTCCTAATCCATTAATGAAATTTTTAATCCAAACAGCCTCTTTTGCAGCCTCACTTGCTGCAATATACTCAGATTCTGTAGTTGAGTCGGCAACGGTCTCTTGCTTTGAGCTTCTCCAGCTGACAGCACCACCGTTTAAAACAAAAACAAATCCAGATTGCGATCTAGAATCCTGAGTGCTGGTCTGAAAAGCAGCATCGGCATATCCTTGTATGACGAGCTCTTCTTGACCACCATACACCAAGAAGTGATCCTTAGTCCTTCGCAGGTACTTAAGGATCCCTTTCACAGCAGACCAGTGCTTCTCACCAGGGTCTTGCTGAAACCTACTGGTTATATTCAGTGCATGAGCAACATCCAACCTAGTACATAACATAGCGTACATGATAGATCCAATAGCAGATGCATATGGGATTCTACTCATGTTGTCCCTTTCCTCCTTGGTTTTAGGGCACTGTTCTTTAGTCAAAGGAACTCCCAAGGCCAAAGGTATGTACCCTTTCTTTGAGTCTCCCATACTAAAACGCTTTAGTACTTTGTCTATGTACTTTTCTTGACTTAGTCCCAAAAGCCGATTCGATCTATCTCTATAGATTCGAATACCAAGTATTGTTTCGGCTTCACCTAAGTCTTTCATTGAGAAACATTTTCCCAACCATTGCTTAACCTTTTGCAATGTTGGAATATCATTCCCAATGAGAAGGATGTCATCCACATATAGGACCAGAAACACTACTATGCTCCCACTAACCTTCTTGTACACACAAGGCTCATCTTCGTTCTTGATGAAGTCAAATTCTTTGACTGCCTCATCAAAACGAAGATTCCAACTTCGGGATGCTTGCTTTAATCCATAAATGGATTTTTGAAGCTTGCATACCTTCTTAGGATGCTTGGGATTGACAAAACCTTTAGGCTGTGTCATATACACATCCTCAAGTAAATTTCCGTTAAGGAAAGCAGTTTTGACATCCATTTGCCATATCTCATAATCATGATATGCAGCTATGGCAAGCAAGATCCTAATGGACTTGAGCATGACTACAGGCGAAAAGGTCTCGTCATAGTCTATACCATGAGTTTGTCGAAAACCTTTTGCTACTAGTCTACCTTTGTAGGTCTTATCAGCTTTTAGTTTGAATAACCACTTGCATTCAATTACCTTAGCACCTTCTGGTGGATCAACCAAGGTCCAAACCTGGTTATCGTACATTGATTGCATCTCGGATTTCATGGCTTCAAGCCAATTTTCCGAGTCTGGGCTCTCAATAGCTTCTCGGTAAGTAGTAGGATCCTCACGATCTACTAACTCAATAGTGTCACTGTCAGTGATTAGAAATCCATATCTCTCAATCTCCTGATGTACCCTACCCGACCTTCTAGGTTCTTGTGTAATGGGTTCTTGTTCCACAATTGGTTGTGAACTTGATCCCATTTCCAAACCATCCTCTATAGGAGTTTGTGGCACTTGAATTTCTCCAAGTTCTACTTTACTCCCATTGTCTTTCTTGAGAAGGAACTCCTTTTCCAAGAAAATAGCCTTGTGAGCAACAAATACTTTGTTCTCGGCTTGTGAGTAAAAGTAGTATCCCTTTGTTTCTTTGGGATAGCCCACAAACAAGCAGACAGTCGATTTGGACTCTAGTTTGTCAGATGTTAATTTCTTAACATGTGCTTCACAGCCCCAAATCTTGAGAAAAGACATATTGGGTTCTTTCCCAGTCCATACCTCGTATGGTGTCTTCTCAACTGCTTTAGTTGGAGTACGGTTCAATAGAAATGCAGCAGTTTCTAATGCATAACCCCAAAAAGAGATAGGAAGATTAGCTTGACTCATCATAGATCGAACCATGTCCAACAGAGTTCGATTTCTCCTTTCGGACACACCATTCCATTGCGGTGTTCCAGGAGGAGTGAGCTGTGAAATAATACCACACTCCTTTAGATGACTGTCAAACTCTTGGCTTAAGTATTTGCCACCTCGATCTGATCGAATGGCTTTTATACTTTTACCAAGTTGGTTTTCTACTTCGTACTTAAACTCTTTGAATTTCTCAAAAGTTTCAGACTTGTACTTCATTAGATAGACATAGCCATATCAACTGAAGTCATCTGTGAATGTCACGAAGTAGCTAAAACCACCTCTAGCATGTGTACTTAAAGGTCCACATACATCGGTATGTATTAGTTCCAATAAGCCATTAGTCCTTTCACCTTTTTTATTAAAAGGACTCTTTGTCATTTTTCCATGCAAACATGGCTCGCATGTGTCATAAGACTCTAAGTCGAATGACCCAAGCACTCCAGTTTTGTGGAGTCTTGAAATGCGTTTTTCGTTTGCATGTTCTAAATGACAATGCCAAAAGTAAGTAGGGTTCAATTCGTTTGATTTAACCCTCTTTGTATTAATGTTGTATATCGACTCTTTGTTTTGTAAATCAAGGATATAAAGGCCATTTTGCAACATGGCATTGCCATAAGAAATGCCTTGGCGACGAATATGAGCATTGCCATTTTTAATAACAAAATCAAATTCATCATTATCCAAACATGAAACTGAAATAATGTTTCTGCTCATAGCAGGCACATAATAACAATTATTCAAAACAATACAAAGTCCGGAAGGTAAAGTGAGGTGATAGTCGCCTATCTCCATGGCAGCAACTCGTGCTCCATTCCCCACACGGAGGTCCACTTCATTCTTCCCAAGTAATCGCCTATTTCTTAGCCCCTGCACATTTGAACAAATGTGAGAACCACAACCAGTATCCAATACCCAAGTGGTAGAAATAGAAAGGTTAATTTCAATAACAAAAATACTAGAACTGGACGCCTTGGCTCCATTCTTCTTTTGTTCTTCCTTGAAGAGAGTGCAATTCTTCCTCCAATGCCCTATCTTGTTGCAATGGAAGCAAGTGCTCTCACTCTCTTTGAGTTTTGGCGCCTTGGGCTTGGATTGGGCCTGAGGTGCATTCCCACTTGACTTGGGTTTTGCCTTTCCCTTTCCCTTTCCCTTAGCGGTTCCCTTCTTAATTCCCTTTTGAACCATAAGTACGGGATTGGTCTTTCGAATGTTCTCTTCAGCATTCTTAAGCATCCCATGAAGCTCAGTGACTGACTTGTTCATTGCATGCATGTTATAATTCATCACAAATGGATCATAAGCAGCAGGCAATGATCCTAAGATCAAGTCAGTGGCCAATTCCTTTGGCACTAGTACCTCAAGCTTCTTAAGAGTATCAAGATACCCTTTCATCTTGAGTACATGGGTACTAACAGGTGTACCCTCAGCCATCTTGCAAGAAATTAATGCCTTTATTGTCACGAACCTCTCGTGACGAGCTTGCTCTTGGAACATCTCCTTGAGGTGCACCATGATCGCATAAGCCTCTTGGTCCATAAATTGCTTTTGCAAGTCAGGCACCATAGTGGCCAGCATCAGAAAGGTCACATCGTTGGAGTCGCTCTTCTTGGTCTCAAAAGTTTCCTTTTGAACCGCAGAGGCGTTCCTTCCTGGTTCTTCAGGCAAGGGTGCATCCAAAACATACGACTTTTTCTCTTGCTTAAGAACTATTCTTAAGTTTCGAGACCAGTCTATGAAATTGGTGCCATTTAATTTGTCCTTTTCAAGGACCGATCGCAATGAGAAATTGTTGTTTGAAGATGCCATTTTCAATCTACAATAAAATTTAGCAAGATTAAATGAGGTCTTATTTATGATCCCACAAACCGAATTAATATCCCTTTAAATAATTCGCGTTAGTGATTTAATGTGGGCCAAGATCCATTTTTCACAACAACTTATTAGTCAAGCTGAGCTTGTACACCTAACAAGTTAAGTTACTTAGGTAGGAAAACTCCAATCATGTCTCGTACATGACTCTTGGATCAAATGGGTTAACATCTTAAGATGTTATAGCACAACCCATTTATTAGTTGCCTAGGTCCGAGCATCCCATTCCATGTTAAGTCCAACCTACATTCACAACCCATGCCTCACAAAGATAATCGGGCGCATCTAGGACTCCTAGTCTACGTGACCGATGATCGATGCCTTGACATGTTTCGAATTAGGAAGGCAACTTTGTGACTTACTATTTTTTAGGGATTCATTTTATTACGGCTTACATGGCATACGCTTTGTCATCCATACATAGCATGCATATATATAATTGCATAAAGTAAAGCGTGACAAACATGGGCCCAAAAACCTACAACTAAGATTCTATACTATTACATAAGAATCTTCGAGTTGGGCTTCTCCACTCCGGTGGGCTTCGTCTTGATTTACAAAGTCTTCAAGTATATTCTATTCTAAGAAATAAATGAAAAACTTTTACAACAAAATATAATGGCTCGCAGGCCATATTTAATTACAAAACCCAAGGCCCATGAATGCACCATGCATATCCATTCATCACACCAAACTAGCAAATAAATATACATAACATTCATGGATAAAACAAAGTCCAATTTTATTTAATTTAGCCAAGCCCATTAATGGAAATTGTGTACTTGAACCTTTAAGAGATGACCCCATGATGGGCCTGGGCCGAAGCCCAATGGACTAAATCCTCTTATTGAATAAGTTCTCTTAAAAGCCCAAAACACAAACTAGTTAGATTTGTGCCATAAATCAACTCTAGTATAATTTCCAATTTTGCCATTTTTAATTTTATGTCATACAGCCCATAAACATTAAAAATACATATAATATGTGCTAACATGAATTAAAAATAAAATCATGAAGAACACATATAATAACACACGGCATTCATGCAAAAATAAACAAACAACAAAACTAGTTGTTTAATGCTTATGTAATGCCATGAAATGCACAAACATTTAAATCAATTTTATGAGTCATTTAATATTCTAAATAAGTCCATAAATATTGATTTAATATTCTGTACCATTTTAATCTAAATGTGTTTTTACCATTTTAATCAAAACAAAGCAAACAATGTTGATTAAACATGTAACAAACACAAACTAGTCATTGTTTTAAGTGATTTTAAAATTAATCAATTAAATTGTCATGGACCAGAATTAAAACCAAATTTAAAAATATGTCCAGACCTGATAATTAATCTTTAAATATCACTTACAAACATGCCAAAAACGTTTTTACATTTAATTTTGAAAACTAGTTGTTAAACTAGCAATTTACATGCCAACTAGCACCTAGTTTTATAATTAACATGTACCATCAGGTATAAATAATTAAATCCGACCATTACCAGCCCTAATAACATCTTAGGACAGTATATTAACATGTCATATTAATTATAATACCTATCTAATCAATTAAAATCGTTTTTACACCAAAACAATGCAAAAAACTCAAAACAGAAAATTTCAGATTTGCATGTTTTCAAAATAACGATTTTTAATTAATTTTTTCATGCATCTAAAGCACTAAAATAAGCATGTCTAGGCTCTGATACCACTGATGGAATATGACATGGTATGATAATCATGATAGCACAGCGGAAAAACAAAAATTTTATCATACATACCATACATATCCAAAGATAGAATCGAAACATGCAATTTTAGGGTTATCGAACTTACAACTTTTGATGCCTTTTAAAACTTTTATTCCGATGATGACCAGCAACTAAGATGGCTTTGTCCGCCTTAGATCTCGATCACCAATGCCAAGGAATAGCCTTTTGCGCCACTCCCTCTATTCTCACACACACAATTACACCGTCGGCTTAAAAACGAGATTGCTAGATCTCTTTTTCGGTATTGTGTAAGGGTTATAGTTTGAAGCTACAAAACTTGATTTTGTACTTTTTTAGATTGCTATTACTTCTCAATAACACAAGAGAATGAGGAACAATCCTTTCTCCTTATGAAAAATTGAACAAAAGAATTAAGAGAGAGAGAGTCACTATTCATGAGTTACTATTCACGAGTTACTATTCATGCCACCAAAAAAATTAGGTTTAGGATTTTATTTCTTTTAATATATATGCTTATCCTTTGGCAAGTCTTTGATCTGAATTCAACCATCCTAAGATGATTAATTCAAACTCTATCACTTCCTAAAGATAAGTAATATATTTTGAATTAAACTCCTTTGAATTTAAATTCAAATTTGAAATAAAATATAAGACATTTAATTAAATAAAATCACTTAATATAACTTAATTGCATGTGCCGAAATTCCTTGAATTCCATCTTGGAATTTCGGCCACTTCATTATATATATTTAAGTGATTTGATTTAATTTAAATTCCTTTAGGCTTTAATACTCAATTAACTTAATTAATGTAACATAATTAATTAATTGAAATTAAACCTTGTGGGCTGAATTTCTCTCTCATGGACCAAAGCCCAATAGCAATATTATAACCCATTACATACATTAATTTGACTTTAATTAAAAGCCCAAATTAATGCTCAATACTTAATTTAAATATTTTAAGCCCAATGCTTTGTGTGCGATCCTATAGGTCCATTTAATGTTGGCAATGAATTAATAAATTAATTCAAAGGCTATATATATTCTCTAGCAAGATATTATAGCATTCCAAATTAAATGAAAATGCATATGGCATTTAGTGACCTAATGCAATTTTGCATAGTTCCTTACCCATAAATATCAGAATTAATATAAGGCATGGAACTAGTCATCCTTATATATATTAATTCCTTTCTTGATATTCCAGTGACACTGAACTCTCAGATAAATAATGATTACTCATTATTTCATCTCGGTATGGCCATACACTTCTCAGTTCACTGATCAAGTGGCCGGTGATATTTTTCTCTCTTATCGAGAGGGGTAATCCCTTCACTTCTCTCATGCTCTCTAACATGAATCAGTGCATACCCAATCATACCCGTACTTGTCACTCTGTTACGAGCACGTTAGGTGTATGTCAAAGTACACAGTAATTCATTAAAAGTTTCATAGAGATTTCAGGTCTAAGAACTCTGATACAAAACTTGCATATGAGAAACACTTATGACTTGTACCATGTAGTATTCTCATGAGCGGATCGAATCCAGATACCATGTTCTTTAACATGTATCTATGATCTCTGATTGACACTCTTGTCCTAATGATCCGTAAGACAGAACTCATAAGATCAGAGAGAGCATACTAGTCTTAATTCATTTGTTATTCCCATAACAATGACTGACTAGGGATATTTAGAATGATGTCTCATTTGTTTCAAGGTCTTACAATCCATGTGCCTCACACATGATAACTTAAACCGAAACGACATTCTTGGATAGTTTTATCAATTGATATGCACAGGAATACAAAGGATAAAACAAATGCCTCATTTTATTAATTTCAAGTGTTTCGTTACAATGTATTGGGGCTAGGGCTTACACTAACACTTATGGATGCTCATATCCATCTTCAATAATATCCCAACAATCCATATCTTAAGATTAGATAAAGTGCTTCATGATAGCCTTCCAAAATGGATAGTTTTCACCACTGAACATTGAAGGACGATGGACATAATGTCCCTCTTTAAATGGAGTAACAATTTGGGAACTATTAGATTTGGCCATTTTTAGGATCACTTAAGGAGATTAAGCCTCAGGGAATATAGAACCACTCTGATACCAAATATAGGTCCCAAAAGACACTCAGAGGTGATGAATTGAGTGTCTTATAATTTTCTGGCCAAATTCTAATGTAATAGAATTTTATGCAAGATCAGATTCCTGACAGTAAATGTAAAAAATACAAGACAGAATGTATACTTGGATTATGCAAGATTTTTTTTTCAATTTAAACTTCAATTGTAGTTCTGAAAAATGTGTATTATATTCGTTACAAATATTTTAGAAATTCATTTTACATAATTTTAAAAACACAATTTTTAGAATGTATGACATAATAGAAAAGCAGAGTAGATATAAAATTTACAGTGGTTCAGCCTTAATGCCTACCTCCACTCCTCAAGAATTACTCTTGAGCATTACTCTCCACTCTTAACTCTTTTAAGGGCAAGAGTCAAAGCTAATATACAAACCTATGTATATCTACCCATTTTTTTAAAGTAAAAGATTTAAACACTTACTAGAATTTTACCTTAGGTTCTAGCCAATCCATACTCATAATCTTTCACAAAATTAATTCTTCTAAAGTAATTACAACAAAAGCTATAATCAAATTGAGGATAATATATAAAGATGAAGTGCAAAGATGGAAAGTGAGATTTAAAAGAAGTAAGTTTTTTCTCTTAAGAGGTTGAAAATTCTTTTCAAATGATATCTAACCATCTAATAGGTCTTACTACATGTATTTATATCCAAAAAATCAATTTTAAGTGTTAAATCCTAAAAATAGCCGTTTATAGCCATTGGAGGGCAAAAAAGTCAATTCTAGGTCCAACTAGCTGTTATTTTATCCTGTAGTGCCAGGCAGATTTTTATTCAAAAATCTAACCAGACTTTAATCCAATTTCTAATGACAAATTTCTAATGAACCATTTTCTAAAATATTTTATTAAAGAAACCAGTTTTGACTTAAAGACTTGGTTTATGACTTAAAACATTTTTATGCAATTTCAAGGCTTAGAATATGTATGCATGAGAGATAAATATGCCTCAATTTGATCTTACATTTGAATTCCCTAATTTCCTATATACTAAGGTATTATTCAGCTTAAGTCTTCATACATCCAATACAATCTTCATTTTGGATATTTGCAGCAGAAAGATATATAGAATTTTCTGCAGAAATAAGCTTAAAATAGAATTCATAATAGAGTTTATTTAAGATTTGATTATCATCAAAATTTGGATATGGCCTTGAGCCAACAACTCCTTGTGAGGGTCGTAGTATTTATATACGGGTGCAAATTCCTGATTTCGGAAGCCAAAGATTGAAATATGCCAATATAGTCCCTAAGGCTTTCACCTTTCTTTAGCTTCAGATTTATCAAATCATTCACAGTTGTAGGGGTTTTCACCTGAATAATAAATCTCATGACGAAGAGTTCTCCAAGGTTGTTTATTCTTCTTAATTGAGGGCGAGAGTTTGTTTTGCAAGTTGTAGCTAAAGCCTTTCAAGAAAGCCTTGAGGTCTTTTACAGTGATGAGAGTAAAGTCATCGAGTTGATTAACAGCATCGAAGAGCTCATCGTCATCAAAGACAAACATAAGCTCCTGTGGGGTTCTGTCAATCTCAGCATGGGATCTTTCTCTTCAGTTTCCCTCTTATCTGTTAGATTTATTGTTGTACCTTTGTGATTTGTCCATCTTCGACTTTCAATGAAAGCACCAAATGATAAGTCTTAAAGTTTTAGAACTTAAAGGAGACGAAGATGAATGGGAAAATCAGCTGGGCCGATCTGCAAGTGTGGCAAGTCAATCTACAAAACAGATGATGACTAACCCTATGGAATAAGGGATTAGCACTCTGATACTTAATTCATAGAGAGTTTAGAGAAAGAAAGTATAGTAAGAGAGTTACAATGTGTGCAATACATTATTTCTAAAGTTTATCTTTGTATTTATAGTCCATAGGTAGCTAGAGCCTATAAGGCTAGGGTCTAGATCTAATGTATTGCAGTAAGCAGGTTTAGGACATCTGATGTGACAGCTTGAAGGGTATAGCCTGCTAATATGATGAGCGTGATGACACAGATAGATCTGCCATAAAGCTTGATCAAACTGTCAGGACACTATCAATGCAAAGTGGTCACTGGGCTTTTAGGCTGATGGACAGTAATTCGACACGAGACTAGACTGGGCCTATGACTATTGGGTTGGTCCAAGTATGATAATATTGGGTATTATATATATATATATATATATATATATATATATATATATATATATCAAGCTAATTAATAGTAAATTGTTATATGAAGATATTAATTATAATTCTATAAAAATAAACATGAATTTAGAAATGGCAAATAGATTGAGTGGGACGAGTTTGGATCAGATAAAAATTGAGTCGGGTTATGAATTTACAAGTTAAATATGGACAGTCCATAGACATGAATTTATCCACAAATTATAAGTGGATCGGAACTATTTGCACATTGTGTTTCGCATTAAATTAGTACATGTGCTAACATGCATGTCATATTGAAATCTAAATACTCCATCCATCTCACGAAATTGTCACTTTTCTTTTGAAAAAAAAATTATGTCACTATATTGTCATTTTAGTAAATTCAAGAGCACATTTGATACATGTTTTCACCTTTACTCTTTGTACAGTGTCAACAAATCATTTAATAATTTAATTAATATTTCTTTTTTCTATACATTTTACTATAACAATTTAAATTAAAAGATGACATTTTAGTCTATTCATTACTATAATTTTTCATTAAAATTAATAAAACCAATAATTACATTAATATTGGTGAATTGTATAAAATGCGATAATTTTGTGGGAGTATCTCCTTTGAACCTACAGCTCATATTCATCACATAATTATTAAGGGCTGCTTTTTGCTACTATGAGTTCTAGTGAAATTGACTTTCCCTGGAAATTAAATTAGAGTAGAATTACTCTATTCTAGAAGCACGTACAAATTGCAAGCCATTGCCATTAATGCCTTCAGTGATGCATATTACCTACTTCGGCAGCAACATGAACTATTCACACAACAAACTATTTATCATTATCATAAATGCCCGATTCTTGTTTAAATCTCATCACTTCTTTTTATGGTTGGAAACTTATTAGTAGTAGAGTATTATGATTTCTAAAAATTGCAAGCCACTTCCATTAATGCCTTCAGTGATGCTATTCCCACTTCGGCGGCAACGTGAACTATTCACACACCCAACTGTCTGTCTTTATCATAAATGCCCAATTATTTTTTTAAATCTCATCACTCCGGTTAGAAAATTTATTAATTTTTCATTTACAATTTTCAATTTTTTACACAAATAAAAAAATCATTAACTAACATCAAATTCAATTAATATTCAAGATAAATTATTAAAATATTCTTTCATTAATTGTCTATAGTTATATAATTTCACTAATTATCTAATTTTTTTGTGCATATATAAGGGTAAAATAAGAAATGCATAATTAATATTTATTGAAATTTAAAAAATTATCACATTGAATGGAATAAAAAGACACAAAAATTTATCGCTATGAATGAAATGGAAAGAGTTCGATTTGTATTTGTGAATTTAATGCAATTAATTTTTTGTATATAAGATAATTATAAGTTTGTAGTGATTTCTTTTAATGAAAATTAAATTTTTAAATTTTTAGGGTTAAAGGGATCAAATGGGCTAAATGTATCATTTTTAGTTAAAAGTTTAAGAAATCATAATTAAGTTTACAGTGTTTTATCTTAGCAAAAATTAAGTATAAAAATTAATTTATAGATAAAAAATATAAATAGGCCAAACGGGCTAAATAAGAATGGAATTCATATGGATAATTTTGGTCTATTTATGTATAGATTCAAATCCGTCTAAAAATTTGCAGATCAAATGGGTGAGATAAAAAATTAATCTCTCTTAGAGAATTTGAGTCAACCTTTGTAGTCTGTATAATATTTTTCCACCCCTAAACTTGATTATAAAAATTAAATGTTTGACAGTAATTGTAAAATGAACGGTATGTGTCGACTCAGCCTTATAAATTAGAATTCATGCCCATTCTTTTCCGATTGCAAACAACTTGCTAAGCTTCTAACAACTCATACTATTACAATGGAATCCGAAAATTTTCTTAAAAACAGATTGCAGGGTCGACTTAAGCCTGTTCGAACAAGCACTGCAAGTGGAGAAGAAATGGAAGAAAAAGAAGAGGAACAACCCTTAAGTCCATGGGCTACTGCATTTAGAGAAGAAGGTTCTGATCTTTATGTGATTTGCATTTTAGGTTCGATGGTGAATGTGGAACCCAGCTTTCTTAAGCAAAACTTGCTTCATAGTTTACTTAAAAATCCTCGTTTCTCTAGTTTACAGGTATAATATTTCATCATTTTTACTAATTCCATAGCTCTAATTTACCTATATTTGGGATTAATTTCACAAGTTAACGCTCTGGCATGGAATTTATTATTTTATGGCCAAGGTGAGAATAATATTTCAAGAGACATTTTTGTGAAACAATTTATTTTTTTATTTTTATTTTTTTAATTTTTGTGACCGAGGTAATTTGAGTTGTGACCGGGTTTATGGCAAAATGCAGGTTACTGATGGTAAGACTGGGAAGATGAAATGGGTGAAAACAAGCATAAACTTGGAAGAACATATGATAATACCAGAAGTGAGGCCAAACATGGACTCATCATCTAACACATTCTTAGAAAATTACCTTTCAAACCTATCCAATGTCCCTATGGACAATTCCAAGCCTTTATGGGAACTTCACCTCCTAAATAATCTTAGAACTCCTGATTATGACTCTGTTGTGATAATTCGTGTTCATCATTCTCTTGGTGATGGCTTCACTCTCTTGTTTCAGTTGCTTTCTTCGACTCGAAAATTATCAGATCCTCAGTCCTTGCCATCCTTTCCTATGAAGAGAAAATCAAAGGCTAATGTGAAAGGATTTTGGAGATATTATTTGATCAAGTTTTGGTCAGTTGTAGTACTGTTTTGGAATACTATGTTTGATGTTATTATGTTGATGGCGACCATGTGGTTCTTGAAGGACACAAAAACACCTCTTAGTCGATCTGATTGTTCAAAGCCTATTTCTCGGCGATTTGTTTGCAAGATTTTTAGTTTGGATGATATCAAACTTATCAAGGACTCCTCTAATGCTGTAAGTAAACTTCTTTCTGGCAACCCTTTTCTTGAATTACTATTAGTTAATGAATGAATTTCAAAAGATACTAGTTACATTCTCTCCGTCCCACGTCAAGTATCATTTTTTTTTTTAAATTGTTCCATTTAAAATATTATTTTGTGAAATTAAAACAATATTTATTACAATTATTTCAATTTTATCATTTAGGTTATCAAAACGGTCATTATTATCTTCATTTATATCGTTGTCAAAACTTAGAGAGGATATTTTAATCCCTTTAACGTACTTTTTATAAAATTAAAAAAAAATTAATAATTATTTTAATATGTGTGAAAAAACAAAAAAATACTCTCCGTTTTACTTTAAATATTAACTTTTTTTTTTACAAAATTAAAAAAATTAAAATAACTCAATTTTAGAAAAAAAAATTGTAGCCATTAATAAAAAAAATATTTTTTTATATTTTTAATAATTTTATTTAATTTTAATTAAAAGTAAATAGTGATAAAAATTTAATAAATATAAAATAAATAAAAAATATATGTAAATTTATTCATAAAAATTTGAAAATAATATTTAAAATGTGATAAATTAAAATAAAAATAAATAAATTTTTAAAGTTTGACAGAGGGATAAGACTTTGCTTGGGATGGAGTAATGAGCATTAAATAGATGAAGTTATAATAATAGAGGGATTTTAATGCCTAGTAACGATATATAGATATATTGCTCTAAAAATTGTCGAGATGGGTAAATTGGTTGGATAGATTGGACGGAAAGATGGAGCATGTAATTTCTTTTCCATCTACTTTCATTTATTTCCAATCAGTGCGCAATGCGCACTTTCCTTTTCCGTATTATAGATTAATTTTTAAATTTCTCTGTTATGCCACTAACTACATGGCTTCTTTCCAATTAACATGAAATTTCATATCTTAATTATCCATAGGCCTCAAATTAATGTATCTTAACTTGTTAGTCTATATAAAAATAGAAGTGACTTTATCCTTAAGAGATGAAAGAGAATGGCACCGCTCTTTTTTCTCTTAATCGGAGTATTAGGGTTTGAATTTTAGAATAAAATATTTTTAAATATTTGAGAAAAAATTTTTATTACTTCTATTTATAAAACATTGTCCAATGCAAATTTAAATTAGTCAAATTAGTAAATTTCGGATACTAAATGGTTGAATTAAAAAAAGAAGTGATTTTATTTTTGTAAATATAGAACAATAATGGAATGGTTTAATTAATTTTTGGTGTGTACATATGGGGCTTCAAGACCATCAATGACGTTATCTTGGCGGTGATACAATCTGGTTTGTCACTCTACCTCAACAGAACATATGGTAATATATATATATATTTTTTTTCATGCCTTTAAATAGATCAATATAATTGTGAAAATTCATTAATATTAATTTTGCATCTTTCATAAACTAAAACTTATGGATGCAGATGATGGGCAAGTTATGAGAAGAGCAACAGAGAAGGACAACAATCTTCCCAAAAAAGTTCGCCTTAGGGCAATAGTACCTGTTACCTTACGCCTGCCGAAATTTCATGTTAGTCAACAAAAATTAAATATTTTATCGAAAATTACTGAACTTTAATATTTTTTTTTCAGGTCTCTACACTTTTAATGTTGATATTGAATTTTTTATTTTTCGTATTGCTCACATTAGATTCAATTAAACAAAATTGGTGGAATAAAATGCAGACTCTGTTAAATTAGCATGAAGGTAACTTAAAATAACTATTAGACCCATCAAAATATAAAAAAGATTGAAAAAATATACAATTATATAAGATATGTAAAACTTGACAAGTTCGCCTTTTATTTTTCATTTTTTTTAATGTTTTTATGAGTCTTATTCTCATTTTAAGTTCAGTTCATGCAAAATTAATAGAGTATACATTTCAATTCCGATAGTCTCATTTAAAGTGAATTTAATGTGAAGAATTCAAAAAATATATAAATTCAATATTAACTTTAGTACATGAATCTTATGTAGAAAAATATTAAAATTCAATTACCCAAAATGTGTTTTTTTCTTTTTTTTTTTTGTAATGTTTTATTTATATGCTCCAAATTGAACATAATCAAAGCTATGCCTTTTTTTTAGGAAATCAAAATTATGCCTAGCATTGAGGATTTAAAAATTTTAAATTAATTTTATATTATTCTATTTACACCAGCTCATACATATTGATGTTCATATTTTTGTTTATTAGATTTTATCAATTCTCTTGTAATTTTGTTTGGTTAGATCAGCGAACTCTTATCAATTAAATTACTAAGATTGTTCTTCAAAAAGAACAGATAACTTCTTATTGTTTGTAAATTTTAAAATTTACTAAGATAAAATAAAAAAAAAATTATTAAATTTATAAGGTAAAAAATCGAGTGGGATCGATTTAACTCATTGATAATGAGTTAAATCTATCTTTATGAATTTGGATTGAATCTTAAATGGGTCCGTTATTTAATAGATTATAAACGGGATGAGTTGAAACATGACACGAATGAATCACTTTGTATATTAAAATAATCAAAATATATTTTATGATGTTGCATAGGATGTCCCGGTGAAAATGGAAGAGATAAATTCCAAAGATAAGAAAGGCAATCAATTTGGGTACGTGCTGCTTCCATTGACAATTGCCATAAAAGATGATCCTCTTGATTATGTTCGAAGCGCTAAGGCTGCCATGGACCGAAAGAAAAATTCTTTAGAAGCTATTGCCACTTCCACATTTACCAAGTATTTGCTTCAATTATTTGGTGCCAAGGTATAACTCAATTTTATTTTATTGTACAAAATGAAAAATTTTGTATCTCTTAAATATGATCAGGGGCAGACGCAGAATATAGGAAAGATGAGGACCAAAATTAAAGTAGGATAAAAGATTAAAAAATTTGAGGGAACAAACTCTAATAAATAAAAAATTATAAGGACTAATTTAGAAATAAGTCTATAAAAATAAAATTTACAAGAATATTTTTGTAAATAGAAAATCCAAGCCTCACCTGCGTCTGCCACTGAATATGATAAATGATTGAAAGACAAACTGAAATATTTGTATCTCTTAAATATGATTAAAACTTAATACATATACATTCGAAATTGGCTCTATAATTCATTTGAATACTTAAATTTTAACAATAATCTATTTAGCAATTATATTTATTAATTTTGTAAATAATAAACATAAATTCATGCTATTTTTTTGAAATGTTACAGCACGTGACGCTCAAACATATGTTTCACATGCACAGTAAAATTGACAAAAATTGAAAAAGTAGTGGATTGATTTTCTTATTCATTTTGATGAAATTTGTTTTATTGATTTTTATATTGTGTGATGCCAGTCAGCATATTATTGTTATTTGTAAAATTAATAAGTAATAGATTTTTATTAAAATTTAGGCATTTAAATAAATTATTGAGTCAATTTCAGATGTCCCTGTATATATTAAGCTTATGATTAATCAATGAAAGCAAATTAAATGAAAAATTTGAATCAGTTGAGCATGACCAACAACTGGTGGTTAGAATTTTCTTTGTAATTACTTGATGACTTTTAACATTTTTAACCCTACTTTAATATATGGTAGAATATTATTATAGTGCGTTGTCCAGTGGTGCATTGTGTAATGCGCACAGTTGAATACAAATAAATTTATATTGTACTTCGTTTAATTCTGATCCAATATTGTGCATTATACAATGCACTGCCGTATTATATGTCGTATAATTTTCTATATATATGTTATCAATATTTTTCAATTACAAAAAGGAAAAAGAAAAAAGAGAGAGAAGATCATGTTCAAATCTAATTGTTAATTGAGCTTCCATTTTTGTGAATTCAGGGAGCAAGTCTTTTTTCTCATAAAATTCCATCTCAAACTACAATGGTTTTCTCAAATATGCCTGGACCTCGAGAAGAAATCGCTTATCATGGTTATCCAATTAGTTTTATGGCTCCCACCTCTTATGGCCTTCCCAGTGTAAGTATTCCTAGGGGATAATGTCCTATTTTCCTCTCTCTCTCTGTATATAAAATATATTCGGATCCTTTTAACTTACATATGAAAATTGAGAGACGAATTAAAATGAATCTTAAAACATTTGCAAAATTAATTTATAAATAATAAAACAAATAATCGTGACTGTTTTGATAAGATTAAACAAGAATATGCATTGTTGACAATTAATTTAATTTTTAGTCATAAAAATAACTTAATTATATATTGACTTGTTAAGATGCCATGTTAGACCGCTGGACACAAGTCATTATAAGAAAGTAAAATCTTGGGGTCGTGGATGTGACTAATTTCATCTAATTTCGTTAAGATTCAGATACCAAAACTAACAAAAGAGTCTAATTGAAATGAAAATGATACAGTTTGATTTCTTCTAATTTTTCGATTTAGATTTAATCAGTACTCTTATTTAATTTCTTTCAATCTCATGAGTTAAATTGGCAACAATAGGTTAATTTGTTGACAATAAAATTTATATACAGGCTCTGAGTATGCATGTTCTGAGCTACTTCGACAAGGTATCGATCATGTTGTCGGTAGACGAAAACACAATTCCCAATCCTCACCAGTTGGGTACTGATTTAGAAGATGCTTTTAAACTCATCAAGAATGCTGCCATTGCTACTACAACTTATTAAAAAAGGAAGTGTTTTTTTTTTTTTAATTCCTGAAATAAAGTTATTATTCAGTTGATAATATTACAAATTCCATGGAGTTGGCTTTGAATATTAATTTTCCAATTATTATTTATAATTATAAAATGTATTATGTGTACTGTTTTCTATCTGAAATAGCTGTCTTGATTTTCTCAAATTCCAAAACATTTCTGTGCAAAATTAGAAATGTCGATTCATAAATTCTGCTAACTAGTTTTACAAGTACGTGAGTAGGCTGCTGCGTAAATCGGCAAATCAAAATTGGAAGCTTATACATGGCTATTTAAGTTGATTTTCATTTTTCTCCAAAAAAAAAGTTAATTTTCATCTCACTATAATTTAAAAAAACTTATGAAGGAAAATTGATATTGCGCAAGTGATCACCCATATTAGTATTATTCTCGCCAAAACATGTTAAACTCTGATGATGGGATCGATGCATTAGTGTTGGTTTGATTGCACCAAGGATAATTGATATTTAAATCACATACACTTGATAAAGTTAGATTATAAGGGATTGATTGTCGTGGCTAGGAAGGTTAATGTTGAGAATCCGGACTTTATTACGGGTGGTCTTTGAAGGGCAAAAGCCTCACTAATTCTGACAGAAACTAGACACTTCACGACCCATCCTATTTGTATTATAGGTGTGGCTCAGCCCTGTAATATGTTAACCATGTTCTACGTGAGTTCCCTGCAGTTATGGAAGTCCGGAAGAGTGTCTGGACTCCCATTTACTCCCATCCAAACAAAGGCTAAATAAAAAACGGTTGGGAGAGTGGTTGTGTATTTGCCTTTGGCCTTATTATTATTATTATTTTTTTTTTATCTTAGATATATGGAAACATACACAGAAGTTTTCTCTCTCCTTTCTTCTTAATTCAAAGTATTACAGCATTTGGATCCAATATATTCTGATTCTTGTTTTCTTTATATCTGATTTTTCTTTCTTTGAGATCAAATGGAAGAAAATTTGGGAGATGCTGTTAATAATACATAGAATGCTGTTAATAATACATAGAATCACAATCTTTGCAACCAGCAGAACAATGCTAGGAATGCTACGTACTGTGGTTGGTGGTTTAGAAGATGATTCGCTTATGCTTCATAGTTCATATCATCCGGGCATGGTCCTTGTTCAATCACCTATGAAAGGTAACAGTTACTTGAGCTGGAGCCTTTCAATTTTGAATTCTCTTAAAGCTAAGGACAAATTAGGGTGGTTTTTTGATGGTTCTTTAGTTGCTTCGACTAATGCTACTAAAGTTAGTGCTATGATGGTAAATGCGAACAAGCAGAATAACAATAGAAACAATAATTTGAGGAAGAACGAAAAGAAAGAGGATAAGTTCTGTGATTTTTGCAAAATGGGAGGTCATGAGAGGGATAGTTGTTTTAAGATACATGAATATCCAGAGTGGTACAAAGAGATGAAACAATAGAAGAAAGATGCAAAGTCTGACAAGGGAGATTTTAAAGGGCAGCAGATGAATATGGCAGAAACAACTTTTGATCAAGAGGAAGATAATCGATTGAATTTTGCTTAAGCTGAGTTTGTAGGTATGTCCATTGGTTCAATTAAGAATATTGAGATTGGTTCATGGATAATCGATATAATGGCCTCCGTTCATATATGTTCCAATATAGCCTTATTTTCTAAAATAGTTGATGTGGATAAATTGAGCACTAATCATTTTCCTAATGGAATAGGTCATGTTAAAAAAAAAGGGGGAACTGTTACCCTCAGTTCTAAATTGATTCTGTTAAAAGGTCTTTTATGTGTCGTCCTTCAATCATAATATTCTTTCAGTCAACACCCTATCTTAATACTCTCCAATTTCTGTCAAATGCTTACCAGATTCTTTCCTTTTTTAGGATCTAAAGACTGAAAAGGTCATAGCCACTGGAAAATTTATAGGGAGTTTATATGTTCTAGATAAGTCATCTTTTAGGTTCCTTTTTTTTTTTTTTTTTTTTTTTATATATATCAATCGATGTTAATTCTTATATTCCTAGCTGTTGTTTAACTGATGATAACAAAGTTAATAATGTTGTTTTTGCTGATCAAAGCTTGTGCCATAAAAGGCATGGTCATCCCTCATTTCCTGTAATGAAACATTTGACATGGGTAAAACTAGCAATTTTTCTTTCCCTAGCTGTGCCATTTGTCATCTTTCTAAACAAACTCGGCACTCATTTCCTTTAAGTCACACTCATTCAGATGATGTTTTTGATTTGATACATGTAGATATATGGGGTCCATATGCTCAGGCTTCTTTGTTAGGGGCTCACTACTTCTTAACAATAGTAGATGACCACAACAGGGCAACTTGGACATTCTTGATGGCCTATAAATAACAAGCTTGTAGAATTTTGTCTTCCTTTTTAGCTATGGTTAAAACTCAATTCTGTATTGCTGTAAAGTCAGTAAGTCCGATAATGGAATTGAATTTCTCAATAGAGACTGTCAAGAAATGTTAGCTAAGCTTGGAATCATTCATCAAAGTTGTGCTTGCACTCCATAGCAAAATGGAGTTGTTGAAAGGAAACACAGGCACATTTTGGAAGTTTGTAGATCTTTAATATTCCAAGCAGGTTTGCCCAAGTAATTTTGGGGTGATTGCACACTTCATGCTATATATTTGATTAACAGAATGCCTTCTCCAGTATTGCATTGGAAGACAACTTTTGAAGTGTTGTTCAATAAGAAAACTACCTATGAATGTTTAAAGCTTTCTGGTTGCCTCTGCTGCTCAAAGGACAACAAGCCTCATAAAGATAAATTTGATGTTAGAGCTACTTCTTGTGTTTATTTGGGACATGTGACAGGTTAGATAGTTTACAAGTTGTTTGATCTACAAAAGAAAATAATTTTCACTTCTAGAGATGTAATTTTCCATAAAGATACATTTCCTTTCAAGTCTCATAAGGATCCTGCAGTTCAACTTCCCATTTTTTCTGTTGGCCAAGATGTTGATCTTGCACCAATTGGAATTCCTCCAGATTTACATGCATCTATTGATATACCTTCCATTTCATCTCCTCCAATTTCATCTAATTCGAATGTTGAATTTGATTCTTTTTCATCCCCATCTACTATTGATAATCCAAATGTGGATTTATTAATTTGAAGGAGCTCAAGACATAGACATCCACCGTCTTGGCTGAATGACTTTCAGACAAACATATTCATGGCAGAATCTTTTGTACATCCAGTTATTAAACCCACTAACTATACTGTTCCTACTTTTCCATTCATATAAAACTCCAATTTTACTCAAGAATATCAGTATTTCTTAGGTAATATAACTTATATTGCAGAACCACAATTTTATTTTCAGGCTAAAGGTCATCCAGAGTGGGAGTAAGCAATGGCAGAGGAAATTGCGGACACTTGGGAGGTTTCTCCTCTTCCAGCAGACAAAAAGGCCGTTGGTTCGAAGTAGGTCTATAAAGTAAATCTCAAGCCAGATGGCAGTATTGACAGATATAAAGTTAAGGTTATTGCCAAAGGATTTAATCAAGTTTAAGGCCTTGATTATACTGACAGCTTCTCACTAGTGGCGAAAGTGGCATTACTATTGCAGCAGTTGGATCTTTAGCCCCTTCAACAGCTTGATATCAATAATGGCTTCTTACATGGTTTTATTGATGAAGTGGTGCATATGCATCCTTCTGACGGTGACTCCAAGGATTACAAAAGGGAAGTTTGTCGGTTGTAAAGATGACTTTATGGTCTTAAGCAAGCTTCTCTATAGTGGAATCTAAAACTTACTGCAAAGTTACTCGATTATGGATTTATCCGATCTGATCGTGATCATTGCTTGTTTATTTTAGAGAAACCTTTCAATCTAATATATATTTCAAATTTAAAAAATATATAAATATTTAAAATTTAATTTTTTTTTATTTTTTAATAAAATAGCTTACAAAATATAGATCACCATCATCATTGCTCAAATAAATCCTAGACTAGATATTTTGGCATTTTAATTATATATATTTTTTATACAAAATAATTAATATATTTCATTAAAAGTAAGAATTAATCTATAATAACTCATAATACAAAATTAATTTTGATATTATTTTTTAACTTAAAATTTATTATATTATTATTTATAATGATATTTTCATTATTAAAATAATAATACATTTATTTTTTTTTATACAACTAAAATTTAATAGATACACACATTTTTTTTATATGGTCAATGTTTATCCGATTTGAAATTGTTTACGCTTAGGAAATATATTAGGCACCTTATGGCTCTTTATTAGTTAATTTCATTGTTAAATAAATTTTACTCTAAAATTTTTTACCTTTAAATGATGATGATGATTATTATTATTATTATTATTATTGGTGTTGTTGTTGTTGTTAAGATTATTTTTGTTATTAATCATAATCATTATTTTTATATTTTTCATTTATTAAAGTTTTTGTGCAAAATTTTAAATTGTTGGAAGCCTAATAATTTGTATTGATTAAAATACCCCTACTTTTAAAGAAAGAAAAGCAAAAGGATTATGGGCATTTAAGTTTTTTCATAATTTTTGCCCTAGCACTAAAAACACTTTTTTTCCTATTTCTCTTTCCTCCTTTCCCTTTGCAGCCTACATCTTCTGTCCTCTCTTTCTTTCTCATTCATCTCCTTCCACCAGATCTGCTGGTCGTCCATTGCTGCTGCCACCTTTGTCTCTTTCTCTTGCCATCTCTTGTTCTCACACTATTTCTCTCTCTCCTCATCTTTCTTACAATCGATTGTTCCTGCGTTCTTCCTCTTTCCTCACCTAATTCTTCTAAAATCAAGCTCTAATCCTTCATTCATCACTTGATGTTTCATCTAAACCATTGAATTTTGACATTTTTATCCTCAGTTCACCTTTAATTTCAATTTCTCTCTTTTAATATGATAGAAACTTAAGGATTTCTTTCTTTTTTTTTTCCTTCACTCTACTATCTGCATCATAATCTAGATGTTGGTGAGTTTTTTCATCCTCTCTCACGTTAAATCCCTAATTTTATGTGTGGAAATCATATGTTACATCTGAATTATGGTAATTGCAAATCTTTGAGTAGAATGGGATTACCTTAATAGCCATGGTAGGCAAAAACTACTTCGCCATAGTAAGTAATCAGTGACTTGGTGTTCAGCTCCCAATTATCACTATAGATTTCTAACGAATCTTTAAAATTCACGATAGGTTCAATCTCTAAATCTCATATTGTCAAATTGAAAAGAAGCTCATTTAGGTTGGAAGTTTGTATTCTTCATTCTCTTTTACAATCTAAATTGCATTCTTATGGGTATTTCTTAGTTTAAAGCTATTTGAATGGATGTTTTATGGGATTGGTTATGTTGATATCCTAATGGGTAAAGTTTCAATTGGATGCATGTGAGGTTTAATAATATGCCAGTTAGAACTTAGATTTACTAGTACAATATAATGTTGTGTACACACACACACACTGTTAGTGTAAGCCTTAGCCCCAATGCATTGTAACGAAACACTTGAAATTAATAAAATGAGGCATTTGTTTTATCCTTTGTATTCCTGTGCATATCAATTGATAAAACTATCCAAGAGTGTTGTTTCGGTTTAAGTTATCATGTGTGAGGCACATGGATTGTAAGACCTTGAAACAAATGAGACATCATTCTAAATATCCCTAGTCAGTCATTGTTATGGAAATAACAAATGAATTAAGACTAGTATGCTCTCTCTGATCTTATGAGTTATGTCTTACGGATCATTAGGACAAGAGTGTCAATCAGAGATCATAGATTCATGTTAAAGAACATGGTATCTGGATTCGATCCGCTCATGAGAACACTACATGGTATAAGTCATAAGTGTTTCTCATATGCAAGTTTTGTATCGGAGTTCTTAGACCTGAAATCTCTATGAAACTCTTTATGAATTACTGTGTACTTTGACATACACCTAACGTGCTCGTAACAGAGTGACAAGTACGGGTATGATTGGGTATACATTGATTCATGTTAGAGAGCATGAGAGAAGTGAAGGGATTACCCCTCTCAATAAGAGAGAAAATATCATCGGCCACTTGATTAGTGAACTGAGAAGTGTATGGCCATACCGAGATGAAATAATGAGTAATCATTATTTATCTGAGAATTCAATGTCACTGGAATATCAAGAAATGAATTAATATATATAAGGATGACTAGTTCCATGCCTTATATTAATTCTGATATTTATGGGTAAGGGACTATGCAAAATTGCATTAGGTCACTAAATGCCATATGCATTTTCATTTAATTTGGATTGCTATAATATCTTGCTAGAGAATATATATAGCCTTTGAATTAATTTATTAATTCATTGCCAACATTAAATGGACCTATAGGATCGCACACAAAGCATTGGGCTTAAAATGTTTAAATTAAGTATTGAGCATTAATTTGGGCTTTTAATTAAAGTCAAATTAATGTATGTAATGGGTTATAATATTGCTATTGGGCTTTGGTCCATGAGAGAGAGAAATTCAGCCCATAAGGTTTAATTTCAATTAATTAATTATCTTGTGTTAATTAAGTTAATTGAGTATTAAAGCCTAAAGGAATTTAAATTAAATCAAATCACTTAAATATATAATGAAGTGGCCGAAATTCCAAGATGGAATTCAAGGAATTTCGGCACATGCAATTAAGTTATATTAAGTGATTTTATTTAATTAAATGCCTTATGTTTTATTTCAAATTTGAATTTTAAATTCAAAGGATTTTAATTCAAAATGTATTACTTATCTTTAGGAAGTGATAGAGTTTGAATTGCATATCTTAAGGTGGGACATTCAGATCAAAACACTTGCCTAAGAGATAATGATATAAAAGAAATAAAACCCTAGGAGAGATATAGAAGAGTTGGCGCAAAACCTAGGGTTTTTCTGTGAAAATTGCGTGACCTTCATCTCTCTCTCTCTCAATTCTTTTGGCCCAATTTCTCACAAGGAGAAAGGATAGTTCCTCATTCTCTTGTGTTATTAGATAGTAATAGCAACCTAAAAGAAGTAAAAAATCAGATTTTGTAGCTTCAATCCATAGCCATTACTCAATACAGAAATAGAGAGCTAGCAATCTCGATTTTAAGCCGACGGTACAATTGTGTGTGTGAAAATAGAGGGATTGGCGAAAAAGGCTATTCCTTGGCATTGGTGATCGAGATCTAAGGTGGATAAAGGCATCTTGGTTGCTGGACATCACAAAATCAAAGAATAAAAAGGCATCATCTATTGTAAGTTTCAAAACCCTAAAATTGCATGTTTTCGTTCCTAGTTTTGGATATGTATGGTATGCATGATAAAAATTTTGTTTTTTCGCTGTACTATCATGATTATCATACCATGTCATATTCCATCAGTGGTATCAGAGCCTAGACATGCTTATTTTAGTGCTTTAGATGCATGAAAAAATTAATTAAAAATCGTTATTTTGAAAACATGCAAATCTGAAATTTTCTGTTTTGAGTTTTTTGCATTGTTTTGGTGTAAAAACGATTTTAATTGATTAGATAGGTATTATAATTAATATGACATGTTAATATACTGTCCTAAGATGTTATTAGGGCTGGTAATGGTCGGATTTAATTATTTATACCTGATGGTACATGTTAATTATGAAACTAGGTGCTAGTTGGCATGTAAATTGCTAGTTTAACAACTAGTTTTCAAAATTAAATGTAAAAACGTTTTTGGCATGTTTGTAAGTGATATTTAAAGATTAATTATCAGGTCTGGACTTTTTTTTTTAAATTTGGTTTTAATTCTTGTCCATGAAAATTTAATTGATTAATTTTAAAATCACTTAAAACTATGACTAGTTTGTGTTTGTTACATGTTTAATCAAGATTGTTTGTTTTGTTTTGATTAAAATGGTAAAAAAACATTTAGATCAGATTTGTACAGAATATTAAATCAATATTTATGGACTTATTTAGAATATTAAATGACTCATAAAATTGATTTAAATGTTTGTGCATTTCATGGCATTACATAATCATTAAACAACTAGTTTTGTTGTTTGTTTGTTTTTGCATGAATGCCGTGTATTATTATATGTGTTCTTCATGATTTTATTTTTAATTCATGTTAGCACATATTATATGTATTTTTAATGTTTATGGGCTGTATGACATAAAATTAAAAATGGCAAAATTGGAAATTATACTAGAGTTGATTTATGGCACAAATCTAACTAGTTTGTGTTTTGGGCTTTTAAGAGAACTTATTCAATAAGAGGATTTAGTCCATTGGGCTTCGGCCCAGGCCCATCACGGGTTCTTCTCTTAAAGGTTCAAGTACACAATTTCCATTAATGGGCTTGGCTAAATTGATTAAAATTGAACTTTGTTTGATCCATGAATGCTATGTATATTTATTTGCTTGTTTGGTGTGATGAATGGATATGCATGGTGCATTCATGGGCCCTGGGTTTTCATAATTAAATATGGCCTGCATGCCATTATATTTTATTGTAAAAGTTTCATTTATTTCTTAGAATAGAATTTATTTGAAGACTTTGTAAATCAAGACGAAGCCCACAGGAGTGGAGACCCCCAACTCGAAGATTCTTATGTAATAGTATAGAATCTTAGTTGTAGGTTTTTGGGCTCATGTTTGTCACGCTTTACTTTATGCAATTATATATATATGCATGCTATGTATGGATGACAAAGCGTAAGCCATGTAAGTCGTAATAAAATGAATCCCTAAAAATAGTAAGTCACAAAGTTGCCTTCCTAATTCGAAACATGTCAAGGCATTGATCATTGGTCACGTAGACTAGGAGTCCTAGATGCGCCCGATTATCTTTGTGAGGCATGGGTTGTGAATGTAGGTTGGACTTAACATGGAAAGGGATGCCCGGACCTAGGCAATTAATAAATGGGTTGTGCTATAACATCTTAAAGATGTTAGCCCATTTGATCCAAGAGTCATGTACGAGACATGATTGGAGTTTTCCTACCTAAGTAACTTAACTTGTTAGGTGTACAAGCTCATCTTGACTAATAAGTTGTTTTGAAAAGTGGATCTTGGCCCACATTAAATCACTAACGCGAATTATTTAAAGGGATATTAATTCAGTTTGTGGGATCATAAATAAAACCTCATTTAATCTTGCTAAATTTTATTGTAGATTGAAAATGGCATCTTCAAACAACAATTTCTCATTGCGATCAGTCCTTGAAAAGGACAAATTGAATGGCACCAATTTCATAGACTGGTCTCGAAACTTAAGAATAGTTCTTAAGCAAGAGAAAAAGTCGTATGTTTTGGATGCACCCTTGCCTGAAGAACCAGGAAGGAACGCCTCTGCGGTTCAAAAGGAAACTTTTGAGACCAAGAAGAGCAACTCCAACGATGTGACCTGTCTGATGCTGGCCACTATGGTGCCTGACTTGCAAAAGCAATTTATGGACCAAGAGGCTTATGCGATCATGGTGCACCTCAAAGAGATGTTCCAAGAGCAAGCTCGTCACGAGAGGTTCGTGACAACAAAGGCATTAATTTCTTGCAAGATGGCTGAGGGTACACCTGTTAGTACCCATGTACTCAAGATGAAAGGGTATCTTGATACTCTTGAGAAGCTTGAGGTACTAGTGCCAAAGGAATTGGCCACTGACTTGATCTTAGGATTATTGCCTGCTGCTTATGATCCATTTATGATGAATTATAACATGCATGCAATGAACAAGTCAATCACTGAGCTTTATGGGATGCTTAAGAATGCTAAAGAGAACATTCGAAAGACCAATCCCGTTCTAATGGTTCAAAAAGGAATTAAGAAGGGACCCGCTAAGGGAAAGGGAAAGGGAAAGGCAAAACCCAAGTCAAGTGGGAGTGCACCTCAGGCCCAATCCAAGCCCAAGGTGCCAAAACTCAAAGAGAGTGAGAGCACTTGCTTCCATTGCAACAAGATAGGGCATTGGAGGAAGAATTGCGCTCTCTTCAAGGAAGAACAAAAGAAGAATGGAGCCAAGGCGTCCAGTTCTGGTATTTTTGTTGTTGAAATTAACCTTTATATTTCTACCACTTGGGTATTGGATACCGGTTGTGGTTCTCACATTTGTTCAAATGTGCAGGGGCTAAGAAATAGGTGGTTACTTGGGAAGAATGAAGTGGACCTCCGTGTGGGGAATGGAGCACGAGTTGCTGCCATGGAGATAGGCGACTATCACCTCACTTTACCTTCCGGACTTTGTATTGTTTTGAATAATTGTTATTATGTGCCTGCTATGAGCAGAAACATTATTTCAGTTTCATGTTTGGATAATGATGAATTTGATTTTGTTATTAAAAATGGCAATGCTCATATTCGTCGCCAAGGCATTTCTTATGGCAATGCCATGTTGCAAAATGGCCTTTATATCCTTGATTTACAAAACAAAGAGTCGATATATAACATTAATACAAAGAGGGTTAAATCAAACGAATTGAACCCTACTTACTTTTGGCATTGTCGTTTAGGACATACAAATGAAAAACGCATTTAAAGACTCCACAAAACTGGAGTGCTTGGGTCATTCGACTTAGAGTCTTATGACACATGCAAGCCATGTTTGCATGGAAAAATGACAAAGAGTCCTTTTAATAAAAAAGGTGAAAGGACTAATGGCTTATTGGAACTAATACATACCGATGTATGTGGACCTTTAAGTATACATGCTAGAGGTGGTTTTAGCTACTTCGTAACATTCACAGATGACTTCAGTAGATATGGCTATGTCTATCTAATGAAGTACAAGTCTGAAACTTTTGAGAAATTCAAAGAGTTTAAGAACGAAGTAGAAAACCAACTTGGCAAAAGTATAAAAGCCATTCGATCAGATCGAGGTGGCGAATACTTAAGCCAAGAGTTTGACAGTCATCTAAAAGAGTGTGGTATTATTTCACAGCTCACTCCTCCTGGAACACCTCAATGGAATGGTGTGTCCGAAAGGAGAAATCGAACTCTGTTGGACATGGTTTGATCTATGATGATTCAAGCTAATCTTCCTATCTCTTTTTGGGGTTATGCATCAGAAACTGCTGCGTTTCTATTGAACCGTACTCCAACTAAAGCAGTTGAGAAGACACCATACGAGGTATGGACTGGGAAAGAACCCAATATGTCTTTTCTCAAGATTTGGGGTTGTGAAGCACATGTTAAGAAATTAACATCTGACAAACTAGAGTCCAAATCGACTGTCTGCTTGTTTGTGGGTTATCCCAAAGAAACAAAGGGATACTACTTTTACTCACAAGCCGAGAACAAAGTATTTGTTGTTCGCAAGGCTATTTTCTTGGAAAAGGAGTTCCTTCTCAAGAAAGACAGTGAGAGTAAAGTAGAACTTGGAGAAATTCAAGTGCCACAAGCTCCTATAGAGGATGAGTTAGAAATGGGATCAAGTTCACAACCAATTGTGGAACAAGAACCCATTACACAAGTACCTAGAAGGTCTGGTAGGGTACATCAGGAGATTGAGAGATATGGATTTCTAATCACTGATAGTGACACTATTGAGTTAGTAGATCGTGAGGATCCTACTACCTACCAAGAAGCTATTGAAAGCCCAGACTCGGATAATTGGCAAGAAGCCATGAAATCCGAGATGCAATCAATGTACGATAACCAGGTTTGGACCTTGGTTGATCTACTAGAAGGTGCTAAGGTAATTGAATGCAAGTGGTTATTCAAACTAAAAGCTGATAAGACCTACAAAGGTAGACTAGTAGCAAAAGGTTTTCGACAAACTCATGGTATAGACTATGACGAGACCTTTTCGCCTGTAGTCATGCTCAAGTCCATTAGGATCTTGCTTGCCATAGTTGCATATCATGATTATGAGATATGGCAAATGGATGTCAAAACTGCTTTCCTCAACGGAAATTTACTTGAGGATGTGTATATGACATAGCCTGAAGGTTTTGTCAATCCCAAGCATCCTAAGAAGGTATGCAAGCTTCAAAAATCCATTTATGGATTAAAGCAAGCATCTCGAAGTTGGAATCTTCATTTTGATGAAGCAGTCAAAGATTTTGACTTCATCAAGAATGAAGATAAGCCTTGTGTGTAAAAGAAGGTTAGTGGGAGCATAGTAGTGTTTCTGGTCCTATATGTGGACGACATCCTTCTCATTGGGAATGACATTCCAACATTGCAAAAGGTTAAGCAATGGTTGGGAAAATGTTTCTCAATGAAAGACTTAGGTGAAGCCGAGACAATACTTGGTATTAGAATCTATAGAGATAGATCGAATCGGCTTTTGGGACTAAGTCAAGAAAAGTACATAGACAAAGTACTAAAGCATTTTAGTATGGGAGACTAAAAGAAAGGGTACATACCTTTGGCTTTGGGAGTTTCTTTTGACTAAAAGTGCCCTAAAACCAAAGAGGAAAGGGACAACATGAGTAGAATCCCATATGCATCTGCTATTGGATCTATCATGTACGCTATGTTATGTACTAGATTGGATGTTGCTCATGCACTGAGTATAACCAATAGGTTTCAGCAAGACCCTGGTGAGAAGCACTAGTCTGCTGTAAAAGGGATCCTTAAGTACCTGCGAAGGACTAAGGATCACTTCTTGGTGTATGGTGGTCAAGAAGAGCTCGTCATACAAGGTTATGCCGATGCTGCTTTTCAGACCAGCACTCAGGATTCTAGATCGCAATCTGGTTTTGTTTTTGTTTTAAATGGTGGTGCTATCAGCTGGAGAAGCTCAAAGCAAGAGACCGTTGCCGACTCAACTACAGAATCTGAGTATATTGCAGCAAGTGAGGCTGCAAAAGAGGCTGTTTGGATTAAAAATTTTATTTCATGATTAGGAGTGGTCCCAAGCATCCTAGATCCATTAGAAATTTTCTGTGACAATAACGGGGCCATCGCACAGGCAAAGGAGCCCCGGTCACACCAGAAATCCAAACACATACTCAGGAGGTACCACCTGATCAGAGAAATCATTGATCGTGGGGACGTCAAGGTTAGCAAGATAGCAAGTGAAGACAATGTAGCAGATCCTTTGACAAAACAGTTACGTCCAAATTTGCACGAAGCTCATTTGAGAGCGTTCGGTCTTAGGGCTATGCCCAATTGGGACTAGTACTAGTGGGAGATTGTTAGTGTAAGCCCTAGCCCCAATGCATTGTAACGAAACACTTGAAATTAATAAAATGAGGCATTTGTTTTATCCTTTGTATTCCTGTACATATCAATTGATAAAACTATCCAAGAGTGTTGTTTCGGTTTAAGTTATCATGTGTGAGGCACATGGATTGTAAGACCTTGAAACAAATGAGACATCATTCTAAATATCCCTAGTCAGTCATTGTTATGGGAATAACAAATGAATTAAGACTAGTATGCTCTCTCTGATCTTATGAGTTCTGTCTTACGGATCATTAGGACAAGAGTGTCAATCAGAGATCATAGATTCATGTTAAAGAACATGGTATCTGGATTCAATCCGCTCATGAGAACACTACATGGTACAAGTCATAAGTGTTTCTCATATGCAAGTTTTGTATCGAAGTTCTTAGATCTGAAATCTCTATAAAACTCTTTATGAATTACTGTGTACTTTGACATACACCTAACGTGCTCGTAACAGAGTGACAAGTACGGGTATGATTGGGTATACATTGATTCATGTTAGAGAGCATGAGAGAAGTGAAGGGATTACCCCTCTCAATAAGAGAGAAAATATCATCGGCCACTTGATTAGTGAACTGAGAAGTGTATGGCCATACCGAAATGAAATAATGAGTAATCATTATTTATCTGAGAATTCAATGTCACTGGAATATCAAGAAATGAATTAATATATATAAGGATGACTAGTTCCATGCCTTATATTAATTCTGATATTTATGGGTAAGGGACTATGCAAAATTGCATTAGGTCACTAAATGCCATATGCATTTTCATTTAATTTGGATTGCTATAATATCTTGCTAGAGAATATATATAGCCTTTGAATTAATTTATTAATTCATTGCCAACATTAAATGGACCTATAGGATCGCACACAAAGCATTGGGCTTAAAATGTTTAAATTAAGTATTGAGCATTAATTTGGGCTTTTAATTAAAGTCAAATTAATGTATGTAATGGGTTATAATATTGCTATTGGGCTTTGGTCCATGAGAGAGAGAAATTCAGCCCATAAGGTTTAATTTCAATTAATTAATTATCTTGTGTTAATTAAGTTAATTGAGTATTAAAGCCTAAAGGAATTTAAATTAAATCAAATCACTTAAATATATAATGAAGTGGCCGAAATTCCAAGATGGAATTCAAGGAATTTCGGCACATGCAATTAAGTTATATTAAGTGATTTTATTTAATTAAATGCCTTATGTTTTATTTCAAATTTGAATTTTAAATTCAAAGGATTTTAATTCAAAATGTATTACTTATCTTTAGGAAGTGATAGAGTTTGAATTGCTTATCTTAAGGTGGGAAATTCAGATCAAAACACTTGCCTAAGAGATAATGATATAAAAGAAATAAAACCCTAGGAGAGATATAGAAGAGTTGGCGCAAAACCTAGGGTTTTTCTGTGAAAATTGCGTGACCTTCATCTCTCTCTCTCTCAATTCTTTTGGCCCAATTTCTCACAAGGAGAAAGGATAGTTCCCCATTCTCTTGTGTTATTGGATAGTAATAGCAACCTAAAAGAAGTACAAAATCAGATTTTGTAGCTTCAATCCATAGCCATTACTCAATACAGAAATAGAGAGCTAGCAATCTCGATTTTAAGCCGATGGTGCAACTGTGTGTGTCAAAATAGAGGGATTGGCGAAAAAGGCTATTCCCTGGCATTGATGATCGAGATCTAAGGTGGATAAAGGCATCTTGGTTGCTGGACATCACAAAATCAAAGAATAAAAAGGCATCATCTATTGTAAGTTTCAAAACCCTAAAATTGCATGTTTTCGTTCCTAGTTTTGGATATGTATGGTATGCATGATAAAAATTTTGTTTTTCCGCTGTGCTATCATGATTATCATACCATGTCATATTCCATCACACACACACACACACACACACACACATCTTGCATTGTAACACACCCCAAATCATTCTTAGAGTCATCATTGTATATAGCATATTCCTTGCTCGGGATTGGCTATGGCAACATAGGAGCTCTAGTAAGCATCTTTTTCAACTGTTCGAAGCTTGCTTGATATCTGTTAATCCATTCAAACTTAACACCTTTTAGAAGTAAATTTGTAAGTGGCTAAGAAGTAATAACATAAAACTCTTTCACAAAATGCCGATGGTAACTTGCCAAGCCAAGGAAACTCCTTACTTCAATTACATTTCGGGGTGGTTTCCAGTTAACAATTGCTTTAATTTTACTAGGATCTACCCATTCCTTTAGAAGAAACAATATGCCTAAGGACGGAAAATTCCTTAAGCTGGAAGTTATATTTGCTCAACTTTGCATATAATTGCTTTTCCCTTAATATCTTCAATACAATTCTTAAATGCTTCGCATGTTCTTGTTCATTCTTGGACTAGACCAGCATGTCATATATAAATACTACAACAACTTGGTCTAACTAGGGTTTAAACACCCTATTCATCAAGTCCATAAAAAGTAATAAGTGCATTAGTCAATCTAAATGACATCACCAGAAACTCATAATGGCTGTATCGGGTTCTAAAAGCTATTTTAGGAATGTTTACTTGAAGTTGATACTCCCTCGAATGCAAATCGATCTTAAAAAATACTGATAACTCCAATTTTATTGTTTAATTTCAATATATTTTTGTTTGTGTCTATGTCTTATTTTGCATGATTTTCAGTATTTTGTGTAATAACTTTCTCTTTTTATGCCAAATGAAATTATATTGATATTTACAATGTTTTGGTGTGTTTAATGGGATAATTTTGACTCATGTGCAGAAAAATAGGCAAGAGCATGGCTGGGACAAAATGGTCCCAGCTGTGCCCATTGAAGAATCTCCAATTCGCACCATTTCATTTTTTGGAATGATCTACAGACATCAGAATCCAATCTCCACCATTGAAATGTAGATCAAGAATTTACAAAGCTATAGTTAAAATTTTAGCTCAATCCAATGGTGAAATATTTAGAAACTGATAAATTAATGGGACTGATTTTTCTTTTCTCAAGGGCCGCGGCCGAGACCATTTGTCCCGGCCGTGGCCAATGTAAAATTTATGTTTTTTTAGAACAAAAGGTGCGCACGGCTGAGACACTTTTATCCCAGCTGTGCCTAACTTGACTGGGCACGGCTGGGACACTTTTGTCTCAGCCGTGGCCATCTATAGATCTATAAAAACTGCATTTTTTTTGGCAGAGAAAGAGGGGGAGAGTTGAGGAGAGCCGCTACACTTAGATCTAGGGCTTTTTCCTCCGATTTTCTTATGTTTTTCCTTCATTTTCTGTTGTAGGTTAGATTTAATTCAATGTAAACCTTAGATTAGATTTATTTTCCAATGTAAGTTAGGGTTAGATTCAATTTTTAGCATTTACTTTAAGTTGTGTTCTTCATTTTGCTTGGAGCTTTGAGATAGGAGGCTTGGATTTGGATTGGAGCTTTACAAGCTACAAATGGCTTCATGGGTTTCCTCTTTTCTTTCTCTTTTTAATTTATTTATGTTTAATTTGTAGTTTTGTTACTTGGGGATCTTTGAATCCCCTACCCACAATGTGGATCTTGAACTTAATTTGATTTTTACATGAATGAATAGTCTATTTCACAGTTACTTATTTGTATCTCATGGTTTTTTAATCTATTAAATTATTTTTCATGCATGAATGAATGGTTTTTATCATATGTCTTGGATGGGTATTGAGCATAATGGATTGGATTTTATGAATGATTTTGCTTAGTTTTTCTATCATGAATGCTGTATTATTTTAGACGGCTCCAGAATGGGATTCTAAATGTGCAGTAATTGTGATTTTAGGACTAGAGTGTGGAGTGAAATAGATGAGATTTGGGTTATTTGGCTCCGAAATGGGAAAGAAAACCAAACTTAGGATGTTAGACCAGTGCATAGGCTAGTTGTTGGGCTGGCTCCAGAATGGAAAGTTTAGCAACTAAAATAGCTGGCTCCGAAATGGGAGGCTTGGGTTAAGAGAGTTATCCCGAATTCGTTCATGTATGCTTTTAGGTAAAATTAATTCACATTGGGTATGGGGTGGATGAGTGAACCCGAGCAATGTTTTAACTAATGTTTTAATCTCTAGTTTAATTAACTTATCTTCTTTATTTATTTATTTTGTTAATTATATTTAGGACGCTCTCTCAATCAAAGACTTGGAAATTTATCTCAGATTAACTCGTTCAACTCTAGATATCTAGCTTAAAACAGCCTTTATCCCTTGGGTTCGATATTTACGGGTCCTAACTATACCCCACTTTATTACTTGTCGATTTAGTGCACTTGCTAGGGTCACAACAAGTTTTTGGCACCGTTGCCGGGGATAACGGTGTTGTTTGTTTTATATCTTTATTTGAGCTTAGTTTGAGATTTTATTTTATTTTTCTTTGTTTTTGATTTGGTGTTATTCTTTGCAGGAAGATTATGATGAACTTTCAAATGATGCATAGTTTTCTACAAGATGATGAAATGGTTCTGTTGAGAGCACAAATGGAAGAGTTGAGGAGAGAAATACAGGAAATACAGTTTTCACATCAACCTTCAACATTCTACTCATTGCCATCTTTTGAAGATCCTGGTTCACAATGGATATCGCAAGAGTCATGTGCCTCCAAAGTTTAAGTCCTTATTAAATTGCTTGAAAGTAAGGATAGGCAATTAAGAGCTGAAAGAGAAGAATGGATGGCCATAATTAATTCTCAAGAGAAAAAAGATAAAAAATCAAGAGGCTTTATTGCAAAATCAAGATAATTTGTTGAAGACTCAAGAGCATCTACTGAGAGATCAAGAATTGGGACTTAAGAGCCTAAAATCTTAGTTGGAATTCTTGAGTAATTCCATGGCGAATCGAGGTGATGGTGATAAGGAAAAATTGAGTCATGCACAGCCAGTAGATAATGAAGAAATCAAGTGTGGGGTGCATGCATTGGAGAAGGGACCAATCATTGTTGAAGACAAGAGCTAACGCTTAAAGAATGAATTCCAATCTCTTGTGAAGGGTGTTTCACCAAAAGAGCAAGAATTGTTTATCTCTCAAGTAGAAGCACTAAATTCAATCCACTTAAAGAGTTTATTAAGGTTAAAAGAGCAGAGGAGTACGTGTATGAACAACCCGAGGTGGAGGGGTACTTCATCAAAGACATGGTGTTGCTTACCTTGGTGAATTTTGATAGGTTTCTCCTACTGATGGGGGAAAATGAGGAGCAGAGTCCGGAGAGACCAACATTTGGGTCACAAACTTGGCTGCCTGACAGTAACACGAGTCAAGCTGGAATTCTTTAAACCATAACTATTTCTCTCTCTACTCTTCAATTAGTTTGTTTATTTTGCTTGTTTTTTTTTTAAGTTTCTAGTTTTTGTGTGTTTTTGTTAAATGTTTGGTGATTCATTTTAGCAATAGTGATTTTTGCATGAATAAGATTAGAAATGAGTATGCATTTTTATCAATTTTAGCACGATGAGCATGAATTCACCTCATTTAGCTATTTTTTAGTTTTATTTTCTAGTAATTCTATGTTTTGTGTTAATTTTTGTATTTCATTTATTTTGCTATTGTTTTAATTTTAATTTTAAGATTTATGTTATTATTTTGTTATTTCTAATTTAACTTTCACTTGTATTTTAATTTTAGTTTAGTTGTGATATTTTTTTTGTTTGTTATTATTATTGCATGCTTTTTGCACCTTAGTTAGCTTACCCTCGTAGTTGTTCCTATTGTGAACAATCTTGAACTTAGAATTAGAAAGCCTAATTTAGATTAGTTGGAATAGCAAGAGAGTGGTTGATTGTTGAACGGATTTTTTCTTTTTCGGTAGGTTTCAATTAGGTCAATACCAGTAAGTCTCTTAATAAATGTACACTTTGACCTTTTTTTTAATAAAATAAAATAAAATAAAAACCGATGCATGAAGTTGATTAAGTTGGAATTTTAGAGCGCTAGAACCTTCCTCATCACCCTTCAAAGCAATAAAATGACTCAAAAATGAGATTAGAAATGACTCAAAAAATATATTTTTTAATCAAATTTTGAAAAGACCTTTGACCAACCTTTGTTTTATAATATCCCTTGCAAGCCTCGTTGAGCCTATTTAAGCATGCTAAATGCGTGTTTATTTTATATTTGTTGCTTATACCTGCATTTTGATCCTTTAAGCCTAAAAAGCCCTTGTCATATCCTTTTTGAACTAGCCATTCTAGAAGTAGGTGAGATAAGTTTTTCTTGGGAAGTGTTAGTGAGTAAAGGGTTGTTCTTTAATTGTTAGATTTTAGTATTGGGGATACATTGCCAATATCAAGTGAGATTGAAAAATTTCAAAATGTAGTTCCTCTTTTAGAAGAATTTTTGTGAGTCCCTACTTATCAATTGTAAAATTGATTGTTTTAGCTATTAAAAGAAGGGAGAAAAAAAGAAAAAAAAAAAAGAAAAATAAAGCTAGAAATCTTGGTTTCATCTAAGTGTGGGGTACTCTATGTATAGAGGAGAAGGATTTTAAGTTCTTTAAACGTCGATTGAACTAAAATTTTGGTAAAATATTTAGAGAGGATTCTTCTTCTTCCTTGTGCTATTTCCTTGAAAAATGTTCTACATTTTTTGATACCTAAAGCTTGGCAATAATGATGAGTTAGTAAAGGTAGAGTTGAAGTCTTATTTTTAGAAGAAAAAGGGTGAGTTGAGGTAGAAATGGCAGTTCAAACTTGTGTATCTTAATATTTTTCTTGATAGCTATACCTTAGCCACATTATAACCTTTTAAGTCCCAAGGATTTTTTTCTTATTGAGAGTTATGTGTGGAGATGACCTTTGGGTTTCGGTGTTAAAGGAGAGGCATATGGCATCTCTTGAGTTTCGAGAGCGAAACCGCATGTGCAATCTTTTGTACACAAATTCTTTTCTCAATTATTAGATTGCATTGGAAATTTTTGGTTTAAAAAGTTATTTTAATTTTTTTTGGCTTAGCACACACATACAAAGAGATTTGCTAGTATGGTCTAGTTGAGTCTTTTCGATTTAAGACTTCGTTTAGTGACTTCTACTAAAGTGTTGTTCAACTTTTTCTAAATTTGTGTTTTCTTTCTTTGAATTTGAGTATATAGGAATGTGGTTTGTTTATTTGCTTGAAGGAGAGCAAAAGCTAAGTGTGGGGTATTTTATAACTCCAATTTTATTGTTTAATTTCAATATATTTTTGTTTGTGTCTATATCTTATTTTGCATAATTTTCAGTGTTTTGTGTAATAACTTTCTCTTTTTATGCCAAATGAAATTATATTGATATTTACAATATTTTCGTGTGTTTAATGGGATAATTTTGACTCATGTGCAGAAAAATAGGCAACAGCACGGCTGGGACAAAATGGTCCCAGCTATGCCTATTGAAAAATCTCCAATTCATACCATTTCATTTTTTGGAATGATCTGCAGATATCAGAATCCAATCTCCACCATTGAAATGTAGATTAAGATGTTACAAAGCTATGGTTAAAATTTCAGCTCGATCCAACGGTGAAATATTTAGAAATTGATAAATTAATGGGACTGGTTTTTCTTCTCTCAGGGGCCACGACTGAGACCATTTGTCCAGGCCGTGGCCTGATTGGTGTCTAACAAGTGTACTAGATCAGCTAGTAATGCAGGAAAATATAGATTAAGACCCCAAATATCATACCCAAGGGAACATGGATTGCTAAGGATAATATCTATGTATGAATTAAATCAACCTAAGATTGTTTCCTAAATGTTTTTGATTTAAAAGCAAAAATTAAACAAAATAAACAATTGAACAAAACAAAAGCTAAAACATGAATTAAAAACAAAGCAATAACTGAAATTCTTTTGCTAAAGAAACTATCCACCTTAATTTTTATTGTAATGACTTAAATTCAATATAAACACCACTGATTATGGAAAAACTAGTAATAAAGCAAGATATCTTTATTCAAGTATATCATTCTTAGTATTAAACTTATAGACAAATCTAATATTTAGCATGAAAATCTAGTTTTAACTTCCTAAATATTCATTGAAGCCTTTCTCAAGTGATTCAATTCCAATTCATTCTTAGTTCCTCCTCTCTTAGTATTAACCAATAAAATTCACACATAATCATCTCATATTTCGGATAATAATCATGCATAAACATTTAAGAGTTAATCTAAGAACATGCAAATCATTAACTATGTCAAAACTAATTTTTAGTTATTTATTCAATAATTCAACAATCAAACTCAACACAATCAAAGATAAGAATATGCTTAAAACCAAGAAATAATCAACCGATATTGAAAATTAAGCTCAAAATAAAGTCATAATAATGAAAATATAAGATTTCAAGGTTCCATTAGCAAAAGAAGAAAAACTACTTCCTAAACATAATTAAAAACTAAAACAAAGTTGAAGAAAAATAATGAAAACATAAACATAACATAAAATAACTAAGTCTAATTCTAAGATTTCTCTAATTGATTCTACTCATTCCTTCTTTGATGTTTTAGCGTGCTATTTATAGGCCAAAGATGTCATGGATTCCTTCTCAAACTCTTAAAATCAAATAAGAAGCAAACTCTGCCCAAAACAGGAAGCTCGAGAAAATCCTTCGCGAAGTGGGAGTTTGAACACGTGGCCACGTGATTTCTAGTGTAATTCAACACGTGGCCATGTGTTGTTTTTGTTCTTCCTCACACGTGGTCACGTGTGGTCTTCCTTTGTTTCACACGTGGTCACGTGTTACATGGTTTTTCTTCTTTTCTCCTTCTCACGTGGCCATGTCTTCTTCTTCATTCATTTTCACGTGGCCATGCATCGATCTTCTAGACCTCACGATCACTTTCTCGCATAAATTTTCCATATTTGTAGTTTTGTCCCAAATCTTTGCCCTTTTTACAATTAAGTCCTTTTTTCTTGCAAAATAATCCTGAAAAACACCAAAATTTACAATTAACTTCAAAAACATAAAACTAACAAATTAAACTCAAATTAAACCTAATTAACACAAAATTAACTTAATCAAACACATAAAAACATACTTAAAACATCTTATAATTCATCATTATCAAATACCCCACACTTAAACTTTGCTCGCCCTCGAGCAAATTTGAACAAACTAACTCCTCAAAATAATCAAACTCAAATAAAGAATCATGCATTTCAAATCAAGCTTAGCAATTAACAAGAGCACTTAATAAAATTTCAGCTAGAATAAATTCAATCAAGACAATATGAGTTAGTTTCCTTGTGTGTATGCAAGACTAAAATATTTTAAGTTTTTTCAAAATCCAAAACACCAATGCAAATTCATAATCAAGTTTAGAATGAATGTACACCTAAGCATACACATGGTTTCGCGCTTGAAACTCTAGAAACACCATAGGCCTCTCCTTTAGCATCGAAACCCGAATGTCATCTCCACTAAACAACTCAAAAACAAAACTTAGAATCACTTAGGTCTTTTAAAGGTTGTAATGGGGCTAAGGTATTGGTTATCAAAGAATGGATAAAGGATCAACAATAAGAATAGCCACTCTAAGATAAAATAGACTAATAATTGAAAATTTTCATCCCATTAATTTAAACAATAAAGAATTTAGCCAAAATTTCTCAACCCTTCACAATTCACAACTCTTATAAGAGAGAAATAATAATTGGAACTCTCTTACATTCACAATTCATCCCATTTCAAGAAGTCATAACCGTTTTCCCTTGTAACTACCCCATACTTAAGATTTTGCCATACATGCTAGCTTTATTTCAATATTTCCTTTCTTCTTTTTTCACCTTTCTCTTTTCTTTTTTTTTTCTTTTTTTTCATTTTTTCTCTTTTCTATTTTTTATTTATTTTTCACTAGCTTTGATGTTGGCATTACAATAATATAACATGGGCAATCACAAGGTAACAATTCACTATTTCTTTGACTTCAATAATAGCCTTTGATAATAAAATCAAAAACATCTTATCACACCCATCAACATACCCAATTCCTATTAATCCATCCAATCCTAGAGTGGCCAATTCTAGAAGGAAAGATAAAAGCTTTTTAGGCTATATGGTAAAATAAATGAGTGTAACAAGAAAAATAAATATGGCACGCATTAAGCATACCTCATTAGGCTCAAAATTGGCTAACAAAGGATAAATATGCATATAGGGTAGGGAAACAAGTTAAGATATGGCTTAACAATGAAAACATTGCCTAGATCACTTTCCAAATTGAATTGAGTTGCTTATATGCTTTGAAGGGTGATGAGGAAGGTTCTAGTATTCTAAAATCCTTTACTCAACTATTTCAATGCATTGTTTTTCTCTTTAAAGTATAAAAACTGGCCTTAAGTGCTCAAAAATGTAGAAACTAACAAATATAAGCCAAGTTGAATATTAAACTAGCTAAAAACTCATTAAACAACATGCTTGTTCTAATGCTAAACAAGAATTTTAAACATTGCACATTTTAAATTTAAGTTCAAAATGTTCAATTTTTGAGAAAAAATAGTGCAAACTAAGCTAAATGTACACTATATGATAAATGAATTAACTAAACTAACATGTAAAATAAAAACTAAACATGCAAACTAAAAACCAAACTTAAACAAAAACAAAAATTGACTAAAACAAAATAATTCACATAATTTATGAGTAAGAAAATGAGTAAGGTAAGAAAAACTCCCTTAGTTAGATCTTCAATTTCTAGCTCAGCTGAGCTCTATCCCCCTCTTTAAAATCTTGCTGTCCTTAGCAAAGTATGAAAATTTTAGCACACTTCATCACTTTTGAGAAACAAGTTAGTGACCAAAAATGTAAGCTCACCATACTTAGACCATAAGCAAGTCAAAAAGAAGGCAAGAGGTCAATGGAATTAAGTTAACAAGCAAACATGCCTCTAAACCAAATGAAGTGCAATGAACAAGACTTAATAAACATGGTAACTAAGTGAATAAATGTAACTAGGCCAAACTTTCTTAAGTGCTCAATGCATACTATCCATAGGTGACAAGGTGGACAGATGAATGCATAATCTCAAGTGTAAAGATAATTGGTGATGGTTAGGCTTAAATAAAAGGAAGAAAAATATTTTAATTGGTCATGATAAGCATAAAAGAAAATAAGCCAATTCAAATACAAACTCAACCTATATGAAGCCATAATGAAGTTCAATGTCAAACAATAAGTAGCTAAGAGTAAATGAAATGCATAACTGAAAATCAATCTCTAAGAAAACTTATATTCAACAGTTATGAAACCTATGCCAATTTATTTGAATTAAACTCATCAAGTAAATCATGCAAATGAAAAACTAAGTGTGTGTGCCTTATTGAAAAGGTGTGTGCTTGGGTAAGAAATGAAGTGCAACATGTTTTATCATAAAATTCCAAATTAGCCATGTCATGCATCATAAATATAGTAATGAAAATCAAGTCATCCATAATATACTCAACTAAATGTATATATAAACATTGATGTATCAAAATTGCAGATAATGACTTGAATAAAATTTAAGGCGTTAGGATTAGATAACACGGCGGTCCGCTAGCCGGTTAGCGGGCAAGGTTAAGGGGTGATGCTCCTTATGGGGTTCCTGAGGGGCAGCGCCCATGGGCAGGGTCGAGGGGTAGCGCCCCTCGAAGCTTTGAAGCAACGAGGAACTCATGAAAAATTTTCTGCACATAACCTTATTTTAAATCCCTGAAACAAATCAAATTCTGAGCAATCATATCAGCACTTGTTATTCAATATCAATGCAAGAAATAAGCACAAGTAAAGTGCAATATTGAACAAGTGACAGTGTGTTTACTTGAATCAATGAGGATGGAAATAAAAAAAAATGAATTTAATCTCCGAGGTGTGTGCTTGAGTGAGTGAGATGTGTGTAAAAGTGAGTGAGTGATGTGAGGGATGGTGAGTGATGTATGAGAGTAAGTGAAAGGAATAAAAAATGAACATGTGAAGATGAAATGAAATAAGAAAAATCGTGGGATTGTAATTAAGGAGGCAGTGGATTTCACGTGGCCACGCAAGGGTATAGTCATACCCACATGTGACCACGCATGGGAGAGATGCAAGGGAGAACAGTAACGGGTGAAGGCAGGAGCTTCATGCGTGGGCACGGGTAGATATACCTATATGAACACGTGGGCACGCGAAATGGTGATGGAAGGCAGAATCCTGGTGCGTGGGCACGTATGGGCAAAAGGCATCTGGGCACGTGGGCACATCCTGGACAAGGGACGAGGCAATCTTATTAATACGTGGGCACGTATGCAGCTATGAAAAGAAAACGCATGGGCACGCGAAAGGCTACTGCCAGGTAGATCTCCAACCCGTGGCCACGCATGAAGAACAAAGAGGACCACACATGACCACATGTATATTTGCACTGAGGGAGGCGTGGCCACGCATGGGATGCATTGGTCTTTCTACTACATTCCCGAGCTTCATTTTTCTGCACGCACAAAAATTAAATTTCATTCACCATATGAATAAAATATTACTCATACTCATTTAATCACTTAATTATGCCTTTTCTTTTCTCTTTAAGCTCCAATTTAGTTATGCCAGACAATATGTAAATCTTCAAACTAGTTGAATTACAAATTAAGTCCATTCTTTTAGCAAAATGAATAATTCTCTCTTAAGTTAATGAAGCATCAAGCAACTAGGATCAAATTCTCGTTCAGACAATGAAAATAACTCAAGACTCATAAATCCATATTAAGTTCAACTAATTTGTAATTCACTTCAAAAATTATTGTAGCTCTTAAAAACCCTTACTTAAATATGACAATTAAGCACAAAATCACTAGGAGTAACTTATTTTCAACCCCTAATCTTAAACTCATGAATTAAAAGACACGAACTAATAATAAACATGCATTTAAACTTTAAACTATAAGAACAATGGCAAAACAATTTATTGAAAATAACATGCAAAATATAAAAAGAGTTGATAAAAATTTAAAGAGAAGAGTTAGAGAATAAGTTCTGGTTTATTGAGTCCCAGCTCGACTCATGTTACTCTCAGGAGGTCGAGCTTGTGATCCAAACATAGGTCTCTCCGGACTTTGTTCCTCATTTTCTCCCGTTAGTAGAAGAAACTTGTCATAGTTTATCAAAGCTGGAAACTCCATATCTACAATAAAATATGACTCCTCATTTGGCTCATTTATCACGAACTCTACCGACTCTTCTAGCCTAAATAAATCCTTCAAGCGGACTGAAGTCAGTATCTCCACTTGAGAATCTTTCCTTTCTTGCTCCTTTGGTGATAAATTCTCTACAAAAGATCCTACACCTTCTAAATAAACACATGATTTATCCTCAAATATGAATTGTTCCTTTTGTTCCTTATCCTCCATAAATGAATGGTTTTGTTCCTTTTCCTTACCATCATCACCTTGAGTGCTCAAAAGTTCTAGCTTAGATTCTAACTTTTCAATTCCATGCTCTTTATCCCTTAATAAATGTTCTTGACTTTTAATTGTTTCCTCTTGAGCCCTTATTTTCTCTTCTTGAATTCTAAACTTTTCCTCTTGAGCCTTTAATGTAGCCTCCAACCCCTCTTTCTCAACATAAAATTCCCTTTCTTTTCTTATAAGCAAGTCCCAAACATTTTCGATTTTGGAGAGAATAGCTTCTTGTGTGGCCCTCCATCTTCCTTTTTCAGCCCTAAATTGCTCGTCCTTGCATATATATTGGTTATGAAGACATTGATTCTCGGAGATATAGGCCTCTTTTGAGTATTGTAGTTCTTGATTCCCTCTTTTCAATTCTTCCATTTGTGCTTTCAAAGTCCAAAGAGAATAAGAATCTTCAGCCATGGATGGTGATGAATAAGGATCTTGTGATTGTGCATGCAATCATTCTATCTCCTCTCTTTCTCTTAGTAGATCATTCATTCGTTGTTTTAAAAGAAACAATTCATAATCTTGGACCTCATCTTGCATCATTTTGAAAGATGTTTAGATTTGTTCCTGCAAAGAACAAGCACCAAATTAAAAAAAAATAAAAATAAAATCTCAGACTAACTCAATCAAAGATATTAAACAAACAACACTGCTGTTCCCCGGCAACGGCGCCAAAAACTTGACCGATATTTAGCAAGTGTACTAGATCGGCTAGTAATACAGGGAAATATAGATTAAGACCCCAAATATCGTATCCAAGGGAACATGGATTGTTAAGGATAATATCTATGTATGAATTAAATCAACCTGAGATTGTTTCCCAAATGTTTTTCATTTAAAAGCAAAAATTAAATAAAATAAACAATTAAACAAAACAAAAGCTAAAACATGAATTAAAAACAAAGCAATAACTGGAATTCTTTTGCTAAAGAAACTATCCACCTTAATTTTCATTGTAATGACTTAAATTCAATATAAACAACAGTGATTATGGAAAAACTAGTAATAAAGTAAGATATATTTATTCAAGTATATCATTCTTAGTATTAAACTCATAGACAAATCTAATACTTAGCATGAAAATCTAGTTTTAACTTCCTAAATATTCATTGAAGCCTTTCTCAAGTGATTCAATTCCAATTCATTCTTAGTTCCTCCTCTCTTAGTATTAACCAATAAAATTCACACATAATCATCTCATATTTCGGATAATAATCATGCATAAACATTTAAGAGTTAATCTAAGAACATGCAAATCATTAACTATGTCAAAACTAATTTTTAGTTATTTATTCAATAAACCTAAAATCAATCTCAACACAATCAAAGATAAGAATATGCTTAAAACCAAGAAATAATCAACCGATATTGAAAATTAAGCTCAAAATAAAGTCATAATAATGAAAATATAAGATTTCAAGGTTCCATTAGCAAAAAAAGAAAAACTACTTCCTAAACATAATTAAAAACTAAAAAAAATTGAAAAAAATAATGAAAACATAAAAATAACGTAAAATAACTAAGCCTAATTCTAAGATTTCTCTAATTGATTATACTCATTCCTTCTTTGATGTTTTAGCTTGCTATTTATAGGACAAAGATGTCGTGGATTCCTTCTCAAACTCTTAAAATCAAATAGGAAGCAAACTCTACCAAAAACAAGAAGCTCGAGAAAATCCATCGCGAAGTGGGAGTTTGAACACGTGGCCACGTGATTTCTAGTGTAATTCCACACGTGGCCATGTGTTGTTTTTGTTCTTCCTCACACGTGGTCACGTGTGGTCTTCCTTTGTTTCACACGTGGTCACGTGTTACATGGTTTCTCTTCTTTTCTCCTTTTCACGTGGCCATGTCTTCTTCTTTATTCATTTTCACGTGGCCATGCATCGATCTTCTGCACGTCACGATCACTTTCTCGTATAAATTTTCCATATTTGTAGTTTTGGCCCAAATCTTTGCCCTTTTTACAATTAAGTCCTTTTTTCTTGCAAAATAACCCTGAAAAACACCAAAATTTACAATTAACTTCAAAAACATGAAACTAACAAATTAAGCTCAAATTAAACCTAATTAACACAAAATTAACTTAATCAAACACTTAAAAACATACTAAAAACATCATGTAAATCATCATTATCATGGCCAATGCAAAATTTAAATTGTTTTAGTCCAGAAGGTGCACACGACTGAGACACTTTTGTCCCAGCTGTGCCTAATTTGATTCGGCACGGCTGGGACACTTTTGTATCAGCCGTGGCCATCTTCAAATCTATAAAACTGCATTTTTTTTGTAGAGAAAGAGGGGGAGAGTTGATGAGAGCCTCCACACTTAGATCTAGGGATTTTTCCTTCAATTTTCTTATGTTTTTCCTTCATTTTATGTTGTAGGTTAGATTTAATTCAATGTAAACCTTAGATTATATTTATTTTCCAATCTAAGTTAGGGTTAGATTCAATTTTCTGCATTTAGTTTAAGTTGTGTTCTTCATTTTGCTTGGAGCGTTGAGGGAGGAAGCTTAGATTTGGATTGGAGCTTTACAAGCTACAAATGGCTTCATGGGTTTCCTCTTTCCTTTCTCTTTTTAATTTATTTATGTTTAATTTGTAGTTTTGTTGCTTGGGGATCTTTGAATCCCCTACCCACAATGTGGATCTTGAACTTAATTTGATTTTTACATGAATGAATGGTCTATTTCACAGTTACTTATTTGTATCTCATGGTTTTTCAATCTATTAAATTATTTTTCATGCATGGATGAATTGTTTTTATCATATGTCTTGGATGGGTATTGAGCATAGTGGATTGGATTTTATGAATGATTTTGCTTAGTTTTTCTATCATGAATGCTGTATTATTTTAGACGGCTCCGAAATGGGATTCTAAATGTGCAGTAATTGTGATTTTAAGACTAGAGTATGGTGTGAAATAAATGAGATTTGGGTTGTTTTGCTCCGGAATGGAAAAACAAACCAAACTTAGGATGTTAGACCAGTGCATAGGCTAGTTGTTGGGCTGGCTCCAGAATGGGAAGTTTAGCAACTAGAATAACTGGCTCCAGAATGGGATGCTTGGGATAAGAGGGTTATCCCAAATTCGTTCATGTATGCTTTTAGGTAAAATTAATTCACATTGGGTATGGGGTGGATGAGTGAACCCAAGCAATGTTTTAACTAATGTTTTAATCTCTAGTTTAATTAACTTATCTTTTTTATTTATTTATTTTGTTAATTAGATTTAGGACGCTCTCTCAATCAAAAACTTGGAAATTTATCTTAGATTAACTCGTTCAACTCTAGATATCTAACTTAAAATAGTCTTTATCCCTTGGGTTCGATATTTACAGGTCCTAACTATACCCCACTTTATTACTTGTCGATCTAGTACACTTGCTAGGGTTGCAACAAATACACCTGCATCCTTCAATTGATTATATAAATCTTTAATATTGATAATTATTCTTCATTGTCACCTTGTTAATTTGCCTATACTCAACACACATTTCTAGGGTGCCATCATTCTTTTTAACAAAAAGGATTGGCACTCCCTAAGGCAACACATTGGGTCTTATGAAACCCTTATCCTAGAGCTTCTGTAATTGAACCTTCAATTTGAGCTGTACTAAGTGGAATTTTAATAGATAGCTCTACTTTTCTTTATGGTAGCAAACCTGGTAATTCTTTAGGAAATAAATTCATTCACTACCAGGATATCCTACGAGTTGACCTATTCTTTTTTTAAGTTAAGTACCAAAATCAATAATGCTTCATATCCTTTCCTAAGGAAACATTTAGCATGCATAGCTGAAATTACATTAGTCATGCGACTAGATTAAATACTATACACAAATATCTCTACACAATTAGGGCTTTTAAGTACCGCCATTTTTGAACCGCAATCAACCATGACCCGATGCTTGGACAATCGGTCCATCCTTATTATCAAGTTAAATTCATGGAAAGGAAATTCCTTTAAATCAGCAGCAAATTCATTCCCATGTATCTTGATGTGGCAATTTCCATACACCCTATTCATAAACACACTATGGCCTAAAGGACTAGTAACATGTATGTCATATTTTAGCCGGTCTATAGGTGATATTTTATTAGATTATCCCCTAATGTAAATTTATGAGTAAGTGGAACCAGGGTCTATTAATGTATGCATTTCAGTGTTAGGAAGAGATAAAATACTAGCTTTAACCTTTGGGCATCCTGCTCTTTGTGAGCATACATAGCATAAGCTCGCACTAACCCTCTTATTGTAGCAAGATAATCTATTATCTCAGACACTACTTTGGACTAAGATCTGGGTTGGCTTGATCCACCATGACATCTTTCAAAACCTCTAGGAGGAGTGGGTGCATTAGATGCTCCCCTACTTCCCTCTGATGTTGCTTCTTATCTTAATTCTCATGGATAGTTTGCCATCAAATGATATGTGTTTGTAAGGTCCCAAATAATACCCTAATAAAATTAGGGACATAGTTGGTAATTATAAATTTGTTTTGGGTATTATGTGAGCTATGAAACTGAACGTATATTTGCAGTAAGGGCCTAAATTGAAATAGAAGTTAATGTTAAAGTAAATTTGGTAATTAAAAAACTATAAGTGATTAAAGTGACATTGTGTAAAGATTTTATGAACCATTAGTAGGAGGGTGACATTTAAATTTCTAGAATGATTAAAGTTGGCTAAGGCAAAAATCTACCTCTAAAGTGGTGGCTGTCCATCAGATAGGGAAGAACTCACCATTCCAGCTGCTATTTCTTTCTTTCCCTTCTCTCTTGTATTTAATTCTTAAATTTTTAATGAAAATTAATAAAGAGAAAGGAATAGAGTATTAATTAAAGAATTAAGTAGGTAAAGCTGAAGGTAAGATTGAATTTTTGTTACTTTCTTTTTCTAAATCAGTCCTTATTGTGAAACTAAAGAGTGTAAATTGATTTAAGTTGAGTTTTTAGCTAAAGTACAGGGAAGAATTAAAGGGAAGGAAAAAGAGTAGAAGCTTGGAGTTGCACCTTCCTTTTTTGAGGTAAGTGAATGATTAATTCTGTGCGCATCTAAAGTTTGAAATTGCTGGGCTTTTCCTCTTAATGGTGTTGGTGTTTGGAAATGACTTGTAGGCACTATATATGTATAAGCGTGAATAAAAGCTATAGAATACTACTGTAGGTTCTTTAAAGCTTGCATGAATTAATGTTGAGTAACTCATATGGTTGCTCTTTTCATGTTGGGAGCTAGGAGTAATTTAAAATGATTATAGATGCTGGAACTTGTTATATAAGAGACCAATTGGGACTTGGTAGGTAGTTCCTAAAATTATAATGAAGATAAATGATTTGGATTCTTACTGCTAGGGAGCAGCATTTGAGTTATAGATTCATCTTGAAAAGAATTAATTAAATAGATGAGTTTATGACCTTGGAACTTGATCCTTGATAGAAGTTAAAGTTAGTGGCACAATTGATTTAATTATGGCCTATAGGAGTTTTAAGTGTTGAAGACCAATGTAAGTAATAATCTATAGGAAAACTAAAAATCTCAATCAATCTGGTTGGATTAGGATTCAATCTAGTTGGGTGGTTGGTATTATGCAAGTCCAGAATCAAAATAACTCGATTGTATTTTTTTAATCCAATTAGGTTGTTTATGTAATTCTAATATAGAATAGGGGTCACTCGACTGAGTTGGTCCTCAATCCAGCCAAGTTTCCTTTATAGAATATCTACCCAATTGAATCGATTTCAATCCAGTTAGGCCACTTTTTTATTTTTAATCCAGAATAGGTACCACATAGTTGAATTAAACTTCAATCTAGCCGGCTGCTCTCTTATATTATCATATAATTAAAATTCCTTCTTTTAATATCTGAATTTTATTTCCATGCTTTTAAAGTCATATAAATCTATTATTAATCTATTTCTACAACTTGGATTATTTATTTATTTATTTATCTGATGTTTTGATCTTGAATCCTAATAGGATGTAATGTGAAAACTTTGGTGGTGTTCTTCTCTTTAATGGTTTGATAAATAAATAGGTTACCCCAATGTCTAAAGTTTGATTGTCTGGAATCAATTTCTTAAAAGTATGATTTGAAAGTTTTGGTGTCAGATAATCGGGCATGCTTGAGCTATTTTTATAGCTATTTCTATGACATTATGGTGTCTTTTGAAAGTGGTGTTACCACACCTTCTGAATCATGATTCGTGAGGTTAATACCTCTTATATTTGATACTCATTAAGAGTATCTTTGGTTCTGTATCTATTATTGTACTTTTAACAAAGGTAAGCAATACATCACTTTCCTATAAAGTATATTGGTTTGAATTTATTTATTTAAATTAGATAGCTTCACACTTAGAAGCTAGATCGAAATTCTCAAGTTAAGTTATAAAATGTGAATTATTTTATTTCTTATTTATTTATTTATTTATATAATTATCTATTTTATGCATATTACTTGTAATAATTGTGTAATTATTTTATTATGCAAAATTGCAATTAAACAAGTGTGGGAGTCGGAACAACCACATTGGTCCAATTTGTCTCATATTGGCATCCAACTTAGGATGTCATTTTGGAATGTTGTAATTTCCTATTTAATAGGAAATTTTTGTACGAATATTATCATATCATTTGTAATTAAACCTCATTTATATGTGTGTGTATTTTTTTAATTATTCCTTTGTTAAATTTCTACCCCCTGTAACCAAAGCAAGTACCACTCAGTAGTCTATATTTTCCTTGATGTCATCTAATGCAATGTGGAAAATCTAGTAATCCACCACTTTGGCAAGTTCAGGAACTCTTCCCTATACCGGATGTTATGGTTTGACCTTGTCATCTTCCCTAATAGCAAGGTTACATACTTACTTTACCAGGGAGGCACCTTGCAAATCTTAGGACCTCTTCCCTGTAGATAAACCGCCTTTAGAGAAACCCTTTTGATTTCTCTACATAGATGGCTATTTGGACTAATTGATAAAAGCTCATAGGATGTACAGAGGTAGCCACCACTAAGTGCTCTTTGACCCATTCATTTAAGCCATCTTCAAATTGGTGACATCTAAATGCCTAAGTCAACATTGGCTCGAGTGTATGTTTACTGAGGTTACTGAATTTTTTCTTGTATTCTATTATTGTCAGGTGCCTCTATTTTAGATTTAAAAGCTATTTCCATTTGGATTCTTTATATACCTCTATGATATGACTTTGGTGATGTAGTAACTAATTGCACCAAAAGCTCTTATTGCTTCTTTACGAAAGCATTGAGCTGAATAGTTTATGGGAACCTCATTAGATGAATTTGATAAAGTTGAGTATTGAATGAAGAGGACCTCAAAGTTGTTAGAAGAGATTAAATGCCTTCCTCACCAGATGGTATCTTGTGCAGTTTCCTTACTTCAGGGCCCTGCATATGATTGGTGAAAGCTCGTTCAGAGACACCCTTAACTTTTTGATCCGATAACTTGGAACTTTTTCATTCAAAAATTTAAAAAGAGGTATATCATTGCATCATATAGGGATAAAAAGTGGAAGCAATTTCTACAATTAAGGCAGAGAGGGTTGTCTGAGGTTAAATATGAAAAAGAATTCAATCATCTTAGTAAGTATGCTTTTGAGTTTGTTCTAACAGAGGCTTTTTCAATGGTGCCAATTTAAGGAAGGTTTAAATGACTCAATCAAGGAGCATTCAATAGTTTTTACTTCTTTATAATAGGTAAGTTATTATTCGTTGGTTCATGGTATAATGAAAGTAGAGTAGTTCAAGTTTATAAAGAAAAAAGGGCCTAAAGAAGAGGTTTAACTAGTAGAGGTGCTTTTTTGGGAAAAAAAAGACAAAAAGAGTCCTCTATAGGGCAATGATTTGCATCTAAAGGAAGGCATTAGGGCCCTTTTATGCCAGGTGCCTCTGGTAAATAATCTTCTGTCGGGCATGATTTCAGTGCTTCTGAGTGCTTGTAGTATTTAAAAAACCATTGTTGAGCTTATTGATGGATGTTTGGGGCATGTTTTAGGTGTGAAAGTATAAATTATCTGGTTGCAAATTGCCCAGTAGGTGCCATCTAGACTTTATAAGTTAGTAAGGAAGCTTTTAATACCCCATTTGGGGGTAGAGGAAGAGGTAGAGGCTGAGCAAGATCGGTCAATCTAGGTCAAATTCGAAAGCCATTTCAGAAACTGTGGATTAGCCTTTGGTACCACTAGCTATAGCTCGAGCATACTCTATGAAAGATTTGAAATATCCAGATACGCCTGATGTTGTAATAAGTACGGTCTCTCTCTTTGGTTTTAATATGTATGCTTTGATTGATCTTGGCTCTACTTTTATTTAAGGTTTAAGGTTTGATCTATGACATTTTAAGTGTTTAAGGTTTCAGAGGAAATATCAAGATTACTTCATATTTGCACCCAACTTGACCTATAACACAAATAAACACATAAACTAAACAAAAATACATAAAATACATATAATATTAAATAATTAACTACTTAAATAAAAGAAAATACACACTAAATAATAGACATTTTACATGGTATCAAATTCCCCCACACTTAAACATTGCTTATCCTCAAGAAAGAGAAAAGAATGAGAAATTTTAATTACAAGTGAAACTAAGTAAATTATACTATAAAGCATTGCTCAATACGCACTTTGAAAAAAATTAAAATGAAATCAAAAACCTTAAACACTCAAAATGTTAGTAGATCAAATCTTAAAACATGTATTCTAAGTTACCAAGTCACCTAAGTTTACTAAATCCAACATCAAGAATATAGAGTCTTAAAACTAACCATGCTCAAGAGAGAACATTGATCATAAAACTTAAGATTCTAAGATTATTAGTTGCCTTTTAGGACAATTTGCAAGCACTTATACCCTTAAACCAATCTCATGCCATTTTTAGACTGCATTTTTTTCCCATAAAGGCATATCCTTAATTGCATCCATAAAAGGGTATGGTTATAGTGAGTTCCTTCAAATATTTCAAAAACTTGCCAAATTGCTTATCAAGATTCCTTCTAATAAGTCTTTGAGGAAAAGGTAAAACATTTAAATTAATTTTAGGGTCATCTTCCCTAGATGAGGTCATCTTTTCCTTAAATTTATTAGACTTCTTCATCACATCGTCATTTTTATTAGTATTTAAAACATGCTCATCATCAACAATAAGATCATCTTTACCCCTAATGTCACTCTCAATCAATTTCCCACTCCTTAACATAATAGATTGAACCGATTCATGAGGCAAAAATTCTGGTTGACTTAGGAGTTTGCCTAATGGTTTAACACTAGAAGTGGCTTGTTGAGCCAACTGGGTTTCAAGAATCTTATTATGGGTAATAAGTTGATTAATTTTTGTATTTATTTGCTTAAATTGTTCCTCATTTTGTTTGTTAGTGGTCATTTGATGGTTAACAAATTGCTCCATTAAATTTTCAAGATGGGATTTAGGTTATTAGGGGTTAAAAGGTGGTTTGACCGGGAAAGTGAAGTGTTAGGTATTTTGGTCATAAGACTATTATTTGGAGGGTTCAATTGGGCATTTGGGTTAGACCAAGAACCTAGATGGTTCCTCCATTGAGGATTATAATAATTATAATTTTGACCCATCCTATGATTATAACTACCTTGGACAAAACTTACATCCTCACTAGACCCCTCACTACAATTAGCATACATATGAGATCCACCATATTTTTCACATACTTGACTAAAATTTTCAATATTAGATTGAGAATTACTTACCAACTTAGTCAAGGCTTAAACTTTGGCCGTCAATAGATTAATGGAATCTAATTCCAAAAATCCCTTAGCCTTAGCCATCGTGGTTTCTTCTCCCATGTAGCCTTGTGAGGCTAATTCCTCTAACAAAATTTTAGCTTCCTTGGCGATTTTCTCCATCCATTTTTCACCTGAAGCAGCATTTACAATATTTCTATTTTCTTCCATTAGTCCATTGTAAAAGATTTGAGGAATCATCCAATCCGGCAAGCCATGGTGAGGACATTGCCGTTAGAGTTCCTTAAATCTTTTCCAAGATGAATAAATAGTTTCATTAGGCAATTGTTTAAAAGTAGTTATTTGATTTCTAAATTTTTTTGTTTTATGTGGTGGAAAATACTTATGAAGAAAAGCTTGTTTAAGTTGATCCCAAGTAGTGATTGTCTCACTAGGTATACTAGCAAGCCAAATTTGTGCTTTTTCTTTTGAAGAAAATGGAAATAGCCTAAGTCTTATAGCATCATTACTTACTCCATTAATTTTAAATGTAGCACAAACATTAAGAAAGCAAGGATATGAGCATAAGGGTCTTCCCCTTGCAAACCTCCAAATTGGTTATTTTACACCATTTGTATGACTATCGGTTTAATCTCAAAGTTGTTGTTGGCAATAGTCGGAGCCACTATTCCTCCAAAGCTTTATGAGATATTGGGCATGGTAAAATCTCCAAGAGTTCTCCTTTTTTTAATTCGCCATATTTCGAATATTACGACTTTCCTCCAACTTAGCCCATTGTTCTTCTTCTAATTGTAATCTAAGTTCCTCTTGTTGCTTTCTTCTAAGTTCCCTGCACAAAATCACAAGAACTTTCAGTCTAAGATCATTATAACAAAAACTCTAATACTTTTACAAAGAATAAAACAAAACAAAATATAAAATTCATACATCAAAATAACTAATTAATATCATAAAATCCTAAAGCAACTACTACTTTGTTTTAATCAATAAAAATTCATTTAAACCATTCCCCAGCAACCGCGCCAAAATCTGATAGGTATTTAATTGAACCCTTAGTCACACTAGACTGTGTATAGAATGAGTAGGGTATCGTTCCAAAGGGAACGAGGTAAATTTTGTATTAAAATAATAACAAGTAGATGGATAGGTAATGAATAAAATAGGAATCATGCATTTAATTTAATGACTAAACTACTTTAAATATATTAAGTTAATTTTGGATGATAGATGACTGAAAGGATGCTATGAGCATACATTATAACTAAGAGAAACAATTTCATTTAAGAACCAGTAAAACAATTATATGAATGATATGATTGGAGAATTTAGACAAAGTTATTTAAAGCAACTCTCATTGTCTTTAAAAGTGTTTTTGTTTAGAGTATATAAGCATTCTTAAGTTATTATAGAGATGAATAAAAATTATGAAGTTCTATGCCAATTCTTTAACCCCTTAAAGTGAATTCCTTATCTCTAAGTGAACTCGATGCTTCAAGTAAATTCATTTGTTTTTCCATCAAAGAATTCTAACTCTCGTTGTGAATAAATTGACTAACATATTAATTATTGTGATCAAACATAATAAGCAAATCAATGCACCCAAATAAATTTAAATCATACTTCATTCATAAAGATAATAAACATATCTAAAACAAATTGTACTGCATAGTTATAGTGTACAAAAGAACTTAGCCAAATACACATTTGAAATAAAAATGAATAGGAGAATAGAAACATCATCACTCCCCAGGGTTTACTCTCTAAATAGACCTTCTGATAGATCTTTTCTTTTTTTTTTTGGCTTTGCTCTTTTGTCATCATCTAAAAAAGACTAAGTAAAAATGTTGTCCAAAAATAACTAAACTGTTCTAAGAAAAGCTAATAATTGATTGATCCCCTCTTCAGAGCTTCACTGTCATATTTATAAAGATTAACTCTACAAACATGTCCCTTCAGAATGGTTGTCAATATGAAAAATTGTCCTGAAAGGTCTTGATGGTTGGTTGAGAAATCGTGTGCGAAAAAGTAGCATCACTTGAAAATATGTGTCATTACCAACTCGTGAATGCCTTTATGAGTCGTGAACTCCCTCAGGTTACCCCACTAGTGAACATCCTCCGACTCATGAAGATACACTTCTTTGCCTACCAAGTAGTGAATGACTTCACGACTCGTGAATGTGTTGCCTCTGTTTCACTCATGAACATCTTCACGACTTGTGAGCCTCCCTTGATTCCTTCACATTTCCTCAAGATTACTTCATATTTGCACCCAACTTGACCTATAACACAAATAAACACATAAACTAAACAAAAATACATAAAATATACATAATATTACATACTTAGCTACTTAAATAAAAGAAAATACACACTAAATAATAGACATTTTACATGGTATCAATAGTCCATTGACTAATGTGATATCTGTTACGTAAGCCAGGAGATTTCTTAGGAAAGGTTGTAAGGCTTACTTGGCTTTTGTACTTGATTCCAAAAGGGATAGTATGAAGCTATAGGATATTCTAGTAATAAAAGAATTTTTGGATGACTTTCCTGAAGAACTACCTGGATTTTTCCAATGAGGGAAGTAGAGCTATCTATTAAAATTCTATTGAAAGTAGCACTGATTTCCAAAATATGTATAGGATGGCTCTATTGAATTAAAAAATTGAAAATTTAGTTGCAGGAATTGTTAGATAAAGGGTTTATAAGACCTAGTATCTCTCCGTAGGGAGCGCTAGTTTTGTTTGTAAAGAATGAGGATGGTACACTTTGCATGTGCATTGATTATCGATAGCTAAATAAGGTTATGATAAAAAACAAGTAATCGTTACTATGAATTGAAGACTTGTCTAATCAACTAAAAGATGTTAAAGTATTTTCTAAGATAGACCTAAGGTTTAGGTATTACCAGCTTTGGGTGAAAGAAGTGGGTACAATGAAGACTGCATTTAGGATTCGATATGGACACTATGAATTCCTAGTGATGATGTTTAGGCTAACTAATGCCCTGGCTACATTTATAGATCTAATGAATAGGGTATTTAAAACCTACCTCAATCAATTTATGATGGTTTTCATAGATGACATATTGTTTATTTTAGGAATGAACAAGAACAAGCCCAATACTTTCGAGCTGTGTTATACGTACTGAGAGAGAAACAATTATGCTAAGTTGAGGAAGTGTGAATTCTAGTTAAAATAGATATCTTTTCTAGGGCATGTAGTATCTTTTGAAGGCATTCAGGTTGACCTTGAGAAGGTGAAGGCAGTTATCAATTGGAAATCACCTCCGAATGTAACTAAAATAAGAAGTTTCTTAGGGTTAGTTGGATATTATCAGTATAACATCTCCTTTGACTAGATTATTATAGAAAGGGGTAAAGTTTGAATAGTCCGTAAGGTGTTAGGTTAGTTTCAACAAGTTAAAAAGAATGTTGACTGAAGCTCTTATGTTAGTGTAACCAACCTCCAATAAAGAGTATGTCATGTTGAATGATGCTTTTAGAAGTGGGTAAAGATGTGTTTTGATGCAATAAGGTAAAGTGGTTGCATATGTTTCTAGCTCATCAAAACTGCATGTGTAGAATGACCCCACATATGATTCAAAATTGGCTGCAATGGTGTTCATTCTAAAAATCTGGCGACACTACATATATGGTAAAAAATGTAAAATATTTATAGATCACAAAAGGCTAAAGTACTTATTTACCTAGAAATAATTAAATTTGAGACAGTGATGATGGTTGGAGCTTTTTAAAGACTATAATTACATTATGGATTATCATCTTAGCAAGGCTAATGTAATATTTGATGCTTTAAGTAGGAAGACAATCACAACTTTAGTTTTACAATGAAGAAGTTGGAGAATAGCATCTGATAGAGCCTTGCTAGCTTAACTGAAAGGAAAACCCCATTTGAGGCAAGATATTTTTTATACTTAGAAGCATGATGAAAAGATTCAACAACTGGTACTACAAACAAAAAAAGAAAAACATTCTAATTTTCAGTAAGAGAAGATGGAAGTTTATACTTTAAGGGTCGGTTATGTGTTCCGATTGATAATGAGTTGAAGGCAAGGTTAATATCCAAAGCCCACAATTCTATTTTTACTATGCATCTAAGTGGGAACAAATGTACAGGGACTTCAAGCTATATTATTGGTGGCCTAGAATGAAGCTAGATATGGTGGAATATGTGTCAAAATGCCTGATGTGCTAACAGGTTAAAATTGAACATCAAGTTCTATTTGGTTTATTAAATCTTTCTGAATCCCATAATGAAAATGGGATAATATCACTATCAATTTTGTAATGGGACTTCCTCTTACTCAAAAGAAGCATGATGTGGTTTGGGTAATTATAGATATACTTACCAAATTAGCCAATTTTCTGCCTGTTAAGCTTGATTATCTAATGGATTGGTTTGAAAAATTATATGTGAAGGAAATAGTAAGATTGCATGGCATGCCATTCTCTATTATTTCTAGTCATGATCCCCGATTCACCTCGAGGTTTTGGAAAAGTTTGTAAGCGGCATTAGGTACTCAACTTAATTTCAGTATTGCTTTTCAATCTCAAACAGATGGCCAATCTGAGAGAGTAATTCAAATTTTAGAGGACATAATTCGGGCCTGTGTACTGGAATTCCCGAGCAGTTAGGATAAGTATCTAACATTTATGGAGTTTTCTTACAATAACGGATATTAGACTAGCATTGATATGTCACCTTATGAAGCATTGTATAGTGGAAAGTGTCAAAACCTGTGTGTTAGACTGAACTAGGTGAAAGTAAGATGATTAGACTGAAAATTATAAGAGATATTGAGGAAAAAGTGGGCATTATTTGACAAAAACTCAAGGCTATTTAGGATAGATAGAGATCTTATACAAAACTAAAAAGAAAAGATTTTGAATTTCAAGTAGGAGATAGAGTTTTCTTGAAGGTATCACTTTGGAAAAATGTTTTATGTTTCGGAAAAAGAGGAAATTTGAGTCTAAGATATATATGACCTTATGAAGTATTAAAGAGAGTTGGACCTGTGGTATATATATTGGCTCTCCTAGTAGAATTATCTAAGTTACATGATCTATTCCACATTTCTATGTTAAGAAGATAGTGGTCAAATAAATATCATAAAATTCCAATCCAAGATATTTAGGTACAACTAGATTTTTCTTATGAAGAAGAACAAAAAACTATATTAGTCAAAGAGGAAAGGAAACTTCAGAACAAGCAAATTCCATTGGTAAAGGTATTTTGGCATCATTATGGAATTGAAGAAGTCACCTGGGAACCTAAAGCTGTCATGTGATTGCAGTACCCATAATTATTTACCTTAGGCATAAATTTCGAGGATGAAATTCTTTTAAAAGGGAGATAAATGTAAGGCTCTAAATGATACCCTAGTAGAATTAGAGATGTAGTTGGTAATTATAATTTGTTTTGGGTATTCACCGTATTATGTGAGTTATAAAACTAAACGTATATTTGTAGTAGGGGCCTAAATTGAAATAAAAGTTAGTGTTAAAGTGAAATTAGAAATTAAAAAAATTATAATTGATTAAAGTAACATTGTACAAAGATTTAATGAACCACCAATAGGAGGGTGACATTTAAATTTCTAAAATGATTAAAGTTGGCTAAGGCAAAAATATGCCTTTAGAGTGGAGGCCGTCCATTAGATAGGGAAGAAGTCCCCTATTTTAATTGTTGTTTCTTTCTTTCCTTTCTCTCTTGTATTTAATTCTTGATTTTTTGTTGGAAATTAATAAAGAGAAAGGAAGAGAGTATTAATTAAGGAATTAAGTAGGTGAAGCTAAAGGTAGGATAGAATTTTTATTACTTTCTCTTTCTAAATTAGTCCTTGGCATGAAACTAAAGAATGTAAATTGATGTAAATTGTTATGTTTTTAGCTGAAGTGCAATGAAGAATTAAAGGGAAGGAAAAAGAGTAAAAGCTTGGAGTTGTACTTGTTTTTTTTAAGGTAAGTGAATGATTAATTTTGTGCACATATGAAGTGAAATTGTTGGACTTTTCCCCTTGATGGTGTTAGTGTCTAGAAATGACTTGTAGGCACTATATATGTATAAGCATGAGTAAAAGCTATAGAATACTACAACAAGTTCTTTAAAGCTTACAGGAATTGATGCTGAGTAACCCACTTGGTTGCCCCTTTCACGTTAGGAGCTAAGGGTAATTTAAATGATTTGGATACATTACTGATAGGGAGCATAATTTAGGGTATGGATTCATCTTGAAAAGAATCAATTAAATAGATGAGTTTTTTAACCTTGGAACTTAATCCTTGATAAAAGTTAAAGTTAATGTGACAATTGATTTAATTATGTCCTATAAGAGTTTTAAGTGTTGAAGACCAATGTAAGTAATAATCTATAGGAAAACTAGAAATCTCAATCAACCCGAATGGATTGGGATTCAATCCATCAGGGTGGTTGGTATATTACAAGTCTAAAATTAAGGTAACTCTGCTGTATTATTTTCAATCCAACTGGTTTGTTTATGTAATTCTAATACAGAATATGGGTCACTCGATCAAGTTGGTCTTCAATCTAGCCAAGTTCCCTCTTTAGAATATCTACCTGGCTGAATCAATTTCAATCCAGTCGGGTCACCTTTTTATTTTCAATCCAGAATAGGTACCACCCGATTGAATTGAACCTCAATCCAGTCGACTACTATGATGCCCCAAGAATTACCTTGGAAGGATTAAAACACATATACGTATGTGTTGTAGTGTATAAGGATATATAAAAGTGTTAATTATATAATGAGGACATGATCAGTATTTATGTAATTATTAAAGGTATGTAAGTAATTGTATAATTAGTGATTATGCTATAAAAGAAGGTTTAATTGAAAGAGGAAATGATGACTTAAAATGATTTGTAAATAAAATGGTAGAGAGGGATTGAAAGTAAATTGGCTAAGAGACCAAAAGAGTTACACCAATGAGAAGCCAACATTTAGTTCTTATAAAATGAACTATAATTGATTTAGGTAAATTTTTCTGCCTTTGGATAAAGATGGCTGGCCATTCTTGGCAAAAAATGGCCAAATGTTTTTCTCCTTCATCCCTTCCCTTCTTCCTCTCACAAGCTTTACAAAATTCTGCTCTTTGATGATGTAAAGAGAGAGAGAAGGACTCTTTAGCACATTGGCGCTAAAGTTAAGGCCAGTAAAAATAGATTTAATTCTTTTAATTTCTTCCTTTATATTCATTAGATTAAGAAATCAATAGATGTATGACAATGAATGGTACTTTTGTGAGATTAACTAAAGAATATTTAAACAAAGGCCAAGATAGAGATGAGGAGCAAGAGAAGAAAGAGAGAAGCTTTAAATGAAGTATGAGAACTCCCTTATTTTGTATTTGAGGCATACTTGAATGTGTTTACTTATATGAAATTAACAGGAAGCATGATTGACAAAATTAATTATATGTAAGGATATATATATAGCATAGCTATTGTATATTGTATCAATGGGATTAGGTATGTAGTAATAGTAATGTACAATGTATATGTATGGAATAAGTCAGTAACCTAACATAAGAAACATGCACTTTGCATAATATATGAATCAAATACAAATAAATGAATATGCGAACTCAATGTGTTATATTTGATATATAAATGTACCGCTAGTTATTAGTAACTATAAGTTAGTAAATATATATGAAATGTGTGATCTAATTTCTTGGTATATGCCTATTTCTATTCTACCAAGCATGAATATGATATGCATGAATATAGACTAGACATGTGATTTTACTTAATATAGTCATCAATATGTACGATATATGCTCAAGTTGAGGATGTGAACCGAATTAGTATCAAACATAGTTACTTGTTATAACATATAGTAAAATGCTTAAGAACTAAGTGGTTCTGATTCTTAATTTCGGGATACGTAGGAAGGTTTTCTATCCAAAATTAATTAACATGATTCCTTTTCAAAAGCTGTAAGGGATCAATTATCTCATTTTTATCCAAAATACACCCAAAACTCTTTTATGTAAATATGCATGCGAGGACTAATGTCCTTATCCAAATGAACTTAATTACTTCCCTGATTTATGTATGATTTTATCTTTATGTTTGTTCTTGTCTTCTTTAATGCTTTTTATGCTATGCTTTTACAGCTTTTCATATGTATACTTTATAGCTTTCCAATGTGTTTGAGTGTATCTTACTTTTCTAAGCATGATAATTCATGTGAGGAAAGAGGAAAAATAAATTAATCACTAAAACTCATTTATACAATGTTAACCAAAAGTATAAACAAGAGTGAGGTTCCGAACTATCTCTGGTTTCGGCCTCATAAGGTTGAAATTCACTTTTCTTGTAACTTGGTATTTTGAGAAATAGTGTGTGTGTGTTGGCTGAGAGAGAGAGAGAGAGAGAGAAGAGCCCCCTTTCCTTGTCTAGATCCAAGATTAAAATCCCAAAGGAAAAATCTTTCTCTTGATAAGTATGAAACCAAATTTTTTCAATTCTCTTTTCCCCCTATTTTTGTGTTCAAAAGTGTTAAAATGGTTTTCAAGAGGTGAGTCGTGGCTCACGAATGAGCCACGGCCTTGACTCATGAGTCAAGGTGGTAACTCACAGTCTTTAACTTTGACTTTGTCCATTGGCCTTTTCAACCCCTAAAATCCATTTTAACGTTGTTGTTTGAGGGAAAAGAGGAAAAACACCTAAAAAGAATTTTTAAACATCTAATACCTACAAGAAAGATCAAAAGAATTTGGAAATTAAACATAAAATTTGGGAGAAAGCCTGGCATTTCCATTGCTTGTTTATTTATGATAAACAGTTTTCTTATTAGGTAACTTTGATCAAGAGTCGTCTTAAGACCCAATGTCTATAGATATATGCTCGAGTTGAGGTATATGAATTGAATGAGTAGTATTAAGCATAGTTACTCATTATAACATATAGTAAAATGCTTAAGAACTACATGATTTTGATTGCCAATTTTGGGATACGTAGGAAGCTTGGGATACTAATTCTTAGTCTAAACCAAATACTAGATGGATTCTTAAGTATTTTAGTGTCAGTGACAAGTTAGGGAGGTAACTTGAAATGGAGTTTTAAAGTGGTTTTGCCTTGGTTAGAATGAACCAAAGTGATAGATGAGTTGATAGACACTTAAGTGTCAGTGACAATTTAAGAAATGGAAACTTAATATAAGGCTTATGAGTAATTTTGCATTCGATGGTAATGAGTAAATAGTTGACATGAATATATAGTTAAGAGTAAGTAATTATAGAGAATTATTTAGTGTAAGTGTCAAATAAGTTATAGAAGAGTAGAATAATATTCATGATCGACTAGTTCAATAATAGGCCAAAACAATGTTAGTATGTAACAAGTTATGTATTGTTTAGTTATATTTAGTGATAATTATCAAGCATGACTTAGTTTAAACTATTTCTTGAATAGGTAATAGTTGAAGGATGTGCATTAAAGGAAGATCAATAAATTCAAAGAGTTCTTCTAGATATAGATTATAGTAAAAATTATGTAAAGTACTACATTTTAGATTAATGTATCCTAAATTAATTTGTAAAGAATGTATTATTTGCTTATGTAACATTATTGTATACATTGTAAAAGCTTACTTTATTTAAAAAAGTTGTTTTGTATAAAGTTGATTTAGAACATAAATTGTGTATTGTTAGTTGGATTTGGTTATATTATTCTGTGCAATTGTAACACCTATGTATACTCCTAAGGGGTATTAGGGTGTTACGGGTACCCTCCTACTTTATCATATAATTGAAATTCCTACTTTTAATCTCTGAATTTTATTTCCATGCTTTTAAAGTCATACAAATCTATTAGTAATCAATTTTTGCAACTTGGATTATTTATTTATTTATTTGATGTTTTGATCCTAAATCCTAATAAGATGTAATTTGAAAACTTTGGTGGTGTGCTTTTCTTTAATGGTTTGATAAACAAATAGGTTACCTCCATGTCTAAATTCTAATTGTATGGAATTAATTTCTTGAAAGTATGATCTAAAGGTTCTGGTGTAAGATAATCAAGCATTCTCTGGATATTTTTGTAGTAGCTTATGCGACACTACGGTGTCTTCTAAAAATGGTGTTACCACACCTTCTAAATCATGATTCATGAGGTTAGTACCTCTTTTGTTTGATACTCATTAAGAATATCTTCTGTTCTGTATCTGTTACTGTACTTTTAGCAAAGGCAAGCATTATGTCACTTTCTAGTGAAGTATAGTGGTTTAAATTTATTAGTTTAAATTAGATAGCTTCACGCTTAGAAGCTAGATGGAAATTCCCAAGTTAAGTTATAAATTGTGAATTATTTTGTTTCTTATTTTTTTATATAATTATCTTTTTACGCATATTACTTGTAATAATTATGTACTTATTTGCTTATGCAAAATTGCAGTGAAACAATTGTGGGAGTTGGAACAACCACATTAGCCCAATTTGTCTCATATTGGCATTTGACTTAGGAATTTAAATTCTTGTGTCATTTTGGAACATTGTAATTTCTTATTTAAGAGGAAATTTTTGTATAAATATTATCATATCATTTTGTAATTATACCTCATATATGTGTGTGTGTGTGTATTTACTTAATTATTCCTTAGATAAATTTCTTGCTCTATAAATATTATGAAATTTTTTATTAGATGAGTTTCTCATTGTTATGCATCACATATACTTTTAGGAGTGTATGAGTGTTACAATGCCCCCCACAACAAAAGCAAGCACCACTTAATTGTCTATATGTGCTCTAATGTCGTCTGGTGTAATGTGGACACTCTGGTAATCCACCACTTTGGCCAATTAAGGAACTCTTCCCTATACTAGATTTTGCGGTCTAACCTTGTTGTCTTCCCTTAATAATAGGGCTACGTCCTTACTCTACCAAGGAGGTACCTATTTTGTGGTCTGACCTTGTCGTCTTCCCTTAATAACAGGGCTACATACTTACTCTACCGGGGAGGTACCTTGTAAATTTCGGGATCTCTTCCCTATAGATGAACTGCCTTTAGAGAAACCCCTTTGATTTCTCTAAATGGATGGCTACTTGGACTAACTGATAAAAGCTCACAGGTTGTAGAGAGATTGCCATCAATTAGTGCTATTTCATATGATCATTTAACCATCTTTAAATTGGCGACATCTAAATGTCTCTGTCAACACTGGCTCGGGAGCATATTTACTGAGGTGACTGAATTCTTTCTCATATTTTGTTACTCTCAGGTTCCTCTATTTTAGATTTAAGAGCTAATTCCATTTGGCTTCTTTATATGCCTCTATAATATATTTCTTTTTAAACTCTCAAATAAAAAAGTCACTTGTTATCGAATCAGGTAACTGTGGTTGTTTCACTACTAACTTCCACCAATCATATAATGTTCCTTGGATTAGGGAAACAACACATGTAACCATCTATTTAGGTGGGCACTAGATTTCACCAAACACTCTTTCAACTTTCTCTAGCCAAAACTCTACTTTTTTTACTCTTTTAGAGTGGTGCTCGAGAAATCTTCAGCTTTATGCTTTTTTATTACATCGATAGAAGCTTTTGGTACGATCATCCTTTGAAATATCTAGATCATGTCTTGTGAGATCTTTAATAATGCTTCCCTGGGGACTAAAATAGTTATATTGCCCCGGGAAGCCATAAAAGGATCAGAAGTTGATGGGTTCGTTTGCATTGGAAGGTTGCTCTTGGTTATCTCTTCTACTGCTTCTCTTGATCCTTCTATAATCTACTATCTTTACTTCTTTTACTTTAATTCTTCCTGCCTTTCCTCATGTGGTTTTTATTTTTTATTTTTTCATATTTATTCAAATAATTTATTTTATTTATTTTTTCTCATAATGTTTCACTTTTCCATCCCTTATAAGTGATAAGTTTTTGTGAACTCTCTAATATTTTATTGGTAAAGTATATCTATAGATCTTTAAATTATTACATTGTTTACATTGAGTTCTCAAACTAAAAAAACTTTAAATTGAATCCTTTTACTTTTAATGTTGGTTACATTAGCAGGAATAAAAAGAGTTCAAAGAGACTGCAACAATAAATTTGTCAGCTTGAATGAAAAATGTAGCATTACTATGTATGGAACTACAAGAAAAATGCCTTTAATGAAAATAAATCCAATCATTAAAAGTCAAAATTCGGCCATTAAAGAATTATAACGACTAAAAAAACCATCGCTACAAGCTCTGTAGGTGAAAGTATAGACAACTAGTCTTTAATGCCTATAATGATTGGAAAGATTCTAGTTGTTAAATAATGATTTTTAGTGATTGAATTTTCCCTTCACTAATTGTGTTTACTTTCAACGAAGAAAAATCCAATCATTAAAAATTCCTTTTGGCAATCAAATTTCCCCTTCGCTAATTATGTTCACTTTCAACGATGAAAATTCTAGTCATTAAAGATTTCTTTTAGAGATTGGATTTCCCCTTCCCTGAATGTGCTCACTTTCAACGAAGGAAATTCCACTCGTAGAAGATTACTTTAGCAATCAAATTTTCCTTCGTTGAAATTAATTTCGATTATTAATATTAAAATTTCAAAATAATTAAAATATAATTAGAAATACATTTAACCGGCTAATAGAAATAATTTTATTTGAATATTACCTATACACACAATTCACACACAAAGACACACACACACACACACATATATAAATTACAGATATTTAGATTCAATATCTAATGGTACATTAATGACACCATACAGAAAAAGTGAAGTCAGACTACTACTGATAGACTTCTATTAACAATATCTAATGGTACATTAATGATATTGTGATGCGTGCTAGAGCCATCGCTTGTTTTTAGGTTTGCTCTCGGAAGCCTGCTCGTTTTTGGTAGTCAACCTATAAAGAGATCTACTAATGGGCCCAAAAGAGGAAGGTTTTATGGAGTTATCACCCAACAGAATGTCAGGAAATGATTCTCGACCTTTAGATGTCCAAACAGAGATTGGTGTTCGAGGTATTACTCTTATTAGGATCTTACTTAGGTGTTATTTTATAATTAAGTTTTGAGTTTAATCCACTCTTCTCTCTCACATGATGCAAATCAAGAGAATTAAATAAACATCCCAAGCAAAAAATAAAAGTAATAAAAAGGAATAAATAAATTATGGCTACTTAAACTTGTTATAGAAGAAAATCATCCAATAATGAAACTAAAATGATATACATATATAAATTGGGATATTTGCTTGGATTGAAAACATTGGTTGCCTCATGCATATTTTACAAAAATCATCTTTTTATCTTTTATATGGCTTTGGATGGAAAATTAGACGTTGGTCCAAGTTTTGAAGAAAATCAAAGTTATTTAATAGAAATTGTTTTAAGTTCCATTTCCTTTTTAGCCAGCACAAAATGTCATTTTTTACTAGCTATTACATCCCTAAAATAAAATACATCCAAAAGATACCAAAATAATAAAATAATAAAATAAATAGAATAATAAATAAATAAAATGAGATAATCGCATAGGAAGGTAGTGATCATCCAAGTAGGGCACGAATCCTAATGTAAATAGCCTCGCAAAATCTCCCAAGAAAGAAGGAAATTGCACACTCACAAGAAACCACAAAAGGGCAAATAAATTAACATTGTACAAATAAATAATAAAACGCATAAAAGGGAATCATTAATTTAGTCATGCATTACAAAATAAAAATATGTACAGAAAATAAAATAATATGCAGAACGACAAATAAATATTTATGGAACTAGAAAAGGAATACAAATATAATAAAATACATGCATAAATGCCTAAAATATCAGCCATGGACGCCCCTAGAAGGGTGATGAATGGCTATGACTGAGTGAGGGACAGGACGAGGAGAAACTCTCACAATGCCCCGCTTGTCACTTTGATAGATGGCTGTCTATAGAGGTTTTTTCCTATCTATCACTCACAAGATAGAGCAAAATGCAAAAAAAAAAAATACCAAAAACCATACAAAATTATAACAAACCTTAAATACTAAAAAATCAAGACCCAAAACATGTCAAAACAAGATTGTAACCCTATATCATGCATTAAACACACTAAACACTCACCATTTTACAAAATTACAGAATGAAAAATAAAGCTTGAAGTTACATAACAATGGAGGAATCTTTATTTATTCATGCCATTCACATGCACATTGATCCAGACTTGTATTTTATCATACTTTTAAGCACACCAATCAATAAAACACAACATATAAACACAATCATTTCAACAAAAATTAACATGATCATGCATAGCAATTTTAGAGAGAGAAAATAAAAAGAGAGCCTAAATTATTACCCTAAGGAGATATTCTTACTTTGAATTCCTTGTAGTGGAGATCACCACTCTGATTGTACTTTTTATTTTCCAGAAAATTAAATGATTATTTGTTGTGTTTTTGTGTTTGGATCAAAAGAGTTGTTAGAGCAAAACCTTCTTAGAGAGAGAGAGAAATTGATTTTATTCTTCCCTAAGAATGCCTCTATATCTAATGTGATTCCCTCTTGGAAACCCTAAAAATATTTTTATTTTTTATCTAGGGTAGAGTTCGAGTTGGATTCGAACTCCAACTTCCTAAATTTGGAGATAATCTCCCCCTAAAATTCGGGCAGAAATATGTGAAAATCATGTCTTCCTATTTTTTAAATTCTAAAAATGTGGTAAGTCTGGAAAAAAACTCACAAATGGGTGCCCTTCATCGAGGGCAAGCATTTTTTAGGCAAAAATCCCAAAATTACAAAAATGTCCCTAATCTGACCTGGACAGGAGAGAGAAGGCCAGGGACAATTGTCCCTCATATGATAGATGACCGTCTATCACTTCTGAAGGCCAAAATTAGGGTTTTTCATGTTCTTTTGCTGAAACACTTAGAAACACTTGAAAAATCATAAATTTTTTTAGAAAAAAGTGAGAAATTCACAATCGGAGGTTTGAGATCCATACCTTTTGATTAGCTCCTGGGGTATGCAGAATCAGATTGTTTGAGTAATGCTTGGCTGGTGTCATCTGTTGACATAACTAACCTTTCAGTTGTGTTGATCGGGGCCCCTTGTGGGTGCAGGTACCCCCTTGAAACAATATTTAATTTGAGGAATTTCTTGCAAATATGTATTTGTGAAGAGTCATTGACATGCTTAAAGCATATATCCATCTTGGAGAGGTTTCAATTTTAGATTGTGGTATTGGCTATGTTTTGTACACTTCCCAATGACTATGTCACTACTCTGCAGATTGGTACCGATGTAAGGAAAAATAATAAATTAAATGTAAGAAAACATATTGTAGAGTCTAATCCCATTGCTTGATAGCCTCTTCTATGGCAGTCAATCTCCTGGATATGTCATTAGATTAGGGCGCTAATGATAGATGCATCGATGGTACAACATATGAAAATGCCTTCAGGTCTACTAGAGGTGGTGGTGTAGTCGATGTAGTTGCACCTAGATGTCCATGAGGCGGAGGAGAGGTAGGGGTGCATACCCCCATATGCCCATAAGGAGAAAACCTTCCCATCTTTCTAGCTAGCAACTGCTGATGTCTGATAGGCGATTGAGGATATGTTAATGGCTGGGGTGTGACCGAATTCTGGCAAGTATACTAGATTGGCTAATAATATAGAAAAATATATTTAAGACACTAAGAATATTGAACCAAAGGGATTGTGAAAAAATTGTGTATTTCAGATTTTATAGTGATCAATGTGTACCATAATTCCAAAATTTTAGAGAGAATTAACTAACTAAATCAAAAGAAGAAACTAAACAAGTAAAGTAATGAAACTTAAGCACATAAGCATAAACTTAAACAAAGAAAAATATAAAAGATGATAAAATTCAATATTAAAAGGCACTTCTGCTAAAGAACTATACACCTCAATTTCTACTGCAATGACTCAATTAAATATAACACAAGTGATTAAGGAAAACAAGTATTAAACTCATATATCTTATTTAGAATATCATTCTAAGTACCAAATCCTCTATTTAGGAACAATCCAACACTTAGCATAAGAGTGTGGTTTATAAACTCCTACACTTTCATTAAACCCTCTCTCAAGAGATCCAACTTTAGTTTATTCTTAATTCAACTTTCTTAGTCTTAATTATACTCTTTACCAATACATAATTACCTCAATCCTTAGAACATAATAATGCATTTACTTAAGCAAATTAAACCAAAAACATGTAAATCATAAGTCATAGATGAAATTGATCATTAATTATTTATTCAATACATAAATCATCAATTCAACAGAACTTAAGATAAGAATTAGCTTAAGAACTAAGAAATAACACACTTGTATTAAATTAAAGCTCAAATCAAAGTCATTATAATAAAAGAATAAGGGTTCGAGCATCCTTCAATAAAAGTAAAGAAAACCACTCATTGTTCATCTTAAAAATAAAAGAAAACTGAAATTAAGAGATACAATACATATAAAGCTTCAAGCTTCTTTTGATGTCTTCTCAGAATATGTAAAATTCTAGCTTCAAATCCTAAGTTCTCGTACTCTTGAAAACTACATCAAAAACTATAGTAAAATTTCGTCTCCCCTCTTATTCTGGTGTTTAAGTTTGCTTAAATACTTTGGAGTGAAGAGCTTAGGTGCCAATTAACTTCCTAAACTAGAAGAAAATAGACATTGATCGTAATAAAAAGACTTCCCCTCGGTAGAGGGCCTTTTTCCTCTATAAAGGGCCTCAATTCCTCTATCACTTATGCCTTCCCTCGGTAGAGGGACTTTTTCCCTAGGTAGAGGGACTAATCCCTTTGGTAGAGGGAAATTCCCCTAGGTAGAGGGAAATGTTACTGGAACAAACGTGTTTCTTCTCTTCAAAATTCCTAAATTGCTCTAATTTCTTCTTTTCTCCAAATAACTTCCTTATTTCTTCAATTAAGCACCTAAAAACACCAAAATGAAATTAAACTTACATAAATCAAAAATTATAAAATTAAACACACAATTAACCAAATTAACACTAAAACATTATCTTAAACACCTAAAAACACACTAATAATACAGTTATAATGCATAATTACCAAGTACCTTATACTTAGTCTTTGCTATCTATCAAGTAAATTTGAACAAACCAACTTCTTAAAATAATGAAACTCCAACCAAGAATCATGTATTTCAAAACTATGCTTAATAAATAACAAAAGCACTTAATAAAAATTTAACTAGATTAAATTAAAGCAAGACAATATGATATAGTTTCTATGTGTGTGTGCAAGGCCAAAACATTTTAAGCTCTTTTCAAAATTAAAACACCAATGCAAATTTATAGTCAAACTTAGAATTAATGTACACCTAAATGTATAAATAGTTTCGCACTTGAAACTCTACAAACACCATAAGCCTCTCATTTAGTACCAGAACTCGAAGGTCATATCTGCTAAACAACTCAAAAGCAAACATATAATCACTAGGTCTTCAATGTGTTGTAATATGGTTAGGACAATGGTTACAAAGAATGGACAAAGACAAACAACTAGAATAGCCACTCTTTGGTTGAAAAGAACGACATTTCTAAAATTCACTACACTAACTCAAAAGTATATGGCTTAACCAAACTTGCTTGCTTAACCCTTTATACACAAAGCACTCTTAAAAGAAAAGATTATTGAAACTCCTCTCAATTTCACAATTCATCCCATTTTAGAAGTCACAATTCCCTTCCCTTGTAAATACCCCACACTTAAAGTTTGGCCATATACTGCTAGCTTTATTGCAAACTTCTTTCTTTTTCTTTTCTTTTTCTTTCTTTCTTTCTTTCTTTCTTTTTTTATGCTAGCTTCATTGCTAGCAATCAATGATAATATGGGTGTTTACAAGGTCAATTTCCACTATTTACTTGATTCATCAATAACTCTTGCCAATAATACCAAAAATCCTTTTCTAACTACACCTTTTAAAATACCCACAATGTTAATCCATCCCAATCTTAGAGTGGCTACTCTTAGAAGGGGAGAAAAAAGCTTTTTAGGCTATATGGTAAATAAATGAGCGTAACAAGAAAAATAAATATGGCATGCCTTAAGCATTCCTCAGTAGGCTTAAAATGGCTAACAAGAGACAAATGTACCAATAGGGTAAGAAATAAGTTAAGTTACGACTAAACAAGAAAAATATGCCTAGATCATTTTCTAGCATGTTTGAGTTATTTCTATGTTTTGAAGGGTGGTGAGGAAGGTTCTAGTGTCCTAAAATTCCTTGCTCAACTATTTTAATACACTATTTTTCTTTTATTTCAAAACTGATCTTTAGTGTTCAAAAAGTGAAAACTAACAAATATAGTCCAAGTTGAATGCTAAACTAATTAAAGTTCCATTAAACAACATGCTTGTCTTAATGATAAATAGAGATTTTGACCATAGCACATTCTAAGTTAAAGTTGATTATGTTCAATTTTGAGAAAAAAAACTAAGATGAACTACACTTAATGCAAACAAAAGAACAATTGAACTAGCTATATCATTAGGACTAATAAAAATAGAAAGTAACTAACTACCATAAGACTATAAAAATAAAGACATTAACATGACTACTAAAACAACTTACAAAGTCACTAGTATTAAAATTACAATCAAAGCAACAAATTAATAAAAAGGAAAAAGATAACTATAAAAACAAAATAAAAACACAACACAAAACAAAAAATAAAAGCTTTCATGAATTAAAAAAGAGAAGATTTAGATTTTACTTCCTAAATCTAAGCAAAATTGAACTTAGATAAGCTTTACCCCCTTTTACAAAACCTTATTGTTCGCAACAAAATTTAGCTTGGATCATTGTGGTGGTGTTTACTGCTCCCAAAAAAGCAAGTTGTCGATTTGCTCAGCTTGTACGTCCAACATAGCATTCACTTGGTTCATGTAGTTTACCATTTAGGGAGAATGGGCTCTTCAGATGTTGGCACCTCTTGGTGTTTATGTGTCTCTTCATTTTCATTTTGTGGTTACCCATCGTGACCAACAGTAATCAAGTACAAGTATTCCTCCCTAGTCATCCAATAGCGGTATGGCTTATCTTATAACAACTTCATATGCTTCAACATATCATTATCTATGAATTGGACTTCGCTAAAAGAATCCCCCATATCTAAATACTTTATTGCTTTTGCCATGATAGTGGCAATCTAACCCAAAAGATTACCATAACAGCATTGGGCTTTCTTTGCAAATCTTCTATCTTTTGCCATAGATGAAATGCACCATTTATTCAGATACCCTCAACCATACATCTTAATAGAAGCAATTCACTTGCATTTATTGCACCTAAGCCACTAAGACAAATGTAGAATGTAATTGATACAAATCGGTGCAGAACATGCAGTGCATAATTTTGCAAAGAGTGAGCATTAGTTCGACTCAAATTGTACACCACAAGGTTTATAGGATCTCGAATTACTGCCTAGTTTTCACTCGGGGTTGCATTAGGAAAATCTCCTATCCCTTCCAATGGGAATCCCAAATGCTATGAAAATTTATGAAAAGGCAAAGTATATGGTTTCCTACAAAATTTAAAACTCATAGTGCCACGGTCCTCCTCGTCCTTAAAGTAGCAACAAAAAAATGTGAGGAAGTCTCTTGCAAGGGAGGGATAGACTTCTAGTTGCTTTTTAATAAAAACACCTCAACCTATGTTTCTAGTTAGTGGCTTGATCTTAGCCCACAGGTTTCCATCACTAATATCCATAAAATATTTGTTCAAATAGATTGGCTTGACATAGGTAACAGTCCTAAAGTATTTGTGAAATGTGATATTCTCCTTATCAACATACGGTGGAATGTGCAGTCCAGATGAACTAGAAGCACCACTATGTCTTGTCCTTTTTGGGGCCACTATATAAGGCAAAGTAGCCAAAAGTAAGAGTTTAACAATTATAGTTCGACACAACAATTATAGTTCAACAATTCATCCCAAAAGAAACAAGTCACATTTAGCTCAAGTTCATCCATATCTAATGCACCACATCAAGTAATCAGAAAGTAGAAATTAAGAGTGGAAAGAAAACAATGATATATAGGATTGATTATCATGGTTCAGACTTACCAAAAAATGGAGCAAAAAAGGTAAACTTAGTCATTTAGGCATTTCATCAAACACCTTGTGTGCACAAATGAGCTAAGCCAATGTGAGAACAATGTCAACCCAAAATCAAACCAACAATTCAAAGCAAGCCTTAATCTCAACAATAGGTAAGCTAAGATTAATTAGGATGCAAATGAAACATAAAATTTAGCAAAAATTAGTTCCAAAAAAATTTATGTTTAAGAATAATAAACCCAAATCCAATTCAAACCAAGCAATATAGCATGTAAATTTAAGAATTAAACTAAGAAAATTTCACTTACTTGATTGAATGGAGATGAGAAATTAAGAAAAATTAAGACTTGAACTTAAGTGCCTCAGTGGAGAGAGATGGTGTCTCGGGTGAGGGAGCTAGTTTCTTGGGTAAGGGAGTGCAAGAATGGGCCAAGAGTGGAGTGTGGAGGGATAAGTAAGAGTTAAGGGCCTTATAAAGGGGTTGGTCCCTCGATAAAGGAGAAAGCTACGGGTTCAAAGAGATAAGGGCCCTCGGTAAAGAGGAAAGAATCTATATAAGAGAGCAAAGCTCCCTCGATAGAGGGAATGGCTACTAGACCAAGATAGCAAGGCTCCCTCGGTAGAGGTTATGCTCTCAGGAACACAAGGCCAAAAGCTCCAAATCTAATTTTTCATGCATTTTTAAGCTTAAAGCCTCTAATTTAACTTAATCTTCATTATTTATTTCTTATGCCCCCTCTCAAATTACTTCCACATGCTTAATTCTCTCCATACAAAGCTCTCAAACAAATAAACACAACTCACTCTACTAACTCTCCTCCTTCTATACTTAACCAAATCTTAATCAAAGTCATGTATACACTCAATGAAAACATATATACTTGTTAAATTGCATTTCAAATGCACTCTAAACTTAGAATATGAATAACTCTACCTTTAGTTCATGAATCGGCAAACATAAAAATAAAGCAAATTCACACTTCAACAATGAAAATAACTAAAGAAACACGCAAACAAATCAAAGCAAATTAAAGAGTTTAGTTCTGAATTTATAAAGTCTTCAGCTAGACTTTTAAAACCACCTTACTTGTCATGGAAAACCAAGGTTGCCTCTATAACCTTTAATTGAGCAATATGATAAGGCTTCAGTCTATGGCCATTAACTTTGTACTCACTGTTGTGACCTCAATAAGTGCACTGAATTGACAAGTAATATAGGGGAATATAATTGAGACCTCAGAGTATTGAACCCAAGAAATAAAGCGTTGCTAAGTAAGATATCTAAAGTTAAGCGGCATTAATTCGGGACAAATTCCCAAGTTTTCGATTGAGAGTGTCCTAAATCTAATTAACAAAATAAATAATTAATATAAATAATTAAACTAAATATTAAAACATTAATTAAAAATATTACCAAGGTACTCCAATCCTCCCCATACCTAATGCATTGAATTAAACCACAAAGAAATCTATGGCTTTAATGTGAACAACCCATCTAAACCCTTAGTATCTGATATGAGCTTGAAAAGCTCATAAATGTTATGTTTTCATGTGTATTTTTGTTGAGTATAGTGTTTATTATTTTGGAATTTTATGTGTATTTTGTTTCTTTTATGTTTTTTGTGTGTTTGTGGATGTTTTATAGGAGAAAGGGAATGGTTTATAGCTTAAAGGATATCATTTGGAGAAGGAGGTGAAGAATTAGGGCTACAGAAGCCATTATCGCGAGGGTGACAATATATGGGGGTCGTGACAGCAAGCAAAGGAGAGCCAAGTCAGCAAAATTGAGGAAATCTTGAGCCAAGTCTGAGAGTGTTATGTCGCGAGCGCGATATCCATCGCAAGCGCGACAAGAGGCAGTTGAGGAAGTTAGTTGAATGTGAAGAGTTGCATTTTTTCATCAACACTTGCAACCTTTTGGAGAGCCATTTGAAGGGACATCTCTTTTAGGGATGTACATATATCATTTTGAACAGAATTTTTAGAGGATGATGAGATTTGATTTTGTATTTTGAGAACAATAGTTTATTGTTTTTAATTTTTAGTTTAATTTTCATGATTTGAAGAGAAGGCAAGCAAGGAAGAAGATACCTTTGGTGAAAGGGAAAATGATTAAGAGATCCCCTTCTTCTATTTCTTAATTTTATTTCTTCCTTGTAATCTTTAAATGAATGTTATTGTTGGCATTTGATTTATAAGAATAATTTTCTATTTCCATTTGCATTGTTAGTCTTTGAATGTAGAATTTGCTATTAACACTTTATTAGTATCATTAAAAGTTAAGGAAAACAACCTTATATGGCAATTCCTTTTCTGAAAATCATCACAATGGTTATAAATAGGAGAGTTAGCGAGAGCAACATCTTATTGATAGTTAATAGGGAATTCATTATCAAAGCATAGTTTGAGGGATCGCATGTGGAGATAATTGCTATAGGTTGGTGAATAACCTTAAAATGTGTAATTAGAATCAACTAGTTCATTAACGAGAGTTAAGGATTAGCATTTTAATTACATGTTTTAGGCATTGTAATTCATGTCGAGAGAGTGGATTAGAAATATATTCCAATTTGTCTTACTGATAAGATAAAACATATTAAATGAAATAATGGATTCAAGTGCATGATCATTAGATTTTCATTACCTATATTGTCTTCTTGATTATATTCAACTAAGACTTAATTAGCTTACATGGTAGAGTAGTTTAGAGTTAATTACAATTTATGAACATTTTAAACAAGATTAAAATTAAGTAGTAATAGTGAATAATATCAATCAACATTCCTCGTGGGATTAATATCTGAAGTACTATAATCGGTACACCGTATACTTGCTGTAATTGATGCTTATAGAAATAGCATAACAGTATCCCCTTCCGAAGACTACTACTCTAACTACGCGATTTCCCATTCCAAATCCAATCCAATAGCTAGCATAAGCATGGCTCCCAAGACCTAGATATGAATTAGTATCCCATTTCAGAGCTTACTACTTCAATACCCATCTATTCTTCAACTATTTTTGAATCAAATGCAGTTTGCAAAGAAAGTTTAAGACCTTCAATCCTGAATCATCGAGGACTCTAGATGTAGAAAGCACAAGAACAGAGCATGGCAATACCCATTCCACACAAACATAATAATCATTCATTCAAATGAAATAAAATGATCAAATGCTCAATGAAATAGATAAATGAATAATTACAATGAAGACTAGAACATTCAAACATATATAAATCAAAGATAGGTTCAATCCATTACATAGATATGGGGAATCATAGATCCATTAGTAATAAAACTACAAATTAAACATTAATAAAGTAAAATGAAAAAGGAAAGAAGAAATCCATGAAGTCCCTTGTAACTGATGAAGCCCCAAGTTGAATCCAAGCCTTTTCCTCCAACTCTCCAGCAAAATGAAAAATAGAACTAAAACTAATTGCAGAAAATTTAATCTAACCCTAAAACTTGTATTAAAAATAAACCTAATTTAAAGCTTACATTAAATAAATCTATACTAAAAGAGAAAATAAAGAGAAAACCTTTAAAAAACAAAAGAATAAAACCCTAGATCTAAAATGTCTACTCTTCCTCTTTTAGCCAAATAAAAATACAGCTTTTATAGCTTCTGCAAATGGACACAGCAGAGACAATTTGGTCTCAGCCATGTCCAGCCAGCCAAAATAGTACTGTAGCGTCAAGAAAGTGCAGCCTTTTGGACCGAACAACTTTGAACTTTGCATTGAACACAGCAGAGACAAATGGTCTCTCTTGAGTGCTAAAATGAAACGGTGCAGATTGGGGATTTTGTAAGGCACACAACTGCAACACTTTGGTCTCTGCTGTGTGCAAGTCAAATTTCTGCATAAAAGTCAAAATTACCCCCATTAAACACACCAAAACTTGATAACTCTTAATATAATTTTATTTGGCATAAAAAGAGAAATTTAACACTAAAAACATGAAAAGCACGCAAAACAAGATGAAAATATAGTTATCAAATACCCCACACATAGTTTTTTCTCACCCTTGAGCAAATGAACAAACCGGATTCCCGTATACTCAAACTCAAAGAAAGAAAGAAAAAATTAAGAAAAATTAGAACAACACTTTAGTAGAAGTCACTAAATAAAATCCTAAATCGAAAAGACTCAACTAGACCATACTAGCTAATCTCCTTGTGTGTGTGTGTGCTAGGCCAAAACAATTTAAAATAACTTTCAAAATAAAATTCCAGTGCAATCCGACAATCAAGAAAAGAATTTGTGTGCAAAAGATTACACACACGGTTTCTCTCTTGAAACTCAAGAATTGCCATAGGCCATTTTTTTAGCACTGGAACCTGAAAGTCATCTCCACACATAACTCTCAATATGACAAGATCCTCAAGACTTAAAAGGTTGTAATTTGCTAGGGTATGGCTATAAAGAAAAGATTATGATTCACAAATTAAAACTGTCATTTCTACCTCAACTCACCCCTTTTCTTCTCAAAAGTAAGACTGAACTCTACCCTTATTCAATCATCATTGCTAAACTTAGATATCCAAAATGTAAAACAAAAAGCACAAAGAAGAGGAAGGATTCTCTCTAAAAAATTTTCTAAGATTATAGCTCAATTGGTGTTTAAAGAGCTTAAAATCCTCCTCTACATATCAAGTATCCCACACTTAGATAAAACCAAGATCGCTAACTTTTTTCTTTTTAGAGCAATCATTTTTTTTTCATTTGATAAGCAGGGACTCCACAAATTATCTTTAAACAAGACTACATATTGCAAATTTTTAATCTCACATGGCTATGGCAATATATCCCTAATTTTTTAGTCTAACATTTTAAGCACAACCCTTCATTTCAGTCACTAGCATCTCTAAATAAAAACACTTCTCACTCCTTTCTAGAATGGCTAGTTCAAAAAGAAGGTAAGACAAAGGCTTTTTAGTCTTTTGGGGTTGAAATACAAGTGTAATTCAACAAGAAAATAACTCAGCATGCATTAAGCCTACTCTAAAGGCTCAAAAGGGCTTGCAAAGGGTATAATATTGCAAAGGTAGGTCAAAAGTTTTTCTACAATGGGATTAAGAAACATATTGCCTAAGTCATTTTTAATCTCATTTTCGAGTCATTTACTTGCTTCAAAGGGCGATAAGGAAAGTTTTAATGCTCGAGAATTCCTACTCAATCACCTTCATGCACTGGTTTATATTATTTTCAAAATCAGGCCTAAAGTGCACATTTATTGGGAGACCTATTTGTATTGATTTAATTGAAACTAACCGATAAAGAAAAATTCATTCAACAACTAACCACTCTCTTGCTATTCCAACTAATCTAAATCAAGCTTTCTAATTCTAAGTTGAAGTCCGTTCGCAACAGGAACAACAATGAGGGTAAACTAACTTAAGTGCAAAAGTATGTAATAACAACAACAAACAAAAACAAATATCATAACTAAATTGAAATCAAAACACAACTAAAAATAGAAGTAACAAAATAAGAATATAAACTATATAATTAAAACTAAAACAACTATAAAATAAAATAAAATACAAGATTAACACAAAACATAAAATTACTAGAAAATAAAACACAATAATAGCTAAATGAGGTGGATTAATGTTCATCATGCCAAGATTGATGCAAATATCCAAGGAATGGAGTGCTTGTATTGAAAATGTAGATGAAAAGAGGATAAAATGGGATGGAATTCCAAAAGATGGACATAAAATGGGGTTTTCTAATTGCACACGACTGAGACACCCTTCTGTGTCGAGATTGTACATTGCACATAGTTGAGACAATTTGGTCTCTGCCGTGTGACCCCTTCTAGACCTAAAATTGCACTTGGCACATGGTTGAGACAATTTGATCTCTGACATGTGCACCAAAATTTCTACAAATATTTTTCAAGTTTTGCACCCACTTTCATGCACATTGACACACTCATTTCTAATCTTATTCAGGCAAAAATCAATGCTCAAATGAATCATGACACAATTAGCAACAACACAAGTGAAAACTAAAAATTTAAAAGTAAAAACAAGCAAACAAAATAAACAAGCTAAATAAAGAGTAGGGTTAAAGAATTAGTTTTGGTTTAATGAGTCCTAGCTCGACTCTTATTACTATCTGGTGGCCGAGTTTGTGACCCAAATGTTGGTATTTTTGAAACGTGCTCCTCATTTTGCCCCATTAGTAGGAAAAATTTATCGAAATTCACCAAGGTAGGAAACACAATATCTTTGATGAAGTACCCCTCCACCTTGGGTTGTTAAAAAACATACTCATCTGGCTCTTCTAGCCTTAATAGACTCTTTAAGTTGGACTAAATTTAGTGCTTCCACTTGAGAGTTGAGCCATTTTTTCTTTTTTGGTAAAGAATTCTTCACAAGAGATTGAAATTCAATCTCCAAGCTACAAGCCATTTCTTTGACAATGATTGGTTCCTTTACCAATTCATGCACCCTACACTTGATTTTTTCATTGTCCACCAGCTATGCATGACTCAATTTCTCCTCATTATCACCATCACTCGATTTTGCACCAAAATACTCAAGAACACCAATTTGGATTTCATATTTTTGATTCTCGATTCTTGACTTCTCAATAGAAGCTCTTGAGTCCTCAAAAAATTCTCTTAATTCTTGATCTTTTTCTTTTGAGAACTAATTGTGGCCTTCCATTCTTCCTTTTTAGCTCAAAATTGCTTATACCTACTTATAAGCAAGTCAAGGAGAACTTAAATTTTGGAGGCACTTGACTCTTGTGATATCCATTGTAAGGAAGGATCATTAAAAGATGGCGACGAGTAGATTATTGAAGGTTGATGTGGGTACTACTGTTCTTGCATTTCTCTCCTGGACTCTTCCATTTGCACTCTCAAAAGAAGCAATTCATCATCTTAGACATAACCAAGCATTAGTTGAAAATGAATCAAAATATTGCTGCTAAGAATAACACCAAATCAAAAACAAAGAAAATAAAATTCTCAAACTAAGCTCAAATGGAGATATCAAACAAACAACACCATTTATCCCTGACAATGATGCTTAAACTTGTTGTGACCTCAACAAGTGCAATGAATCGACAAGTAATAAAGTAGGGTATTTTTAGGATGCGACCCTGGGGATAATGGGCTACTAAGTAAGATATCTAGAGCTGAGCAAGATTAATCTAAGATCAATTCCCAAGTTTTTGATTGAGAGCATCCTAAATCTAATTAACAAAATAAACAATTAATATAGCATATTAAAACATTAATTAAAAACATTGCCAAGGTACTTTAATCCTCTCCAAACCTAATGCATTGAATTAAACCACAAAGAAATCTATGGTTTAAATGTGGACAACCCATCTAAACACCTAGTATCTCATTCTGGAGCCTACTACTCTAACTACCCGATTTCCCATTTCTGAGCCCATCTGATTGTAACACGATACATTTATTTGTGATCTCCATATACTATATGCCATTACTATCAACGTTGTGCGGTTACTATTTGTTTGATATAAATTTCTGAAGCATAATGGCTTGTACATCATGTTGCACAACTTGCAATTTGGCAATTTGACACTCCCAAAAGACAACCTCCACCTCTAAAACTTCATTAGCGTCCATAGGACTTCTAAAATCATTCATTCCATCATTGTAACACAAGTATAATTTCCAAATGCATAGCTTAAAAATATACGTATGTAAATAAATTCGTTATGAATTGCATCATACATAACGTACTACATTATAAATCACATATCTCATAAATAATACATAAGTTGTCTAAACTTTGCATCCACAATTGCAACACATGTACTTGCCTTCCTACTTGCTTCCTTTAGGTCCCTTACGTACCTGTCCCTGCACGTAGTCAACAAACCATATGCTAAGCAACATTGTTGCCTAGTGGTGGATACAACTACATAAAATTTCATTTAAATAGATTTATTATTACTATTATTATTATTTTGGTTTATTGTTATTGTTATTATTTTTGTTCATCTAGTTGTATGTGCCTATTTTTTGAGTTTCTGTTTAGTCCTTGTTGACTTTATGTCCTTTCATGTTCATCTTTTTGTTGTCTGATCTCTATTGCTTATAATTTCCACAACTATTTTACATTTACGCCCCTATGTTTCTATTTAATCACATACTAGCTCTGGTACTTTATTCTAATTTCTTCTTCATTTATAAACTTAACTTTGCTGGCATGTGGCTTATGTAATTCAGCTTCAATATTATTAAAATTTATTTTCTTGTTGACTAAATAATATTTTGTTGTACTTAATTCCTTAATTACTCTTAAATGTTCCATCTTTTATGACATTTTTCATTTAGGTCCTTACTTTATCAACTAACATTTAAATTTCATTAGTTTTCTTGATGGGACGTCAAAGTTTTGTGTTTCACTGAATTAATATTTAAATTCTTTTTCTAACTTGACTAACCTTTTTACTGTCTAGTACTTATAATTACTAGTCAATCTCTATTTCTCCTTTATGATATATTTTTGGCATGAAATTATAATTCCGTTCATTTTAGATCCTAAATTTGTTTCTTTGTCAAAATTACAGTTTCATTCCTACTTTCTCGATTTTTTAATTAAATTACAGTTTTACCCTTAATTTACTAAATTTGTTCAAAACTCCTTTTCTACTCTTCCTATTTGCCGATTTATTATCTATTGACTATTTTACTCTGATTTACTCTTTTGCATCTTTATTTCATTTTTACTCATCAATTTACATTTTAGTCTTCATTATTCCTTCATGTCATGGTAAATTACCATTTTACCCTTATATGTTCCTTTTTTCTTGGTTTAAATCAATTTAATCCTCTTATTGTCTTAATTTTACTATTTCATCCTTCTTATACTTATTTTCATATTAATTTCTGCACGATTCATACTCAAATATCGAATTACAATCTGGTCCTCAATACTTTCCTATATCTCTTAATTGTGCTAAATTATTCTAATGTAATCCTTTTTGGTTTCTTTTTACTTTTATTCTTTTCTAAGTTCAATATTCACATTTTAGCCCTTGTACCTTTCATGTAATGGTAAATTATAGTTTGGTCCCTAAACTTTTTATCCTTCATGTTTGACCTTGTTTGACTTCTATTTTGACTCTTTACGGTTCTTTTGACTTTTATTTTCTTCTAAATGTAAAATTTGCATTTTGGTCCTTATGTTTCCTCATGAAGTGGTAAATTACGTTTTGGTCTCTAACATTTTCATTGTTTACAATTTTGCTCTTTTTCACTTATTTGACCACTTTAACATTTTTAATCACCTTATTGATATTAAATTATGGTTTTGTTCCTAGTTTATTGTGTAATTACGTTTTTGCCCTTTTTGAATCTATTAATCATGTTTTCACTTTACTTCATAGTTAATCACATTTATGACTTCTTTTATGCCTAATTTACTTTTTGGTCCCTATTTTCTCGTATAATTACAATTTTGCCCTTCTTAAACTATTAACTGTATTTATCACTTTATTTCTTATTTAATTAACCTTATGGTATCCTACATGTATGTTTTGCCATTTTATTCATATCTTCACATGTATTTATAGTCTTACCCTTTTTGGAATTATTAATTTCATTTTTCACATTATTTGTTATTTAATTAACTTCATAGTATCCTTCTTGCATGATTTATTATTTAATTCCAGTTTCTTTATATTTTTACTGTTTTGCCCTTAGTGATGACTAGTGGCAATCCTCAAATTGGATATACGGGACAAGAACTGTATAATTATCTGAATGTACTATCTGATTGTATGTGAGCCCTTAGAGCTGTATGTGTAAATTATATGATTGTATGAGGGAGGAGACTACCTAAAGGCAGTTAATCCTCGATAATAGCTTATTGTATGATTGTACTGTGGTATATAAGTCCTTATTGCCAGCCATTATATCTTAGTGTCCTGGATCACCCATCATACACTAAGGGTAACTAATTATTTTACCTTATATTATATTTTTATGCCAAACTTTATCTTATCTCCATTATGTATCATAACATACATTCTCATTCTTCATGCATCCATCAACATTATATATAGTATAACAATATACATAACAAATAACATCCAAATATGATAGAAATATAACATTTTCATAAGGGATACCATTTGGCCACATTGAAGAATCCAACATGCCATATGATTTCTTCTTCCATTTCATGCTTTACATGTTTTTACATTTATTTTATCTGATTATATGTTATCATACATCCATGATACTTTGTTATTTCTTAATTAGACATATGTACACCATTATGTTTACTTGATGACTATTATGTCTATACATTATTTTATCCTCAATTCATTTGTATAATACTTATTCTAATTAATATTATGCATTTTATGCCTAACATGCCAAATATTATTCAGTTTCATAATGTTAACATAATTTGCCCAAGACATCTTTTCAAACTTCCATCATGGCCTTTCTTATATTATCATACTTTAATAGTTATTTTAGGCTTTTATGTATTGATATACATTTAAATTTCACCATTACCATTTTATTTCTCTTATGTGCATCATTATGTTTAATTGTATATTTTTATGTCTACTTGTTATTTTTAGTTCTACTTAATTCTATTGTATCCTCTATTTGTCATATTATATATATCATATTAAATATGCCATAAATTATCAAATTGACTTACATTTTGTCTTAGCATTAAGTTCGGCCTACATTGGGTTTCCCATCTTAAAAGTGTTTTCTCCATTAATTCATATTCAAAATACCTCATTTTGTCATTCTAACATGTTATCTCAATTTATTTCACATTTCTACTCAAATTTGTGTAGTTACATAATGTAAATTTCATATCAAAATTAAAAAATGAAATGAAATAGAGTGTAGTTTATATCCCCTTACCTTAGATTTTATCCTCTTCAATTCTTCATTTCCATCACCTTAAATCCATGAAATTTCACCATTTCCATCCTTCTCCAAAGGTGGCCCAATATAACCATACAATTTCCATAGAAATCATTCTTCAATAATTGATTCTAACATTATAAATAGCTCTACGCACCTATATCCATCAATATATGCCTTTAATTTGAATTCAAAACCTTAGTTTTACTTACCTCTAATTTGAACATAAACTTTAATCCTTGATTTCTCTCACTTTTACTACTCAAATTGAAGGTTGCAGACTGTCATAATGTTGAAGAGAAGCTAAAATTAATCTATGAGGCTTGATTTTGGAGAGAGATTGGAAGAGAGATGAAGAATATTGTTAAAAGAATGAGAATGAACATTCGATTTTGGAGAGGGATGAAGAGAGAAGCAGAAATCTAGAGTTATCTCTAGAAAATGCTGATATTTTGGCCTTAAATACCCTAATTTTTGGGTTATGCTGGTCCAACCACCTTGGTTGGACCTAATTTAAGCCCAAAATTGATTTTAAGCCCTTTTAGTGCTTTCTAAATTATTTCTCTCTCTTACCAAGCTAAAATTCACTCAAAATCAATTTATTAATTTTTAAAATAATAACTTAAGCCTCTATAAAATATTTCAGCTCAATTAGAGTCCATTTTTTGTTTGATTCACTCAAATCGGTCCTATTAGCCAATTTTTGATGTTACCGTAAAATTTCCTTTTAACTGAAAAATGATCCTTCATACAATTTAGGGTAGATCTGGAAATTTTGGTGATTTTTAAAAGTCATTTGCTATTTTTAAAGTCTCGGACAAACTTTTAGTCAACCCTTTTTATAGTTAATAATAGTGATTTATATAGTGTTTTAGTATGTTTTTAGGTGTTTAATTAGGTTAATTTTGTGTTAATTAGGTTAGATTTTATTTTAATTGGTTAATTTTATATTTTTGGAGTTAATTATAAATTTTGGTGTTTTTCAGGGTTATTTTGCAAGAAAAAGGACTTAATTGTAAAAAGGCGAGAAGATTTGGGCCAAAATTGTGAATTTGGAAAATTCATGTTAATTAGTGATCGTGAGGTCCAGAAGTTCGATGCATGGCCACGTGAGAAGAAATAAAGAAGAACAAGAAGGAGACACGTGACCACGTGTGAAGAACAAAAGGCTAGACACGTGACCACTTGAAGAAAAGGCAAAGGGAACCCATGGCCACGTGATTTTCTTCAAGGAACAACACATGGCCACGTGTGGATTTACAAAGAAAAAAATATGGCCACGTGTTGAGTCTCCCATGAAGCGAAGGATTTGCAATTTTTCCAATTCAAGAAGGATTCTCTTCTTACTCCAATTGAGGAAGTTTATGAGGCTTCTACAATATATTTTGCCTATAAATAGACAACTCTAAACACCAAAGAGGGAGGATCAATTAGGGAATTAGGAATCAATCTTAGAATTAAGCTTAGTTTATTTGACGTTGTTTTTCTGTTTTTATTTTTCTTTTCAACTTTGTTTTAGTTTTTAAATATGTTTAGGAAGTATTTTTTCTTCTTTTGCTAATGGATTCTTGAAATCTGATATTTTCATTGTTATGATTGTATTTTGAGCTTAATCTCAATATCGGTTGATTATTTCTTGGTTTTAAGCATATTCTTATCTTTGATTGTGTTGAGATTGATTGTTGGTTTATTGAATAAATAACTAAAAATTGGTTTTGACATAGTTAATGATTTGCATGTTCTTGGGTTAACTCTTTAATATTTATGCATGATTATTATCCGAAAAATGAGATTATCATGTGTTAATTTTATTAGTTAATACTAAGAGAGGAAGAACTGAGAATAGGTGAAAGTTAAATCTCTTGAAAAAGGCTTTAATAGACATCTAGGAGGATTAATTCAAACTTTTATGCTAAGTGTTGAATTGTTCTGAATAAGAGAATTTTAATGCTTGGAATGATAATCTTGAGTAAAGTTATCTGGTTTTATTTATCTGAATTCTTCATAATCATTGGTGTTCCTTTTGAATTTAAGTCATTACAATGAAAGTTAAGGTGGATAGTTTCTTTAGCAAGAGAATTTCAATAAATGTTTTGTTTTTAATTCATGTTAATTTATTTTTAGCGTTTGTTTTGTTTCATTATTTATTTTGTTTAATTTTTGCTTTTAAATAAAAAACATTTGGGAAATAATCTCGGATTAATTTAATTCATACATAGATATTATTCTTAGCAATCCATATTCCCTTGGGTACGATATTTTGGGGTTTTAATCTATATTTCCCTGTATTACTAGCTGATCTAGTACACTTGCTAGCATTCGATCAACAGTACCGAGTAAAAACTTCACCGTCTGATTTGAGGGCCTATTTGAGCTCAATTTCATATTAAATTATACCAATGGATTCTTTTTAATACCTATTTTCATAATCTGATGTTAAATCAAACTGCCCGCTACGTCACCCATCCTTAAATTTTCCTGGCCTTGGCATATTTAACCCTTATACACTTTAAAATTTTCCTATTCTATTCAACTTCGATTATTCCAATAACTGTCTAGGGGTTACTGTTTATGATCTAGAACATGCCAAGCATGTCATATGAAATTTTTGGGGTGTTACACCTATAGCCAGCATAAGCATAGCTCTCAAGACCTAAATATAAATTATTACCCCATACTACTTCAATACCCATCTATTCTTTAACTATTTCTGAATCAATTGTAGTCAACAAAGAGAGTTCAAAACCTCAATTCCGGAATCATTGAGGACTCTAGATGTAGAAAACACAAGAATAGTGCATGGCAATACCCATTCCATACAAACATAATAATCCTTCATTCAAATGAAGTAAAATGATCAAATGCTCAATAAAAAAGATAAATGAATAATCACAATGAAGACTAGAAAATTCAGGCATATATAAATCAAAGATAGGTTCAATCCATTACATAGATATGGGGATTCATAGATCCCTTAGCAATTAAATTACAATTTAAACAATAATAAAGTAAAAGGAGAAAGGAAATAAGAAACCCATGAAGTCCCTTGTAACTGATGAAACCCCAAGTTGAATCCAAGCCTTTTTCCTCCAACTCTCCAGTAAAATAAAAAATAAAACTAAAGGTAATCATAGAAAATTAAATCTAACCCTAAAACTTGTATTAAAAATAAACCTAATTTAAAGCTTACATTAAATAATTCTACACTACAACAGAAAATAAAGAGAAAACCCTAAAAAATGGAAGAAGAAAACCTTAGATTTAAAATTTCTGCTCCCCCTCCTTTAGCCAAACAGAAACGCAGCTTTTATAGCACCTGCAGATGGACACAATAGAGATAAATTGGTCTCAGCCATGTCTAGTTGGCCAAAATAGTATTGTAGCTTCAAGACATGACTGAGGCACTTTTGTCTCAGCTGAGTGTACCCTTCTGGACTGAACATTTTTGAACTTTGCATTGGACATGGTCAAGACAAATGGTCTCTCCCGAGTGTTAAAATGAAATGATGCGGCTTGGGGATTTTGCAAGGCACATGGCTAAGACACTTTAGTCTCTGCCATGTGCAAGTCAAATTTCTACACAAAAGTCAAAATTACCCCTATTAAACATACCAAAACTTGATAAATCTCAATATAATTATATTTAGCATAAAAAGAGAAATTTAACACTAAAAACATGAAAAGCACACAAAATAAGATAAAAATACACTGAAAATAAACACTAAATCGGAGTTATCACTCACGAACATCCTTTGGATTTTTGATGGTGACCACTCTGTATTCATTACTTGAGATCACCTGATATGGCCCAAACCATCTAGATTTTAACTTACCTGGAAATAACCTTAATTGACTATTGTAGAGTAAGACCAACATCCCGATAGCAAATTCTTTGGGATTTAGCTTCTTGTGATGCCAATGCTTCTTTTTTTCCTTATACAGGGCAACATTATCATAAGTCCATTGTCGAAACTCCTTAAGTTCATTGAGCTGAAAACATCGCTTTTCTTCTACACATCTTAAATCAAAATTAAGCAACTTTGTAGCCCAATATGCCTTATGCTCTTGTTCAACGACAAATGACATGCTTTCCCAAAAATCCACCTAAATGCAGACATACCTATAGGGATCTTGAATGCAGTTCTATAGGCCCAAAGAGCCTCATATAACCTTTGAAACCAATCTTTTCTAGCATTATTAACTGTTTTCTCTAAGATTGATTTCAATTTCCTATTGGACACTTCTACTTGCCCATATGCTTGGGGGTCATATGGGGTTGTAATTTTATGCCTAACATTAAATTTCCTAAGTAATGCTTTGAATTGATGGTTGACAAAATGATTAGCCCTATCGCTAATAATGGCCTTTGGTGCCCCAAACTTAGTAAAAATGTTCCTCCTAAAGAATTCAAGCATGACTTGAGCATCACATGTCCTAGTACCTATTGCTTTTACCTACTTAGTCACATAATTTATAACAACTATGATGTGCTCGAACCTAAAAGAGTTCGAAAATGGCCCTATAAAGTGAATACCCCAAACATCAAAGATTTCAACTTCTAAATCCCATTTTGATATATTACTAATACGTTGACACTTATCACATGTGATTATAAAAGACTTAACATCACCAAAAAGAGAAGGCCAAAAGAAACCTGATTGTAGAATTTTTACCACCGTGTGATTTGGTCTATGGTGACCTTGAACCTCTCCTCCATGACATAGTCTCATAATATCTATTTGCTCCTCCTTCGGAACACATCTCTAAAGTACTTGATCAGGACATTGCTTAAACAAATATGGGTCATCCCATATGTAATGCCTTGTGTTAGCCTTCAATTTCTTCTTTTGTTACCAAGTGAGATCCTTTGAAAGGTAACCTCCTGCAAGAAAATTAGCAATATCGGTGAACCAAGGGGTCAAAATTTTATAAGAATAGATGGCACAAATATGTTCATCTGGAAATCCCCTTTTTCCACATAAGCATGATCCAATCTAGATAGACGGTTTACCACAAAATTTTATGCTCCCTTATTATCCTTGATCTCCACATCAAATTCTTAAAGTAGCAAAATACATCTTATAAGCCTCGATTTGGAGTCCTCATTAGCAAAAAGGTGCCTAAAAGCCGTATGATCTGACCACACTGTGACTTTGGAACTAAGGAGATATGGCCTAAATTTTTCAATTGAGAATACTATATCCAATAACTTCTTCTTCGTAGTGGTGTAATTAATTTGTGCACCAGTGAGTGTGTGACTTGTACAGTAGATGGTATGAAATTCTTTCTTCTTCCTTTAGCTTAAAATCGCTCCAGCTACATAGTGACTAGCATCACACATAATTTCAAATGGTAAACTCTGATCCGATGGTACTATGATCGGTGCTATGATTAGCTTTTGCTTCAACAAATTAAAAGCCTACAAACACTTATTATCAAAGATAAATTCAACATCTTTAAGCAAGAAATTTGAAAGAGGATTAGCAATTTTAGAAAAAATCCTTAATGAACCAGCAATAAAAATAAGCATGACCAAGAAAACTCTCAATACCTTAAACACTTGTAGAAGGAGGTAATTTATCAATAACATCTAGTTTTGCCTTATCTACTTCAATTCCTCTCTCAAAACTTTTATGCCTTAGAACTATACCTTCCCTTACCATAAAATAACATCTTTCACACCTTTGTAAAAATAATGCAAGGTTAGATAAACAAGTCTCAAAATCACGACCATATAATATAAAATCAGTCCTGAAAACCTCCATAAATTTTTCAATGAAATAATGAAAAAGGGGCCATCATACACCTTTCAAAGGTGGTAAGGGCATTACAAAGACCAAAAGGCATTCACCAATATGTAAATGTGCCATATGTGCATGTAAATGTGGCCTTTGCATGGTTTTCTAGGGCTATAGGTATTTTCATTTACCCCGAATAAATATCTTAAAAGCAGTAAAATCCATTTCCTGTCAACCTTTCTAATATTTGGTTGATAAAGGGTAAAGTAAAATGATCTTTCCTAGCGACATTACTTAACCTCTTATAGTTTATATACACTCTCCATCCCGTCACTATGCATGTGGGGATGAGTTCATCTTTTTCATTGGTCACTACAGTCATACCCCTCTTTTTAGGCACACATTGAACCAAACTAACCCAACTAATATAAAAAATAGGATAGATAATACTTGTATCAAGCAATTTAAGCACCTTTTTTTTTCATAATTTCTTGCATTACTGGGTTGAGTCTTCTTTGGGGTTGTACCACCAGTTTGAAATCACTCTCTATAGGGATTTGATGTGTATAAAAGCTAGGGTTGATTCCTTTAAGATCATATATCTCCTAACTAATGGCTCCTTTATGCTTGTTTAACACCTTAATGAGCATCACTTTTTCTAAACCTATCAAAAGTGAAGAAATAATTACTAGTTTTGCATTTTTTTATAAAAAATATATTTAAATGTGAAGGAAGAGTTTTAAGTTTAGAATTTGTTTCTTCCTTAGGAGAGTCTGAATTCTCCTCTTTGGTGCCTTCCTCATCATGATCTTTTTCTAACTCCTTTAAAAGCTCCTCTTTTTTCTCTCCTACGTGTTCCTTACTCTTTGGATGCATTAGACAACCTTAAAACTCATCCTCCAAAAGAATTTCTTCTTGTTTCTCATCAACACACTCTTGAACACCATCAATGAAACAAACAAATCCTTCAAAATCATAGGAAGGGTGTTGCATCACCTTATTGATATTAAATACCATTTCTTCTTCATTGAACCTTAATGTTGTCATTTGCCCATACACATCTATCAATGCTTTTGCTATGTTCAAAAATAGCCTTCTTACTATTAAGGGTACTTTTCTATCATTTTCCATATCCATTACCATAAAGTCCATCGGAAAGATAAAACTCCCTAACTTTTACCAACAAATCCTCAATTATGCACTTTGGCCTCTTCACAAACCTATCTGCTAATTGTAGTGTCATCCAAGTTTAATTTCTTGCAAATAGAACTAGGCATCAAATTTATACTTGTACCCAAATCACATAAAGCATGTCCAACAAATTTTTCTCCTAATTCACATGGCAAAGTAAAACTCTTTGGATCTTCTAACTTTTTAGTAATTTTTTTCATCAAAATAGCATTACAATTCTCAGATAATTATACTGTACCTACACCCTTTAGCTTTTTCTTATTAAAGTATAACTATTTCATGAATTTAGCATACTTAGGCATGTGTAATAAACCTTCAACAAAAGGTAAATTAACATGTAACTTTTTAAACATATCCATAAATCTAGCTAATCGTTCATTATACTTTTCTTTCCTAGCTAAAGAAGGATAAGGTAATTTAGACTCATCAACATTAGAAATAGATATTTCTTAACCGTTACCTTTCTCAACAATAGTAGGCACTTCATTATTAACATTAGGTTCAGAAATATTTACCTCCATTGTTGGTTTCACTAGTTGTTTAGAATTCTTGCCATTTTTAGTCTCTTTTACCTTTTCTCCACTTCTCAAGGAGATTGCTTTTGCTTCCTTTTTTAGGTTGCGATCTACATTGGATGGGAATGTACCATGAGTCTTATTAGGGAGAGAATTTATAAGTTATCGAACTTGAGTCTTTAGGTTTCTAATGAAGGCATCTTGATTTCTCATCCAAACATCTTGAGATTTCCATCTAGCATCTTGACTTGCCATGAATGTGGACTGTGTAGTCATAAAATTGGCAAACTTTTACTCTAAGTTTGGTTTCTTATCTTGAAGAGGTTGAGGTCTTGGTTGAAATCTTGGTGGATAATAAGGCTGAGTGTTGGTGGTTGTTGGCATAAGAGCTATATTTTCACTAAATGGGGCTTTAGGTTGAAGGTTTGATGTGGAAGCATGATTCCCTTCTCTCCAAGAAAAATAAGGATGATTTTTCCACCCAGGATTGTATGTGTTACTATAGGGATTTACAACATTCATATTCTCAATTACTGTACCTATACCTTTTTTAATCTTATTTTCAGGTGCTACATATGTCCCTCCATAGGTATCACATTCTTGAGATAATTCTAACACATTTTGCACCTTCAAACCATTTAACTCCTTTTTAACAACTCTATTTAAGCCCTAAGCATAGCTACTTCATATATACTATGTACTCTTTATTTCTTTTGAGTGGTCCTTGTGTTTTCCCATTGTGCTTCATTTGTGGCCATCTTATCAAGGACTAGGAAAGCTTTCTCTAATATCTTATTCATGAAACTTCCAACTGAAGCTGCATCTAGGAGAGATTCAGTTGCTTGATTCATACCTGTATAAAAAGTAGACATTAGTTGATGCAAAATAATTTCATGGTGTGGAAAACTCTTTAAAAGTCTCCTAAATCTCTCATAAGCCTTATAAAATGGTTCCTTATAAAGTTACTAAAAATTATAAATATTATTCCTACTAGTGGCTATTTTGGTTGGTAGAAAGAATCGGACTAGGAATTTCTCTTGCATTTTCTCCCATGATCTAATAGACAGGCTTAGCAGCATTTACAACCAATCCTTTGACTTACCAATGAGAGTAAAAGGAAACAATTTCAATCTAATAACATCCATTGACACATTTAGAATTTGCATTGTATCGCTTATCTTAAAAAAAATATCCAAATGTTGAGATGGGTTTTTAACATCTAATCTTGAGAACTGGTTTTTTTGGATGATGGTGATGGTAGTAGGTTTCAGCTCAAAATGATGATTTTAAGGTAGCATAATAGTCTCATGCTCCTCATTCCACCTAAGAGTGGTATAGTCCCTTATTATTCTTGATAACTCCAAATTAGTGTTTATTTTTAATATATTTTTGTCTGTGTTTGTGTCTCATTTTGCATATCTTTCCTGTTTTAAGTGTTAAATTTCTCTTTATATGACAAATAGTATTATATGGATATTTATGAAGTTTTTGAGTGTTTAATAGTGTATTTTTGAATTTTTTGCAAAATCAAGGGTTAGCACTTGGCTGGGACCATTTGTCTCAGCCGTGTGCCTTGTAAATTAGCAAAACGCACCATTTCACTAATGGACTCGGCTGAAACCATTTGTCTCCATCATATCCAATGCAGATTTTGAGGATGATCCTATCCAAAAGGGTGCACTCGACTGAGAGTGCTGAGCTAAAATACTCTTTTAACTGATTGGAATCGGTTAAGACCATTTTGTCTTGGCTGAGTGCTATCTTGGACCACTATAAAAGCTGCTTCCTATCTAGTTTTAAAGGAGGGATTTTTAGGTTTTTATGTTTCTAAGGGTTTTCTCTGTAGTTTAGCTCGTAGTTTTTCATATAATAGGTTTTTTATACTTATTTCTATAGATTTACTTGTAAAAATTACTCTTTCATCATAGTTTTACATCAAAAATATAAAAATACATAGGTGTAGTTAGTTATAGTTTAAAAGTTCCACTTTTAAATCAAGAGAAAGCCTGGAGAAGAAGATAAGGAGTTACTAAACTTTAGATCTACACTTCCAAATGGGTTTTATGATTTCTTTTCCTTTTTTTCCTTGCTATTTACATTATAAATAGTTAGTAGTTGTTTTGTTATTTGGGGATCTTTGAATCCCTAAACCATGTAAGGAATATGAACTTATATTCTCAATATATATTTTAGATGTTTCTTTTCCCTTGAATCTATCTTGATATGTATGTTTTACAAGTGTTTATTTTATCAATCTTATTCAAGTTGATGGATGAATTCTTGTTTAGTGTTTTTATCATGCATGCTTTGTCTTACTTCATATTTGCTATAGTTTTAATGGCATATTCAAAATAAGAGCGGTTAGATCTAGGGCTTATGTGTTGTAACTTCAGAAAAAGAGAGAAAAATGAATAGGTTTTGAATGAATAGGCTTCAGAATGGGATATTAGGTCATATCTAGGTCTTAGGACTTGTGCTTATGCTGGCTATCGGGCAGGGTCCGAAATGGGATACTGTGTAGTTAGAGTAATAGGCTCCGAAATGGGATACTAAGGGTTTGTATGGGTTGTCTAAATTTGAAATGTATGAATTTTATGTCAAAATAAACCTTACATAGGAATGGGGATGATTAGATCCTTGAACTTCTTTAGTAATTGTTAATCCACACATCGTATATTTCCACTTTTAATTGCGTGATTATTCACACTTTTTTATTTATTAAATTTTTATGTTAATTGTTCTTAATATTAATTAGCCATACCAATAATTGGGAAATTCTTTGAACATATTCTACCAATTAATCAACATTTGTTTTGTACTAATTCATTTCCCTTGGGTTTGATACTTATGGTCTTAAAAATATCCCACTTTAATACTTGTCGATTCGGTACACTTGCCACTTTTTGGCCAAGTTTTTGGCGCTGTTATCGGGGACACATTGGCGTGTTACAAGTTAATTAATTATTTTTATGTCTTTTTCCTTTACTTATTTTTCTTTGTTTATTCTTTTCAGGTGAAATTGTTGTATGAATAGACTTTGTCCATATCATTTAGCACCATTTGATCCTGAAATTGAGAGGACCTTGCACAGAATAAGAAGATAAGTTCAAAACGAAGAAATAAATGAACAACCGAATTTGAAAGTGCATTTTGAGGACAAAGATGGAGTAGGGCAACAATAACAATGTGAAGGGAATCACGATGGTCAAAGACCAAGGACTATCCATGATTATACCACTCCAAGATGGAATAAAAAGCATAGAACAGTGTTGCTTCCTCGACAATAATATTTTGAGCTAAAACTGACAACGATCACCATGGGTTAAAAGAATCAATTATCAGGATCGGATATAGAGAACCTGGCACAACATCTAGATATCTTTTTAGAAATTAGTGATAAAGTCTAAATTTAAGGTGTGACGATGGATGCTATAAGGTTGAAGCTTTTTCTCTTCACTCTCATAGAGTAAGTAAGAGATTGGTTGTCTATGCTATTGAGCCAATCCATTCATTTATGGGAACAAATGTAGGAGAATTTTCTTGTAAGATTTTTTCCACCCACTAAGATGGTGAGCATAAGGAATAACATTTACAATTTCTAGCAATTAAATGATGAAACCTTCCATGAAGCTTAAGAGAGGTTTAGGAGGTTGTTGAAGAGTTGTCCTCACCATAAGATCGCAATGCATTAGTTGATATCAACATTTTATGTAGCATGTAATTTGACTACAAGTTCTTTATTGGATGCTACCTTGGGGGGAAGCTTCATGAACAAAGTCCCGAAAGAAGCATTCTTGCTTCTTGATGAAATGGCTATGAATGAGGCTTATTGGTCTAGTTCAAAAGCATTGACAAAGTGATAAGTAGTCCACATGATGGATTAAGTGGCTATGCTAAAAGCTCAATTAAAGCTATTGAAGAAGGAGTTGAATGGACTAAAAGTTCAGAATGTGTCAACAATTAGCCAAGAGGGAAATACATTTGAGGGAGGGAACTCAGGTAGTGATGCAAGGATAATTGAATCATACACTCAAGGAATGGGAGAAGTGAATGCCTTGAATGATTAAGAGATAAATGTTCCGTTTAGCAATCATTACAATCCCGGATGGTGAAATCACCCAAATTTTTCATTAAGAGATGGAAATCAAGCCTTAACCTCAAACACTAACCCAAGAGTCCCATATAACCCACCTCCACATAACTAGGCAAACAACAACCATGGCTACCATCAACAACACCAACCCACAATAGCAAATACCCACTATCAAGCACTAGACCAACCACCACAAGGTCACCAAACACCATATCAACCTCCTGGATTTTAAACATAGATAGCCCCTACCACAAGAGAAGAAATCAAACCTTGAATAAATGTTCGCTGGTTTTATGACTAGCTAAAACCAATTCATGACAAGCCAAGAGGCAAGGTGGAAGACTCAAAAGTAGTAGAATAGGAATAAAGATGCATCGATGAGGAATTTAGAAACCTAAGTTGGCCAAATTGCAAATTCTATCTCAATAAGGCCATCAGGTACATTTCCTTTAAATGTTGATCAAAATCCTAAGGAAGAAGCTAAAGCTATCTCGTTAAGGAGTGGTAAGCAAATCCAAGGGGCTGAACAAGGTAACCAACCATCATCTATTTCTAAAGAGGTGGAGTCGATAACAAAGGTATGTAACTCTAATTCTAAGAATGTAAAGGAGGTTCCAAACCAAAAAGATAAGGGTAAGAACGTCATAAACTCTAATTTACCTTCTGATGCATCATATTTTCCATATCCATCAATAGCTAGGAAAGAGAAAAATAATGAGCAATTAGAGAGATTTTTGAATATGTTCAAGAAATTGCATGTAAATTTGTCATTTGCTGAGGCTTTACTTCACATGCCAAAATATTCCAAATTCATGAAAGATCTTTTCTTAAATAAAAAAAGGCTAGAAGGGGTAGGCACTATCCAACTTTTTAAAAATTGTAATGTTATTCTCACTAATAAAATCCTTGAAAATTAGAAGATCAAGGTAGTTTTACATTACCTTATAAGTTGGGAGGGAATTTTATGGGTAATGCACTATGCGATCTATGGGAAAGTACAAATTTGATGCCATACTTAATATGTAGGAAGTTGAAGCTAAGGGATATCAAGGAAATGAGGATGACACTTTAGCTAGCGAATCGCTTAGTCAAGCATCCCAAGGGAATCATAGAAGACTTGCTAGTTAAAGTGGGCAACTTCATTTTTCCAATTGACTTTGTTGTGATAGACATGATGAGGACAAGAAAGTCTCATTGATTATGGGAAGACCATTCTTAAATATAGCCAAAGCTCTTATAGATGTGCATGGGCAGAATGTAACTCTAAGGTTCAACAATGAGGAAATGGTATTTGACATTAACAAAACGATGAAGCACCCGTCATGTGAATTTAAGAAGTCATTATGCTTCGTGGATGTAATAGAGGACTATAAAGAGGAAATACAACAGAAAATACTTTTTGATGATCCATTGAGATATTGTTTGGTGAATGACATTAAGGATAAAGACTTAATAAAAGGGGAGAAAGAAGCTATGGAAGAGCTAGAGAAAGAGTAAAAAAAGGGAGATGGTACTTAAAAAGGAATAGAATTACAAAAGGGAGAATCAAAAACTGAACTTAAACCACTTCCCCTTCATTTAAAGTATGTGTTTCTAGAGAATAGAGCAAATCTAGTAATTATATCTTATTTTTTGGTAGGTATTGAAGAGGAATTGCTAATAGAAGTACTGAGAATGCACAAAAGGGCTATTGGATGGGAGATATCAGATTTAAAAGGAATTAATCCAAGCTACTGCACTCACCACATTCCAATAGAAGAAGATTGCAAACTAGTTGTGCAACCCTAAAGGAGATTGAATCCGGCAATGCAAAAGGTAGTAAAGAAGGAAGTTTTGAAATTGCTTGAAGTAACTATAATTTTCCTATCTCTAATAGTAGTTGGGTAAGTCTAGTTCAATGTGTACCTAAGAAAGGGGGGATGATAATGATAAAGAATAAGCAAAATGAACTCATTCCAACTCATACGATTACGGATTAGAGGGCATACATCAGCTCTAGTGATCATTTCTCCAGATTGGAATCTTCCATTTGAATTAATGTACGATGCAAGTGATTTTACAATGGGAGCTGTGCTAGGACTAATTTCATGTAAAATGTCTACTATTTAGTGTGTATTTTCTTTTATTTAAGTGGCTAAGTATATAATATTATGTGTTTATGTTTATTTTATGTGTTTATTTGTGTTATAGGTCAAAGTTGGTGCAAATGTGAAGTGATTTGAGGAAATGGTGAAGGATTCGGATGAAGCTCATGAGTCATGAAGAAATTCACGACTCGGACTGAATTGTACGAGATGTGAAGATGCTCATGAGTGACACAGAGGCGACATGCTCATGAGTTGTGAAGGCATTCATGACTCGGCAGGCAAGGTAGTAAACATTCACGATTTGGAAGATGTATTCACGAGTCGAACAAGGCACCTATTTCAAGCGATGCCACTTTTCTGCATCCGATTTCTCAGCCAACCATCAAGACTTTTCAAGGCAGCTTTTCATGATTGACAACCATTCTGAAGGGACATGTTTGTAGAGTTAATCTCTATAGATATGGGAGTGAAGCTCTAAAAAAGGGATCGAAGAACAATTATTAGTATTTCTTAGAACATTTTTAGTTATTTTTGGACAACACTCTTTACTTAGTTTTTAGATGATGACAAAAGAGCAAAGCCAAAGAAATAAGAGATATATCAGAAGGTCTAATTAGAAAGTAAACCCTGGGGAGTGATGATGTTTATTTTCTCTTATCCAACTTTATTTTAAATGAGTATTTGGCTAAGTTCTTTTGTACATTATAACTATGTAGTATAATTTGTTTTAGATATGTTATTTATCTTTATGAATGTTTATTATCTTTATGTATGAAGTATGATTTAGGTTTATTTGGGTGCATTGATTTGCTTTTGATACTTGATCACCATAATTAGCATATTAGTCAATTTATTCACAATGAGAATTGGAATTTTTTGATGGAAAGACAAATAAATTTACTTGAAGCATTGAGTTCACTTAGAAATAAGGAATTCACTTTAAGGGGTTAAAGAATTGGCATAGAACTTCATAATTTTTTTTATCTCTATAATGTCATGAGAATGCTTATAGACTCTAAATAAAAACACCTTTAATGACAATGAGAATTGCTTTAAAGAAACTTGGCTAAATTCTCAAATCATATAATTCATACAATTGTTTAAATGGTTCATAGATCAAATTGTTTTACTTAGTTATAATGTATGTTCGAACCATCTTTTAAGTTATCTATTATCCAAAATTAACTTAATATATTTTAAGTAGCTTAGTTATTACATTAAATGCATGTTGGATTTTAACGGTTACATGCATCACATACATGAGCGGAATTTTAAAATTTTTTAACCATTAGATGTGAACTTGCCATAAATACACAATATAACTATATGAGAATAAGAAAAATCACCTTTGATTTTTGTTGAACAGTTGATTTTACTTCGCACCGGGTTGTCGCAAACCACAGTGTCCAAAATCGAACACCTCCAATGAGTAATCCACACTAAAGAGGGGTAAATTAAACCAACAAATTGGTGTTTAACTAGGGCTGGCCGAAATTTCCAAGAGCTAGCTTAGGAGTTGGCACAAATGGGAGAGAGAGATTAAGAGAAAATACTTTCTTTTTGTTTTAATCACTTAACCCTAATTCTCATTAGTTAGCCTTTTATAGTTAGGTTAAAATTCCAACTCCTTAATGAGATTGGGCTCTTTAAAATTGCTGGAAAATTATTAATTGGGCCTTTGGAATTAATTATAATCATTTGGGTTTAATTAAATCCAATTTAAACCTTTTCATAAAAGTCTATGCACAAAACCCACAAACTAGGCCCTTTGTGCAACTAATTGGATTTAAATACCCAAATGGATTCCAAATCCAACCAAATTAAATATGTGGGTTCCATAACACTTATGCAACATATATAAATTAATTTGGTCCATTAAGGCCTTCTGTTCTGAGGTAGGTGTGTGGCCCTTATAGAAGGGCTTCCGCCAACTGCTTCATTCCTCTGGCCCTTAATAATTGCTCCAATGGACTTATTAATTATTATACCAGTCATATAACACTTATATTAGTCCTACAACACTTATAAGACAATAATAATTAATCATGAAATACATTATTTCAATTAGATCCAATTTTGCAGAACATTTCTCAAAAGTTCCGCGGACAATTTTATTTGATCATAATTAATTAAAATCTTTAATTAATTATTATCATATTCTCTTCTCTACCTTCATAACAATATCAAATATTATTATCCTTGTCATTTTACCATTTTACCCTTTTCTCTATATGTGGGTGACCTATTGGGTTCCTGTTCATGTTGGCAGTATAATATGTAATTGTGAGTTCTATTCAAAACTCACATGATTTAAACTCCTTTAAATCATTTTATCAATCTCTATTGATATTTTGATACATCATTATACAATTCATGATTGGCCTCTAGCTAGGCATCATGACTACCCAAATGTCAGGAAAGTCATGTTGTTTGATTGTACCCTTCCATAGAAACAGCTACGTGCAATTACTCCTTTCACCACTCTTATCTCAATTAGATTCTGAGTATGGATTTCTGTCAACTCATATAAATCTAATTATGTATGTTCTATTAATTTAACCATTGTTCCTAAAATGTCCTTCGTGGATCTCCATCCATCTCGGCATATTACTCTGGCCAGAGATTCTCTGAACAAGGCAATTATAGAATCATGCGAGATAACTTCCCTTGTTAAATCTGGGATGGTGAATCCTTTGTCAATCACTCAACTATCTTCAAGTAGGTCATGATATACCCAATCTCCTAACTATGTTCACTCCCAATTGGAAGTAATCAGTTATGGAGTCAAAGTATACCACTTTCTACTTAAGATAACTTTGGTGATCTCAAGTCTAAGGATACTTGCACAACCGCTATGAAGAGATTCCTTACTGACATAGATTTAATATCCATGTTAGGATTTTCTATGCAGGTCACCAATGAACTTGTTCTTCTAACAAGCATCCACATGTTAGCTTTGATTATCTTCCATAATCACAGTTATGAGAACCACTGCTTGAACAATTCAAGAAGCATAACATGTGCTAGTCTGTCCGAATTAACAATGTCCTATCTTGTTAATTCTATGACTAGGGATATTTAGATATTAACACATTTGCATGAAATAGACATCTCACATCATGAACACTTTTATGATTACCTTTTCAATGTGTTTATAATATCTCGGACTTCATTTATTAATTTAAGAATTAAAAACTCATGTACTTAAACACAGCATTAATAAATGAATGATGCCTTTTATTAAGAATATAAATTTCATACATATGAAAAACACCCCTATTACATGGGCTCTAGGGCATACTCTCTAACAATCTCCCACTTGCACTAGAGCCAATCACTCATATGTCTCAGACCCATGCTATTTATATGGTGATCATGCTTAATCTGGGAAAGTGCTTTAGTGAGGGGATCCGCCACATTGTCATCTGTGGGAACCCTTTCTATTTTCACATCATTTCTAGCTACTATTTCCCTTATGAGATGGTAGCATCTGAGAACATGCTTGGATCGCTGATGAGACCGTGGTTCCTTTGCTTGCGTAATGGCTCTATTGTTGTCACAATATAAAGGAATCGGATCAACAATGCTAGGCACCACTCCTAGTTCGGTTATGAACTTTTTGATCCAGACTGCTTCTTTGGCTGCTTCTGAAGCAGCAATGTACTCAGCTTTCGTCATGGAATCAGCAGTTGTTTCTTGTTTGGAACTTTTCCAACTAACTGCTCCTCCTCCCATTATGACCACATAACCAGATTGTGATTTACAATCATCTTTGTCAGATTGGAAGCTGGCATCTGTATACCCATTTACTTCCAAACTGCCCTCTCCATATACCAAGAATATATCCTTAGTCCTTCTCAAGTACTTAAGAATATTCTTGACAGCTGCCCAGTGTTCCTCTCCAAAATTGGATTGGAATCTGCTTATGACATTCAAAGCAAATGCTACATCTAGACGTGTACATAACATAGCATACATGATAGAACCAATTGCAGATGCATATGGTATTCTATTCATGCTCTCTCTATCCTCTAGTGTCTGTGGACACATAGACTTAGAAAGGTGTTTCCCATGCACCATGGGTATAAACCCTTTCTTAAAGAGATCCATATTGAACCTCTTTAATACTTTATCTATATATGTACTCTAAGAAAGACCTAGCAACCTATTGGATCTATCTCTATAGATCCTTATTCCCAGAATATAGGATGCTTCTCCAAGGTCTTCTCCATGGAGAATTGCTTGGATAACCATATTTTAACAGATTAGAGAAGAGAAATGTCATTTCCCATTATCAATATGTCATCTACATATAGAACTAGGAAGACAATTGCACTCCCACTGACCCTTTTATACACACAAGGTTCATCCTCATTCTGTGAGAAACCAAACTCTTTGATTGTCTTATTGAATCATATGTTCCAGCTCCTAGAGGCTTGCTTCAATCCATAAATGGATCTTTGAAGCTTGCATACCTTTTCGCCATTTCCTGATGTGAATCCTTCTGGTTGTGTCATATACACATCCTCGGTAAGATTTCCATTAAGGAAAGTTGTCTTCACATCCATTTGCCAAATCTCATAATCATAATGAGCTGCAATGGCTAAAAGTATTCTTATAGACTTAAGCATCGCTACAGGAGAAAAAGTTTCGTCATAGTCAATACCTTCTTTTTTATGATAACCTTTTGCTACTAAGCGAGCTTTATAGGTAACTATATTACCTTCCATGCCAGTCTTCTTTTTGAAGACCCATTTGCACCCTATGGGTTTTATCCCTTTAGGTGGTTGAGTTAAAGTCCATACTTTGTTCTCATACATGGAGTCCATTTCATACTACATAGCCTTAAGCCATAAATCATGTTCTGAACTGTTCAAAACTTCTTGATAGCTTGTAGGCTCATTGTCCTCTACTACAGTTATGCCTCTATCCGAATCAATGTGAAATCCATATCTCACAGGGATAGAATGCATCCTAGTAGATCTTCTAGGATTTTGTGTATAATCAGGTTCAACTGTAATCTCATCATTATGAAATTCAGTTTCGGGTTCAATCGGTTGATCATCTTCTATTTGTAGGTCTTGAACTTCACCAAGTTCAATTTTACTCCCACTGTCCTCTCTTAGGAGAAATTCTCTTTCCAAGAAGACAGCATGTCTTGAAACAAACACCTTTTGTTCTAAGCGATGATAGAAATAATATCCAAACGTTTCTTTTGGATATCCCATAAATAAACATTTGTCAGACTTAACATCCAGTTTGTCTAACATTGTCCTCTTCACATAAGCAAGACAACCCCATACTTTCATATGAGAAAGCGTGGGTTTCTTGTTATTCCACATCTCATATAGAGTAACATCAACCGATTTACTAGGAACTCTATTTAACACATAAACAGCAGTTTCTAGTGCATATCCCCAAAAGAACTTAGGCAAGTCCGCTCGGCTCATCATTGATCAAACCATATCTAATAGTGTTCGATTTCTCCTTTCAGATACACCATTGTGTTGTGGATTATATGGAGGAGTCCATTGAGATAAAATCCCATTATCTCTAAGATAATCTTGAAACTCTTGACTTAAGTATTCTCCACCTCGATCTAATCTAAGTGTTTTAATACTTTTGACAAGTTGTTTCTCTACTTCATTTCTGAATTCTTTGAACTTTTCAAATGCTTCAGACTTATATTTCATTAGATAGATGTATCCAAACCTGGAATAATCATCTATGAAAGTAATGAAGTAGGAGTAACCTCCTCTGGCATGTGTAGTCATTGGACCACATACATCTGAATGTATTAAGTCCAAAACCATTTTAGCTCATTCTCCTTTGCCAATAAAAGGAGCTTTTGTCATTTTTCCTAATAAACAAGATTCGCATGTATCAAATGATTCATAATCAAATGATCCCAAATCACCTGACTTCTGTAATTTGGTCATGCGTTTTTCATTTATATGGCCTAAACGACAATGCCATAAGTATGAGGTATTTAGATTATCATGTTTCATTCTCTTGGTATCCACATTATGTACTTCTTTAATTAAATCAAGAACAAATATACCATTCTCAATGATAGCTTTTGCATAAAACATATTGTTCTTAAAAATGTAACAACATTTGTCCTTTAAAGAAATATCATAATCGTTCATCAAACAACTGAAAGAAATAATACTTTTGGACAAAGCTGGAACATAATAACAATTATTTAATTCCAATACTAATCCACTAGGAAGAGGCAAATAGTAAGTCCCCACAACTGTTGTAGAGATGTTCTGTCCAGTAGCTGACTGCAAACATATCTCTGCCTTTCCAACTCTTCTAAAGCTTCTAAGCCCCTGTAGATCATTACATAAATGAGATCCACATCCGATATCTAATACCCAAGATTGTTTTGAAGCAATAGAATAAGTATTAATTTCAATCATATGAATACCTGAAGTAGAAGCATCAGCTTGCTTCTTCTCCTTGAGAGAATGTAGATAGGACTTGTAGTTACGCTTCCAATGACCATCCTTTCCACAATGGAAGCAAGTTCCTTTGGGATTCTCTTTCTTGGCAACCTTTTTTTTGGAGATCCCACCATTCTTTTGAAGTGCCTTGGTTATCTTCTTCTTCTTTTGCTTCTTGCCTTTAGCAGAAGTAACAACCATGACACTTTTTGGATCCTTCTTAAATGATCCATCAGCTGTCTTAAGCATATTGATTAACTCAGGAATGGATACTTGGATCTTGTTCATGTTGAAGTTAAGCACGAAAGGTGCATAACTTGGAGCCAACGAGTACAAGATTAAATCTATGTATAGATCATTATCCATAACATAGCCAAGTCTACTCAAATGCTCAATATACCCATACATCTTCAATGCATGAGTAGCAGCTGAAGTGCCTTCCACCATTTTGTAGCTAAATAGAGCTCGAGCAATCTCATATTGCTCAGTTCTAGCCTGAGAAGAATAAAGCTCCTCTAGATGCAAAATGATGGTTCTAGCATCCATCATTTCATGTTGCTTATGAAGCTCCGAGGACATAGCACCCAGCATCAGACATGCTGCTGCTTCACTATCCTCCATGTATTTTCGATAAATGCCTTTGATCTCAGCAATGGTATCATCTGATGGAAGTGGTGGTGGATCTTTATCCAAGACATAGTGGATCTTTTCAGCTATGAGAACAATTCTCACTTGCCTGATCCAGTCAGAATAGTTGTTGCCAACCAGCTTGTTATCCAGGATTGATTGTATATTAATGTTTGATGTGCTCATCATGATGACCTAGATGTGAAAAAGAAAAGATATGAGAGTATGTTCATATATATGTATGCATTAATAAGGTCTTTAATTAATCAATTTACTCCCACTATTTTATTGTGAATTAATAGCCCTCACTATATAATCCGAGAAAACCCGATGGTTTTCTTATTGGGCCAATATCCAATCCTTGATATGTAATTTGACCTTGACTGTGGTCAACAACCCACACTATAAAAAACTCTGGTTCTCCTCAAATTAATGGAAGGCTTATATACCTTAGTATTTGTTTGACGATTTTAGTTAATTAAGTCTCATCATACATGGTTGGCATACATTGATATGCATCCTATATCTATCACATAAATATAAGCATACAAATATGGTATAGTTATGGACTTTACTACATTGATTTCCCCGAGCCAAAAGGGAAATCAAAAGGTCACACCTAGGAAGTATGTATGATTCAAACAAGAAAATAATTACATTATCTTCAAGCTTGTTGGATCTCCATCCGGCCCATCTTTCTCCTTGATATTGGTCTCCATCTCTATTTTTAATTCTAATCTAAGTAATCTAATTACATATTACAACTTGAAAAGAAATACAAACCAAAAACAAGTGGCCGGGACATGAAAGTCCTCATTGGGCCAAAACATGCATTATGCTCAATCACATTGGGCTTTGTCCATAACTAACCATCATGCCAATCATACACCCTTATATGCCTCTCTAATTCATAAAAAAATGGATTACTAACTCTTTTTTTAACCTTTGAAACAATATTTTGAGTTATTTTAATGATGTGATCAAATTAGGAAACTTTTTCCATTTTGGAAACTTTCATTTTTGGAAACCTTTTGCATGCATGTGTTCTTTCCTTAATAATCAATCCAATTGATTATTAATTAAATATAAATTGATTATTTAATTAATTAATCATATTAAATAATTAAAAGAATCAATTTTGGGTTTAAAACAAATGTAGGCCGAAACCCATAGAAGAAAAACCCTAACTGTGTTCACACACAAACTAGTTTTGTGTCTTTTGGATCATTTGGGCCTTTTGGAATGAGCCAAGCCCATTCCAGCCCTTAAAACCCATTAATAAACTTAATTAATGTTTATAATTTTTAATTTAAATCAGCTCCTTGGGCCCACCAAGTCATTCATTAATTTAAACTAAGTCCGTAAACATAATTAAGCCCATTAAGTGGTTTTAATAAATTAAAATTAATCAAATTAATTTAAGGCCCATTTTAATTAATCCAATTAATTAAAAACACTTTAATATATCATATATATCAGATTTAGAAGATCAAAAGTCCAAGAACACATCAAGAACACACGAAGAACACCAATTTATCGAACTTTTTGACTAAACTAGTTTTCATGCAAAACTTGTTCGATTTTAATTCCGTTCGATCCTACGGATTAATATCCCATATTAAACACATAAAATATCATCTAAATGATGTTTTAATGGATCCATAAGAAATTAAATTAGAACAGCCCCTTAAATCACCTAGGGTTTCACACCAAACCCTAATGGGTTTCACGCCAAACCTTAATCACAATCATTCAAAAGTTTCGTTTTTGTTTCCACCAAATTTATTTGATCACACATACAACCAGAAATCAATATTTCTCATTCATGAACAATCAAATCTAATATTTTAAAGTTCATGAAATAAATAACTCAAAACAAAACAAAACAAAACTTATTTCGCAGAAAAATATAGAATTGTATATCCATGGCAAAACCGTGTCTCCGATACCATGTTAGATTTTAACGGTTACATGCATCACATACATGGGAGGAATTTTAAAATTTTTTAACCATTAGATCTGATCTTGCCATGAATACATAATATAACTATATGAGAATAAGAAAAATCACCTTTGATTTTTGTTGAACAGTTGATATTACTTCGCACTGGGTTGTCGCAAACCACAGTGTCCAAAACCGAACACCTCCAATGAGTAATCCACACTAGAGAGGGGTAAATTGAACCAAAAAATTGGGTTCAACTAGGGCTGGCTGAAATTCCCAAGAGCTAGCTTAGGAGTTGGCGCAAAAGGGAGAGAGCGATTAAGAGAAAAGACTTTCTTTTTGTTTTAATCACTTAACCCTAATTCTCATTAGTTGGCCTTTTATAGTTAGGTTAAAATTCCAAATCCTTAATGAGATTGGGCTCTTTAAAATTGCTAGAGAATTATTAATTGGACCTTTGGAATTAATTATAATCATTTGGGCTTAATTAAATCCAATTTAAACCTTTTCATAAAAGTCTATGCACAAAACCCACAAACTAGGCCCTTTGTGCAACTAATTGGATTTAAATACCCAAATGGATTCCAAATCAAACCAAATTAAATATGTGGGTTCCATAACACTTATGTAACATATATAAATTAATTTGGTCCATTAAATAGGCCATTAAGGCCTTCTGTTCTGAGGTAGGCGTGTGGCCCTTACAGAAGGGCTTCCGCCAACTGCTTCATTCCTCTGGGCCTTAATAATTGCTCCAATGGACTTATTAATTATTATACCAGTCATACAACACTTATAGTAGTCCTACAACACTTATAAGACAATAATAATTAATCATGAAATACATTATTTCAATTAGGTCAAATTTTGCAGAACATTTCTCAAAAGTTTCGCGGACAATTTTATTTGATCATAATTAATTAAAATCTTTAATTAATTATTATCATATTCTCTTCTCTACCTTCATAATAATATCAAATATTATTATCCTTGTCATTTTACCATTTTACCCTTTTCTCTATATGTGAGTGACCTATTGGGTTCCTATCCATGTTGGCAGTATAATATGTAATTGTGAGTTCTATTCAAAACTCACATGATTTAAACTCCTTTAAATCATTTTATCAATCTCTATTGATATTTTGATACATCATCATACAAGTCATGATTGGCCTCTAGCTAGGCATCATGACTACCCAAATGTCAGGAAAGTCAAGTGGTTTGACTGTACCCTTCCATAGAAACAGTTACCGTGCAATTACTCCTTTCACCACTCTTATCTCAATTTGATTCTGAGTATGGATTTCTGTCAACTCATAGAAATCTAATTATGTATGTTCTATTAATTTAACCATTGTTCCTAAAATGCCCTTCATGGATCTCCATCCATCTCGGCATATTACACTGGCCAGAGATTCTCTAAACAAGGCAATTATAGAATCATGCGAGATAACATCCCTTGTTAAATCTGGGATGGTAAATCCTTTGTCAATTACTCAACTATCTTCAAGTAGGTCATGATATACCCAATCTCCTAACTATGTTCACTCCCAATTGGAAGTAATCAGTTATGGAGTCAAAGTATACCACTTGCAGGTCTCCAATGAACTTGTTCTTCTAACAAGCATCCACATGTTAGCTTTGATTATCTTCCATAATCACAGTTATGAGAACCACTGCTTGAACCATTCAAGAAGCATAACATGTGCTAGTCTGTCCTTATTAACAATGTCCTATCTTGTTAATTCTATGACTAGGGATATTTAGATATTAACACATTTGCATGAAATAGACATCTCACATCATGAACACTTTTATGATTGCCTTTGTACTGTATTTATAATATCTCGGACTTCATTTATTAATTTAAGATTTACAAAATCATGTATTTAAACACAACATTAATAAATGAATGATGCCTTTTATTAAGAATATAAATTTCATACATATGAAAAACACCCCTATTACATGGGCTCTAGGGCATACTCTCTAACAATGCATGATTCCAATTGTATTTGTTACCTATCCATCGTCATCTTGTTATTTCAATACAAAATTGCTTTGTTCCCGTTGGAACAATACCTTACTCACCCTTTATGCAGTCTAGTGAGACTAAGGGTTTAAATAAATCCCTATTAGATTTTGGCGCCGTTGTCGAGGAATAGTTTAAATGATTTTTTTTATTGAAACAAAGTAGTAGATGCTTTAGGATTGTATGATATAAATTAGTTATTTTGATATATGAATTTTTATATTGTTTTTTTTTATTCTTTGTAAAAGTATTAGAGTTTTTGTAATGATCTTAGACTAAAAGTATTTGTGATTTTTGTGCAGGGAACTTAGAAGGAAGCAATAAGAGGAACTTAGATTGCAATTAGAAGGAGAATAAAGTGCTAAGTTGGAGGAACGTCATAATATTCCAATTATGGCGGGAAAAGAAAGGAGAACGCTTGGTAATTTTTCCATGCCCAATATCTTGAAAAGTTTTGGAGGAATAGTGGGGCCAGCTATCGCTAACATTAATTTTGAGATTAAACTGGCAGTCATACAAATGGTGCAAAATAACCAATTTGAAGGTTTGTAAGGGAAAGACCCTTATGCTCATATCCTTGCTTTTCTTAATGTTTGTGCTACATTTAAAATTAATGGAGTGAGTAATGATGCCATTAGACTTAGGTTATTTCCATTTTCTTTAAAAGAAGAAGCACAAATTTGGCTTTCTAGTATACCTAGTGAGAAAATCACTACTTGGGATCAACTAAAATAAGCTTTTCTTCATAAGTATTTTCCACCACATAAAACAGCAAAATTTAGAAATCAAATATATACTTTTAAATAATTGCCTAATGAAACTATTTATATATCTTGGGAAAGATTTAAGGAACTCTAATGGCAATGTCCTCACCATGGCTTGCCGGATTGGATGATTCCTCAAATCTTTTACAATGGGCTAATGAAGGAAAATAGAAATATTGTGAATGCTGCTTCAAGTGGAAAATGGTTGGAGAAAACTGCCAAAGAAGCTAAAATTTTGTTGGAGGAATTAGCCTCACAAGGCTACATGGGAGAAGAACCCACCATCGCTAAGGCTAAGGGATTTTTGGAATTAGATTCCATTAATCTTTTGACGGCTAAAGTTGAAGCCTTGACTAAATAGGTAAGTAATTGTCACTCTAATATTGAAAATGTGAGTCAAGTATGTGAAAAATTTGGTGGACCTCATATGTATGCTAATTGTAGTGAGGGGTCTAGTGAGGATGTAAGTTTTGTTTAAGGAAATTATAATCAAAGGTTGGGTCAAAATTCTAATTATTATAATCCTTAATGGAGGAACCATCCTAGGTTTTTCTTGGTTTAACCCAAATGCCCAATTGAACCCTCCAAATAGTATCCTTATGACCAAATTACCTAACCCTTTAGATTTTCCAAATAAACCACCTTTTAACCCCCAACAACCTAAATCCCAATTGAGAATTTAATGGAGCAATTTGTTAACAATCAAATGACCACTAACAAGCAAAATGAGGAATAATTTAAGCAAATAAATACCAAAATTGACCAACTTGTTACCCACAATAAGATTCTTGAAACCCAATTGGCTCAACAAGCCACTTCTAGTGCTAAACCATTAGGAAAACTTCCAAGTCAACCAGAATTTTTGCCTTATGAATCGGTTCAATCTATTATGTTAAGGAGTGGGAAAAAGATTGAGGGTAACATTAAAGGTAACGATGATCTTATTGTTGATGATGAGCATGTTTTCGATGCTAGTAAAAATGATGATGTGATGAAGAAGTCTAATGAATCTAAAGAAAAGATGACCTCATCTAAGGAAGATGACCCTAAAGTTAATTTAAATGCTTTGTTATTCCCTCAAAGACTTATTAGAAGGAATCTTGATAAGCAATTTGGAAATTTTTTGAATTATTTGAACGAACTTGTTATAACTATACCCTTTGTGGATGTAATTAAGGATATGCCTTTATGGGCAAAATTTTTAAAAGAAATTGTAAGTCACAAGGGTAAGATTGAAGAACATGGTTATGTTTCTTTGGTAGAAGAGTCTAAGGCTATGTATTCTAAGTATCCACCTAAGCTAAATGATTCGGGATGTTTTACGGTTCCTTGTGTTATAGGTGGCACACATTTTGATAAAGCTTTATGTGACATGGGTGCAAGTGTTAGTCTTATGCCTTATTCTCTTTATAAAAAGCTTGATTTATGTGAATTAAAGCCTACTAATATGTGTTTATCTATGGCAAATAATTCTATTTCACACCCTATAGGTATACTTGAAAATGTTCCCACCAAAGTGGGTAAATTTGTGATTCTAACTGATTTTGTTGTGCTAGAAATGGATGAAGATCCTGAAATTCCTATTTTGTTTGGTAGGCCTTTCTTAATTACTACTGGGGTTGTTTTTGATATGAAAAATGGAAAAATATCCCTTGAATTTAATGTTGAAACAATTGAATTTAATGTGTTTGGGATGGTTAAGTCTTCACCAATAAAAGAGGTGAATAGAATTGATGCTTATAATGTTCTTGATGAATGCATTGATAATGTTGTTAATGATTATGTTAGACAAAACCCTATTGCACCTTATGGTTTAAATGAAAGTTGTGATGAGGTTTTGCAAGTTGCCTCTTATCCTTTCCATAGAGGATTCTCAAAGTTTGAGTCTTTGAGAAAGGATGAAGATATGCCATCAAAGTCATCTAAGGAGGAAGTTAAACTTGAACTCAGGCCATTACCAACAAGCTTAAGGTATGATTATTTGGATTCAAAATTTCAATTACCTTTCATTGTTAATTCTTCAATTGATAAGCATAATATGAGTGCTTTACGTGATATTTTTCTTGCTCATAGAAATGCCATGGGATATTCTATAAGTGATTTAAAAGGAATTACACCTAAGGTTTGCATGCATAAGATCTTGTTAGAAGAGGATTCTAAACCTTTCATTGAAGGTCAAAGAAGGCTTAATCCAACTCTTAAGGAGGTACTGAGAAAATAAATAATTAAATTGCTTGATAATGGCATAATTTATTCTATAAGTGATAGTAAGTGGGTGAGTCCTATTCAAATTATCCCTAAAAAGGGTGGCTTAACTGTTATTCATAATGATAATAGTGATTTAATTCCTACTAGGACTATCACGGGTTTGCGTATTTGTGTGGAATATAGGAAATTGAATAAAGCTACAAGAAAGGACCATTTCCCTTTGCCTTTTATTGACCAAGTTATTGAAAGATTAGCTAATTTATCTTATTTTTGTTACTTGGATGGTCTAAGTGGTTTTTATCAAATACCTATACATCCACATGATTAATCTAAGACAACTTTTACATTTAGGTGGATGCCTTTTGGTTTGTGTAATGCACCAGCCACCTTTCAAAGATGCATGTTCTTAATTTTTAGCGATCTCATTGATCAATGTGTAGAAGTTTTCATGGATGACTTAGTGTGTATGGCACTACATATGAAAATTGTTTATCTAATCTTTCTAAGGTGCTTGATAGATGTATGGAGCATGGTTTGGTCTTAAATTTGGAGAAGTGTCATTTCATGGAACAAGAGGGTATTGTCTTAGGACATTTAGTCTCTAATAGGGGATTGAGGTTGATAGAGCTAAAATTGAAATTATTGCTAATTTTCCTCCTCCTAAAAATGTTAGAGATGTTAGAAGCTTTCTAGGTCATGTTGGATTTTATAGAAGGTTCATAAAAGATTTTTCTAAGATAGCTAAACCTTTGTTCACATTACTAGGAAAGGATGTTGATTTTCATTTTGATGAGGCATGTCTTAAATCCTTTGAAACTCTTAAATATGCTCTTATCACTTCACCGGTGTTGCAACCACCAAATTGGGAGCAACTATTTGAATTGATGTGTGATGCTAGTAACTATGCGGTTGGGGCTATTTTAGGACAAAGAATTGATGGGGAGCCTTTTGTTATTTATTATGCAAGTAAGTTACTAGATGATGCCCAAATTAATTACTCCATAACTAAAAAAGAACTCTTAGCCATTGTATATGCATTTGATAAATTAATTACTCCATAAATGAAAAAGAACTCATAATCGAGAAGGAGCTTTTTGCAATAGTTTATGCTTTTAAAAAGTTTAGACCTTATCTTCTTGGCTCTAAAGACCATATAGCATTGCATCACTTATTCGCGAAAAAAACATCAAAGCCAAGACTAATTTGGTGGGCGTTGTTGTTGTAAGAGTTTGATTTGGAGATAAAAGACAAAAAGGGCACTAAGAATTTTGTTACGGACCATCTATCTTTCTTGGCGTATGAATATATAAATAAGAGGGAAATTGATGATTGATTTTCTAATGAGTTAATTTGTGTTATTTATGCATGTAATGTTGATGTTTCGTGGTTTGTTGACATAGTAAATTATCTTGCAGGTGGATTTATTCCAAGGGACTTGACATGGCAATAACAAAGGAAATTGAAAGATGATGTAAGATTTTACATTTGGGATGATTCACAATTATTTAAGCTGGGTGCAGATTAAGTAATCAGGAGGTGCATTCCTAAGGAAGAGCAAGGACTAATTATGCAAGCTTGTCATGGGGGCAAAGTAGGAGGACATCATGGTGCTAATCAGATAGCCATAAAGGTTGCCCAGTCAATTTTTTATTGGCTAAACATGTTTGAGGATATAAAATTTTTTGTGCTTAGTCGTGATAAATGCCAAAGGGTAGGAAATATATTTGAAAGGGAAGAAATGCCTTTGAACAATATCATTGAAGTAGAATTGTTTGATGTTTGAGGCATAGACTTCATGGGACCATTTCTAGTTTCTTTCAGATTTGAATACATTCTAATAGCTATTGAGTATGTGAGTAAGTGGGTAGAGGTCATAACTAGTAGGATTTGTGATTCTTAAGTAGTTTTGGAATTTTTACCTAGAAATATTTTCACTAGATTTAGTACACCTAGGGCCATTATTAGTAACGGTGGGAAACATTTTGTGAACCACCAATTTAAGGCATTGCTAAAGAAATTTGATGTAAGGCACAAAATCAGAACACCCTATCATCCTCAGGCTAATAGGCAGGTTGAAGTTTCCAATAGGGAGTTGAAAGCAATCTTGGAGAAAAATGTTAACGGGTCTAGAAAATATTGGTCTCTGAGGTTATATGAAGCACTATAGGCCTATAGAACTGCTTTTAAAACTCCAATTGGAATGTCCCTGTTTAGGCTTGTCTATGGGAAGTCATGTCATTTACTCATAGAATTGGAGCATAAAGCTTTTTGGGCAACTAAATTTCTAAACTTTGATCTAAAGAGTACTGGAGAAAAATGTCTTTTGCAGGTAAATGAGCTGGAGGAATTTAGTTTGCAGGCATACAATAATACAAAGGGCTACAAAGACAAGACAAAGAAATGGCATGACCATAAACTGATTCCCAAAGAATTTGCCCTTGGAATGAAAGTGCTGGTGTACGATAGCCATCTCTGATTGTTTGTAGGAAAGCTTAAATCCAGATAGAAGGGAACTTATGAAGTTGTGAATGTCACTCATTATGGAGTAGTCACTATCAAACACCCAGGTGATGGTCAAGAGTTCAAAGTCAATGGTCACCGCCTCAAGCCTTACTTTGACTCTAGATTCGAAGTCGCATTGGTAGTCATCACACTCGAAGACATGCCATGAGAACATCAAAAGTCTAGTTGGCGACTTGTTAGACCTAAAACTTCACCTCTCACCTTAAACTTAATAATCATGTCTTTTAAATGGTTGCTTTTAATTTTTGCCCAACTGTTGTTTTTTGTCTTTACTTTTAGTAATTAAGTGGTGTTAAATGTTGTTTATGTGTTTCCAATATTGTCTTGACATTGAGTATGCATGATGATAGGAAAATTTTCAAAAAATAGTGTAAGCATTTTGTTAGACTTGCCGAGACAAAATGGTCTCAGCCGTGTCCCATTTAGCATAAGAGTTCTAAAATAGGGCACTCGACTGAGACTAATGGTTTCTACCATCTGCAATATTTTAGGCTAGAGGCAGAAGGTATCACTCGGCCGAGACCAATGGTCTCAGCTGTGTGCTCAATGAATGTTCAATCTAATAGGGGTCACTCGGCCGAAACCAATTGGTCTTAGTCATGTGCCTTGGAGAGTGAATTGTGAATTTCAGACCACTCAACCGAGACCATTTATCTCAACCATGTGCTTTAAAAATGATTTTGGTACAGAAGGGGTCACTCAGCCAAGACCAATTAGTCTCAGTTGAGTGCTATTAGGGTTTTCAAAAATTGTATGGTGGACTCGGTCGAGACCAATTGGTCTTAGCCGTGTCCAGTAATTTTTTAAAGTTGTGTGTTTTAAGTGTTGTGTCTGACTCAACCAAGACCAATTGGTCTCAGCCATGTGCTTAGGGCACTCTGTCGTGTCCACTTATAAATAGACCTAAAAGACATGCCTCTTCACCTTTTATTTCATTTCTCTTACAAAATTCTTAAGTAATCCAGCATTCTCTCTAATTTTCTACTCCTTGTGTGCATTTCTCTTTTTGTTCAAGCATCAACCAAGTAAATATTCGATGTTTTTTTTCTTTTACATTTCATCTCTAATGAAATTTGTTGCTTTTATTAAATAGGTGTGACTTAAAAATCCTTCTTTTAATGAGCATTTTGAATTTCCTTGTGCATGCTTTGTGTTTTGAGCATTTAAATAACTAATACATGTGTAGAGTTAGGTTTAGATTCAAATTTGTCCTAATCTACTTCTTTTTCTTAGAGGCAAGTTTTATACCTTATTCTTTTGACAAATTTCTGTGACCAAATGGGTTGTGCTTCAAGTAAATTAGTGCATTTAAGTATAAATCTTGTTTATGCATGCCATGTGTTTGTTACTTTGCCTAAAAGAAGTAGAAAAAGTGAGATGCCTAACTTTCTCTCTTTAAAATGCATAATCTTTCTTTAGAGAGTGTGTGTTTGCCAAATGCAATACGAAATTTGTGTGTAATGCTATCATATAGGGTTATAAATTTGATGCCTTTGATGTTTTAATGCTAGATTAGAATTTACATGCTAGGTACATTACCATGTTTTATTACCATATTTATGTTAAGGTTAGTGTTTATTTTTTCTTGTTACTCTTTAGATTTTTGCATTTTTCATGTCTTTGATCATGTGTGTTTTGTTAGCATAATGTCATGCTTGTAATTTTGTTGATTAGTTAAGATTTTTGTTGTTCATTGTTGTAGGAGGCATCGAACTTCATCCTTATGTTAAGCATTGTGATTTTTGTAGTTAAAATTATACTTGCTTGCTCATTGCTTATTGCTTGGAGTACACTTGATTGTTTGTGGTGCAATTCCTAATTTGTCATTTTTTTGCTAGATTTTTGTGCTTTATTGGTTCAATTCCCTCTCTTTCACAGTGTTAAATTTTAATGCGTGTTGGTTTAATTTTGTAGTGGCCCCTAAATGCACTAGAACTGAGGCTACCTTCGAAATCGAAGACTCCAAGCTAGGTTCCTCATGAGTTAAAGGAAGAATGGGTGTTGTTCAATCACTAAGACTAGCTAGCCTCTCCTTTATTGATATGGACTTGATGCAAGAGCTAAGGATGAAGGATCAAATTGATTGCTCAATCGATGGCGTGCGCTGGAAAGCATTTATTGAATTAAAGGAATAGGTTTATCCTCATTTGGTAAGAGATTTCCTAGCTACTATCAGAATTCAGATGGGGAAGGATCGCTTTACTGATGACGGCAATGTAAGCGGTTGGCTCAATGGCTCTTCCCATCAAATAAGCTTCAATGACTTCTGTACAATGTTGGGGTTCAATCCACATGCTGTAAGGGAAATTGAAAATTTAAATAAGCAAGAGATTTAGAATGGCATTTGTGACGAAGAAAAGCCCACCATTTTTTATTCCAACAACACTAAGGCACATCATTTGAAGAATCACCCTTTAAGAATCATACACAGATTCTTGGCCTTGGCGTTCTTCAGTCACCATGGAGGGTAGGGCAATGTCAATGCAAACAAAGCAACCATCCACTACATAATGCAGCATAGGATTCGCCTAAATGGAGCCTTCTTCATTTCAAGAAAAATTGATGACTTGTACAACTACAAGAAAAGGGATTTTAAATTGGCTTTCGGAGGCTTTGTGACCACTTTGGCTCGGTTTGTCAACTACACCAACCTCGGGAGATTTGTTGGCAATCCCATTAACATAGACAAGAAAATGCTGAAGAATATGTAAATCCTTATAAATGACCAATGATTTCCAAGGCAAGGGTACACAGTGGTCTCTACCAGGCTACAATATCGAGAAGCTGTGAGGAAGGGAGTTATAGAGCTTCAGCAAGTAGAGACAGGGACTATCACCCTTTTAAATGAACAGTACACTGCCATCACATTATGCCTTGACACCATGACAGCCATGAAAGATGCCCAGTTCCCTCTACCAACACCTGCTAAAAATGAGTAAATTTTCAGGGATTTTCCTCAACCCACCTTATTTTGTGATTGTTTTGTATGTATTTGGCAGAGGGCAGTAAAATTTTAATTGTGGGGGTGAGGGTATCATTTTGAGATTCTTTGGAACTCATTTTATTTTTAGAATGTTGGATACTTGGATTCTTAATTTTAACACCACGGTATTTTTATTTTGTTTTAATATTCTTGTTTATCATTTTAGTTTAGTTATTAATTTAGTTTCTTTAAATTTCTTAATAGTAGTTGGTTAACTTAGTTGCTTGAGTTCTTTAATGTTTAGTTATTTTGTTTATGTTTTAAGTTTATGTTCATTTATGTGTTATAGCTTTATATTTTTTTTATTTAAGTTTTATTTTTGCTTTTGTCTAGTGTGTTTATATCTAGCTTTTAGTTATCCTTTAATTTTCAAGCTTTTGGTTATTTTTCGCTATTATGGTATCTATTATTCATACTTTAGTTTTTATTTTTATCTTAGTTATTTATTTTGATTTTTGCCTTAGTTTTTTTTTTGTTTCTTTTAAATTGTTATCTTCGATGATTATTAAATACTTTTGCATTTTTTTCTTAGTTGCCTTAGTTGTTCTCGTTGTGGACACTTTGAACTTAGTTTGAGAAAAGCTTGTTTAGGGCAGTTGTATAACTGGAGAGCTGTTGGTTGTTGATTGTTTACCTTTTTTATTAGGTTTAATTAGATTAATACTAGTAGGTCTCCTAAAATAATGTGCACTATAGACCAATTTTTAGAAAAATAAAAAATAAAACCAGTGCATGAAGGTGATCGAATAGGAATTCTAGAGCACTCGGACCTTCCACATCACCTTTCAAAGCATTCATAGCAATTCGAATTCAGAACTTAAAATGATTTAGGCAAGTATTCATTGTAAGCCTCTAAAAGACTTCAGACCTACCCGTTATTAAATTATTTTCCTTGTATAAACCCCTTGATCCTATTAAGGTATGCTAATTATGTATCAAATTTTTATTTTTGACACACTCATGTAATCATCCTAGCCTTAAAGCCTTTTCTCTTGCCCTTTTTGAACTGGCCATTTTTTACAGTAAGTAAGAGAAAATTTTTGGACTAAAAAAAGAGTTAAGCTAAGATAAGGGTGGAATATCAAAGAGAACTTTAGATTGGGTTAAATTTGTGAATGTAAGGATTATTTCTAGAATGTAGTCATCTATTGAGGCATTATGAGCAAGCCTTTATTTCTTTTCTTTCTTCTTAAAAACAAAAAATAATAAAAAATAAAAAAATAAAAAATAATCTAGAAAGAAGAGAAGAAAAAGAAGAGTAGAATAAAGTTTAGAATATAGCTTGTTATAAGTTCTAGGTAGCTTGTTGAAATCAGAGAAGGGACTTTAGAGCTTGTATGTTGATCAAGCATTGACACGTTTAAGTGAACACTTTTGTGTAGTCCTTCTTTTAGAAACCTAATTTTTGAGAACCCACTGTGCATTCTGAATAATCTTTCATTTAAAATCTTTTGTGAATCGAGAAAAAGGGTAGAATTTAAGTTGAAAAACTTTAGAGCACTATTAGGTTGAGTGGAGTTATTAAATGGTTGTTCTATTTTGATTATCCTACATACTTTTTGTTAGCCATACCTAGTAATTTTGCAACCTGTTAAGACCTAATGATCTTGTTTTGTTTAGAATTGTTTGTAGAGATGACCTTCCGCTTCCGATGCCAAAGGAGAGGCCTATGGCATCTCTTGAGTTTCATAGCAAAATCATGTGTGCAATTTCTGCATACGAATCTTTTCTCGATTGTCAAATTGCACTCGAATTTTAATTCAAAAATTATCATTAGGCTTGGCACACATATACCGGGAGACTAGCTAGTATGATTTAAGTTGAATTCATTTTAGTTTCGGGCAATAGTTAATGACTTTTGTTGTAGTGTCATTTAACTTTTCCTTGAACTTGTAATTTATTTTTCTGAGTTTGGGAATGCGGGAATTTGGTTTTCTAGTTGCTCGAGGGCGAGCAAAAGCTAAGTGTGGGATAGTTGATAACTCTCAATTAGTGTTTATTTTTAGTATCCTTTTTTTGTGTTTGCATCTCATTTTTCATGTTTTTCCTATTTTAAGTGTTAAATTTCACTTTTTATGCCTATAACACCCCCAAATTTGTATCTATCATGCATAGTAAGATGTTGAGCATGGAAAGTTACCCCAGGTTAAATTTAAGGGAAAACAGAGTTGAATAAGATAAGAAATAAGATAAGAACCGGTGAGAATCTTAGCTCGAAAAACCAGACAATTGCAGAACAAAAATATTTCATTGGTGAAGATACTTTGGACATGCCACAATATAGAAGAAGCTACTTGGGAAACTGAGGAGACGATGAGACAACAATATCCTCAGTTATTCAATCTAAGTAAATTTCAAGAACGAAATTTATTTATTTAGAGGGGAGTACAATAACACCCTCAAATTTGTATCTATCATGCATAGTACGATGTTAAGCGTGAAAAGTTATCCTAGGTTAAATTTAAGGGAAAACAGAGTTGAATAAGATAAGAAATTAAATAGTAAGGGTAAAAGGGTAATTATACTCGGGCCCAAAAAAATAGAAATAGGTGACCCGACGGGTAATGTGACCTAAGACTATGACATAAAAGTACATGTTAAATGTGGTTTAATGGTATAATTTGAGAAGAAACTGAGGTCCAATAGGCCTCCAAATAAGCAAAATAAAGAAAAATTCACGGGTTTTATTTAGGGTTGACCAAGACTTTGACGATAGATTGGGGGACTTAGAGATATCCAATTGCTCCCATATTACACATGCACCATATAAATAGTGTGAAGACACTCTAGGAACTGAAAAATAGTAATTTTGGTATTTTTGGAGTTTCGAGTTTCAGATCGATTGTATAAGCCACCAGGGCTAGAAGTATACCGAAATGATGTTGGAATGAGCTAAAATTCTAACCACATGTTCTTGGATACATTAGAGAACTTGGGGAAACCTTTTAGAGTATTCTAAGGTCCACAACAAAAATTCATATTTTTGGGTGCAAAATCGAGACTAGGTCAATTAGGGAGTCAAAATCAAGAATTTGACCATAATAAGACACATAGGTTACTAAAATGGAGTTTTGGTTATGTAAAAGTGATCCTAGAATGATAAGTTAAGTGTAAGTTGCTAATCTAATGACTTGTGGATTAATTTAAAGCCATTAAATTCAATAGTACAAGATTAAATTATGACCACTCCTTTTAACCACTAAAAGAAAAGTATAAAAAGGGTGTAAATTCTGGAAAGCACCATCAGATTCCACTATTTGGCCCCTCTTCTCCCTAGAATTCGAACCTAGCACTTCCTACACCTCTCCTCCATTTTTAATTCATTCAAGTTTTTTCTCTCAAAATCCTAAGCTAAAATTTTACCCTTATACCTAGAATTTAATCCCCTTTAACTTAGAAAAGGGTTTGCATCAAAAGGAAGCCAAGAAACTAAAGAAATAAGGTAAGAGCAATTTAGTATAATTTTGTGATTTTAAGAGTTTTAGTTGGAATTGGTGAGAGAAATTGCATGAGCACATGGGAAATGAGTAGGAGAATATATTAGTGACTTTAAATTGCTTAAAATAATGAATTAATTATATGTTTCTCTTCCTTTCAATTTTGGCCAAAAGAGGAAAATAAAGAGGAAAGGGAAAAGAGAAGGAAGAATAAGTGTATTTCAAGCCTATTTGAGCTTAGTGGATACAACTTACCTTTAATTACATCTATTTTAGTGATTTTTTCATAAAAATTACATTATGTAACTATACATAATTGGGTAAATTGATTAAATAAATTGATATAACTTAATATAATGATAAAATAGACTAATACAAACTCAAATTAGTGAAGAAAACCAAGTGGAAATGGTAGAACCATGTGAGGCCGAATTATGTAACATAATTCACTTAAATGCTAATTGATGTTTAATATAGTTCTAAATCACATTGAGGCTATTTAAGGCATGGGAACAACAATAAAAGTATTTAGAATGCAAAATAAATTATGTACCTAATTATGTGAATGTATACAACTTAAGAAATTCAATGAGATTTTAGTGTACATTGGTATATTAATGAGTAAAATGATTGTAGAAAGATGGATGATGTGTAATTGAGGGAGAAAACATGATGTATATGAAAAAGCTTTAAGTGGATGAATGGTAACATGTAATAAATGAGATGTTTTTGGTTACATTTTAATGGTATTAAAGGCATATGTGAGAATTTGATGCATGACAAGTTTATATTAGCACATACGGGAGCATAATGTGATTATTACAATGCCATTAACATGAATAACAATGGAAAAGTGTAATATAAATGAGATTTGATGATGCCTTTAGTGTTCAGTGGATAACCCAAGACTATAGGATAGTATGGCTAGCCATAAGGGCATTTACCCTGCGGTGTTCTTTGTTACTGTACTATCACTATACTAAGGACGTTTGAATATACTGTTAGTCGGCTCATTTTACTGATACTGGAGAGTAGCAACATACCCTAATGGTATGACCACTCCTACCTACTGGATTTGCTTATACACTTATTCGGTTGATGGTTTTTCTACTATCGACAACTAAGGGCAAAATAGTAATTTTTCATGATAACTAAGTAAAAAAAGTAATTATGGAAATTAAGATGTTAAAAGTGTGAATAAAAGTGAGATAAATTGAAAAATATGATGTATGTGTTCAAAATGGGTAAAAATATAATTACGCGATTAATTGAGGGTAAAATAGTCAATTAAGGGTGAAAATATGGTCAAAATGGTTAAAATAGTTAATTTGATTAAAAAGGGCAAAATCATAATTAAAGAAGAATTATAAGGAATAAATTGTAATTTTTCGTCTGAAGAAAAATTTTTAGCGACTAAAATGTCAAATTGATCAAAATGGAAGTCAATTTGACTAAAATTGAAAAAAATCAACTTTAAAGTCAAAATTGGACAAAATTTGGTAAAAGTCAAATGTTAGGGACTTAATTGGAATTTTACACTTAAACTGGACAATTACCGAAATTAAGTAAGAAAAATGGTTGCTGAGATAAATAGAAGAAGATTTTATAAAAAAAATAAATTTAGTATAAGGAGAATTAAATAAATTATAGTAAATTAATTGATTTAATTAAATTAAAACATTGAGATGAGATTTTATGTAAATACATCAACCACTAAGCGAATATGTTGCTCAGCATGTAATTTATATTAACTGCACGCAGGGACAGGTGAAGTAGGAAGAGCAAGACCTTGGCATGTACATAAACATACTTTTGGGATGTATTTATGTAAATTATGTGTAATCTTGTAGTAATTATCGGAAATTTTGTATGTAATCGGGCCTGTAAGTAAATGATATGTGAATTTAACATTTAGCATGGATGAATGGTTTGCGATTTTTGCATATATATGATATAAATTGTGTTGAGGTGAACTATAGAAGTGTTGTGCTATTGTTTGGAGTATTGGAGTGGGAGGAAGTATTTTGGGAGTGTAAATTGAATCTTTGCAGGTTCGGGTAGCATGAATTATAAGCTGTCATGCTGGTAAAAGTTTACTAAATTGAATAATAATTAATAACCTATTAGGAGGAGATGAACATGTTACATTAAAGATTTAATTAAGGGACGTCATAATGCCAAATAGGATTATGTTGATATTTATGAAGTTTTTGAGTGTTTAATGGTGTATTTTTGAATTTTGTGTAGAATCAAGGGCTAGCACTTGACTAGAACCATTTGTCTCAGCCATGTGCCTTACAAATCAGCAAAATGCACCATTTCACAAATGGACTTCGCCGTGTCCAATGCAGATTTAGAGGATGATCTTTGCACTTGGCTTATACCCTTTTTTCTTAGCCGAGTACTGAGCTACGATACTCTTTTAACTGATTGGACTCGACTGAGATCATTTTGTCTTGGCCGAGTCCTATCCTGGACCACTATAAAAGCTGCTTCCTATTTGGTTTTAAATGAGGGATTTTTAGGTTTTTACATTTCTAAAGGTTTTCTCTGTAGTATAGCTTGTAGTTTATCATACATTAGGGATTTATACTTAGATCTATAGATTTACTCGTAGAAATTACTCTTTCATTATAGTTTTACATCAAAAATACAAAAATACACAGTTCTAGTTAGTTATAGTTAAAGAGTCCAGTTTTAAATCAAGAGAAAGTTTGGAGAAGAAGAGAATGAGTTGTTGCACTTCAGATCTACACTTCCACATAGATTTTATGATTTCTTTTCCTTGCTTTTTCATTATGAATAGTGAGTAGTTGTTTTGTTGTTTGGGGATCTTTGAATCCCCTAAACCATATAAGGAATATGAACTTATTTTCTCAATATATATTTCATATGTTTCTTTTCCTTTAAACCTATCTTGCTATGTATGTTTTACAAGTGTTTATTTTATCAATTTTATTCAAGTTGATGGATGAATGCTTGTTTAGTGTTTATATCATGCATGCTCTATTTTACTTCATATTTGTTTTAGTTTTAATGGCATTTTCAGAATCTAAACTATTAAATATAGGGCTTATGTGTTGTAACTTCATAAAAGAGAAAAAAATGAATAGGTTTTGAACTAATAGGCTTTGAAATGGGATATTAGGTCATATCTAGGTCTTAGGACCCATGCTTATGCTGGCTATCTGATAGGCTCTAGAATGGGATACCGGGTAGTTAAAGTAGTAGGCTTCAGAATGGGATACTAGGGGTTTATATGGGTTGTCCACATTTAAAATGTATGAATTTTATATTAAAATGAACCTTGCATGGAAATGGGAAGGATTAAATCCTTAAACAACATCTTTAGTAATTATCAATCCACACATCGTATATTTCTGCTTTTAATTTCTTGATTATTCACTCTTTGTTATTTATTAAATTTTTATGATAATTGTTCTTAATATTAATTACCCACACCAACAATTTAGAAATTCTTTGAACACATTCTATCAATTAATTAACATTTATTTTGCACTTATTCGTTTCCCTTGGGGTCGATACTTGTGGTCTTAAAAATATCACACTTTATTACTTGTCGATTAGGTACACTTATTGCTTTCTGACCAGTTCTCGGTCTCATCCCATTCCCTTGGGTCTAATTTTGGATAACATGCCCTCTGAGTAAAAATGGATTTTCTAGGGGAGGGCTATTATATGGCTGATCTTGTGGGTCCATGTTGTTTCTCTGCTGTCGCCTTAGTCTATGCAATGTCATCTCAATTTCAGGGTTAATAGGTAGAATTGGATTGTCTCTTACCATGCACTATATACACCTACAAAGAATAAAAGAATAAAATAAATAAAAATAAAGAATAAAGTGAGAAGAAAGGTAGCACACCAAAATCACTTTAAAATCTAAAATAAGCACCAATCCTCGACAATGGCACCAAAAACTTAACCAAATTCTAGCAAGTGTACTAAATTGGCTAGTAATATAAGGAAATATATTTAAGACTCCAAGAATATCGAACCTAAGGGATTGTGAAAAAATTATGTATTTCAGATTTAATAGTGATCAATGTGTACAAAAGTTCCCAAATTTTAGAGAGAATTAACTAACTAAATCAAAAGCAGAAACTAAACAAGTAATGAAACTTAAGCAAACAAGCATAAAGTTAAACAAAGCAAAATATAAAAGATAATAAAATTCAATATTAAAAGGCACTTCTTCTAAAGTACTATACACCTCAAATTTTACTGCAATGACTCAATTAAAAATAACATAAGTGACTAAGGAAAACTAGTATTAAACTCAGATATCTTATTCAAAATATCGTTCTAAGTACCAAATCCTCTGTTCAAGAACAATCCAACACTTAGCATAAAAGTATGGTTTATAAACTCCTAAAATTTCATTAGAAACTCTCTCAAGAGATCCAACTTCAGTCTATTCTTAATTCAAATTTTTTAGTCTTAATTATACTCTTTACCGATACATAATTACCTCAATTATTAAAACATAATCATGCATTGACCTAAGCAAATTAAACCAAAAACATGTAAATCATAAGTCGTAGATGAAATTGATCATTAACCATTTATTCAATACATCAATCATCATTTCAGCAGAACTTAAGATAAGAATTAGCTCACACTTGCATGGAATTAAAGCTCAAATTAAAGTCATTACAATAAAAGAATGAGGGTTTAAGTATCCCTCAACAAAAGTAAAGAAAATCACTCACTTTTCATCTTAAAAACAAAAGAAAAATTGAAATTAAAAGATATAATACACATAAAGCTTCAAGCTTTTTTTAATGTCTTCTCAGAACATGCAAAATTCTAGCTTTAAAACCTAAGTTCTTGTACTCTTGAAAACTAGGTCAAAAAATGCAGTAAAATTTTGTCTCCCCTCTTGTTCTGGTGTTTAAGGTTGCTTGAATACTTTAGAGTGAAGAGGTTAGGTTCCAATTAACTTCGTAAACCAGAAGAAAATGGACTTTGATCATAATAGGAAGACTTTCCCTCGATAAAGGGCCTTTTTCCTCGATAGAGGGCTCAATTCCTCTATCACACGTGCATTTAATTTTATAAGTTTTGATTTATGTAAGTTTAATTTAATTTTGGTGTTTTTAGGTGTTTAATTGAAGAAATAAGGAAGTTATTTGAAGAAAGAGAAAAGTTAAAGAAATTTAGGAATTTTGAAAAAAAGAAACATGTTTGTTCTAGTAACATTTCTCTCTACCTAAGGGAATTTCCCTTTACCAAGGGGATTAGTCCCTCTACTTATGAAAAAAGTCCCTCCATCGACGAAAGGCATAAGTGACAAAGGAATTAAGGCCCTTTACCGAGGAAAAAGGCACCCTGCCGGGGAAAAGTCTTCCTATTACGATCAAAGTCTATTTGTTTCTTGTTTAAGAAGTTAATTGGCACCTAACCTCTTCACTCCAAAGTCTTTAAGCAACCTTAAACACCAAAACAAGAAAGGAGACAAAATTTTACTGCAATGTTTAACCTAGTTTTCAATAATACAAGAACTTAAGGTTTGAAGTTGGAATTATGCATGTTTTGAGAAGATATCAAAAGAAGCTTAAAGATTTATGTGTATTGTATCTTTTAATTTAAGTTTTTCTTTTGTTTTTAAGATGATCAGTGAGTAGTTTTTTGTACTTTTGTTGAGGGATACTTGAACCCTCATTCTTGTATTATGATGACTTTGATTTGAGCTTTAATTTAATGTGAATGTGTTATAATACACAACTATCATGGTAACCCATCTTACAGATCCTGTAGGTCTATCTGCATATCGAACTTCTAATTGAAATTGGCCCCTACCCTTTGATGCTTTTACAGCCCATCTGCTTGATCATCCTGCTGTGGTGGCAATAATGGAGGTGTCTGTGGGGCTGGTGGTGGCTCCTATGGTGGTTGGTCCTAGACATCCCCCTCTGTCGATGCATCTAGCACTATAGGGTCTAGACCACACTTCTATCTGGTCTTGAGAATAGTCAACAACGGGTACTGCCCCTTTCATTCCTAAATGGTCTCCACCATGTTTATAGTGAGCGCAACCTGTAAGTCTACATAAATATCCTCCAGAATAAGATCCCCAAATCTACTCTCGTTTGCTCCCAATGATAGTAACAAATGGGTAATGATGTTTTCCATGCAAATCTGTGGTGGACAAAGTAGCCACCCTGACCAGTGAGGTGATAATCTCGTGGGTGATGTCTACACGTTTGTGCTCCTACATCCCCTAAAAACTAGTGATATCGATGGAGTTCATTGAGCTCGGACTCCTTATACATCCTAAGTAAGAGGTAGACAAAACATTTTGGATGTACTAATAAACCTAGGCGGCCAACATAGTACTTTCCACTATATTTGACTGATATTTGGCCCTTGAAAGTGTCACTGCTCTCCATTTAGCCTGATTAAGAGGCTTATGGTCTAAGTAAACCATCCACTTGTAATATTGTAGTGAATGCCCAGAGGCTAACTGAACCACAACCTCTTTAGTGTTTGGCCTCTAAAAGTCGTCGTACTGTAGTATGGCTAAAACCTCTCGGGTGACATCCGAGTAGGTTTAAAATGGCTGAGCAAAAAACTCCATCCACTCTACTCTGGCTATGAGTCGATCAACCTCCTCCAACAACTTGATAGATCATAAAAACTCTCTAAACATGAAACAATTAGATTTGAACTAGACTCACAGCAAGGCTTGATATCTAACGGCCTGCTCGGGTGTCATATATGTTTGTACGGGCTGAGCCGGGATAGCGTGTGTGGTTCTCCAAGGCATCCTACAAAAAGGATTACATGTTAATTTCTGTGACTAACTTGGGTCATAAGTAAGCTAATGTGTTAGAGTTTATGAGCATTTTGGTAGCATGCCAGCTTAAATGGAGATAGCCAACCTGCATGGAAATATGCGTTAGGTGCCACAATACAATATACAACACCCTAAGCCCATTATTAGGTGATCTAGCAATCATGTATGACAAACAAGGTATAATATATATTTTACACTTTATGCAAATTCTAATTAAAATTTTGCAGCATTTTGGCTAGTAATGAGCCTACCCCCTACACAAAAATCAATTTAAACTAACACACAAGCCATCATTGGCCGCCAAGCAGCACAGTCTATGTTATTTAAAAAAGGAAACTAAATTTTTCCAAAATTATTTTGATGCAATTACAGCCTTAAGTATAACATGCTTCTAAAGGTACAAAAATAGAGACTACTCATGCTAGTTGCTAAAAAAAGGTTCACAGATTTACATGCACATATACAAGGCTTTTCCTAACTACAGTGTCATGCAAAAGGCTTTTATAATTTAAGTTACAATCCTAAAGGCATTATTCAAATCTAAATTACAAGTCAGTATGCTTATACAAATTATCCTATTACCAAAGTCTAAAAATACAAACAAAAGTCTAAAACATAAATTAAACTAACAACATAAATTAAATAAAATGTAGAAAGGTGTAAAGGATACTTACTTGTGATGTGAACAATAGGCAAAAGAAAATGCAAAAGAAAATAAAGACAGACTGCTCCCTAAAGCATGTGTCGCTCCTAGGTGAATTTAGGTGCAAATGGCTCATAAAATAGACCACAAACGAAGGAGAAAATCCAAAAAAATCGAGAGAGAGAGAGAGAGAGAGAGATCTTAAAATCAGAAAAAATGGTGGTTATGGAAAATAAGGAGGAAGAAGAAGAGGAAAAGCCATTTATTTTCAAAATTTTGAATGATAGATGGGAAGCGTATTCCTCCCTAGTAATAGACGGCCGTAAAACACATCCCGTCCATTGCTACTTTTTTACCATTATTTACCTACATTAAATTTCTTTATTTCTAATTCTAACTTACATTATTTACTAAAAACAATTTATTTCTTGTTGTTACATATTTACTCAACTATTTCATCTTACTTACATCATTTACATGAATGCGTTGTTTATTTCCAGCTAGACATGTTTATCAGAAATCCAAAGTACTCCTTGAATTTTTTCAATTTTTTTGTTAAAAAACTTTTGAAATTATTTGTCTGGGCCATCAAATTTCTTGGACTCCTTACAAAATGAAAACAAGAGAAAATGCAATAATATGTGCGTGTAATGAATGAAACATGCAAAAATGCAATTTGGTCATCCAAAAGTGACAGATTGGATAGCCATGGTTTGTTTATCGAGGGACGAACGTCTGTCATCACTTTTCTATAAATAGTGCCCATCATCCCTAGTTTTTATGCCTTTAACTTCCCCCTTTCCGAATAAAGCTTATGTCGGGTATTTCTCTTCCTTTCCTTTTTCTTTTCTTTTGTTTTTTGTTCATTTTCCTTTTAGTTATTAATTTTCCTCCATTATTTTTGCATTTAGAACATTTGAAAATTCCAATTACCATGACTTTTAGACTTGTAAAATTAAACTAACTATTGGATGATTCAAGAACTTGAAGGACCCTTATTTGGCTTTATACTCAAACTTGAGATTTTTAATGAGGGTATCCCTAGATAGGAACCTACTACTTGGTACTGGGATCCGAGGTTCCATGTGTTTAGGTTTACACACCAGGAATTATGCCCTATACCAGAGGAAGTTAATGCTAAGTTCAAGCCTTGTACCCGGCCATGCCTGCCTTCCTTTGTTTTTAGATACCCTAAAGAACTGGGTCGTGCCTTGGGCATCCTTCCTACTGAGGCTAGGGGCTTGGTACCTTATGGGAAGACATTCTCGCAAGAGCCCTTGATTGTGTACTGGCCAACTTTAACGATGTTCCCACTTTCCACTTCAATGTGATATTGCTCTACTATTTTGTTTGGTGCTTATTGATACGCACCGATGATCCCATGACTAGAGATTATGAATTATTTAGCATTGTGGATAGCATGCTCCGAGGACACAATACATATCCTCTGTTTCTAGCAGAGACCATCATTGGCTTGGATGCTATTTATCATGACTCTCATTCTTGGTTCACCAGTAGCCCCATGATGCTCAAGGTATGTCCTTGGCTTTGAAGGTAGCATGCCCCTTGTGGGTTTTCATAGTAGCTTTTCTTATTGGAAAATGCATCCTTTCAGATTTTCATATATTTCCTTACCTTATTTTTGCCTAAGATAAATTCAACACATCCTAACGGCTCTAATTTTTTTAGGTATAGCTTCGCAAGAAGTTGAAGCTGCTGTCAAAACCTCCCCTTCGAGTTAGAGCTATAGGCACTTACCCTATGAGATATCTAATCATCAAACACCTACACCATGAGTTTCTATTGATCTAAGATGGAGTTGACTGGTTGAGCCATTTAACAGATGATGATATCATGTTCAGGTGCACCTAGCTGCCTATTACTTTTATGGTTCAGGATAGGGCACCTAGATGTGTCCCTCTATATGGATTACACCATTCTATGTTTTATGTTATTGCTCAATGCGCTCGCCAATTTAGGGATTGACAAGGCATTGTTAGGTGTCTATTAGGCTTTTGAAGTGGTAGCCATGTCTATCCTTTTCTGTCAAAGTATTATCAGAGGATTTGGACCTGATTCCCCATAAAGACCTCTATTCCCGAGATTGTCATTTGCGACTTTACCACTTTTACCTCCTATAAGCAATGGGTTACCAATCCAGCAGTCGATAATAGGCTATGGTATCTTAGGCATCTAGATGGAGAGAGAGATGTGATACAAATAGACTATATTAGATACTATCATAGATTATGTTTTTGCTTTTATTGAAATCTTTAAATTTGAACATGTGAAAATAATATGCTACTTTTGGTAGCATTGATGATGTTATGAATACATGTATGACATTTCTTTTTGATTTCAGTACACATGATTAGCATTTAATATTACCCCAATGACACATATTATCTAATTTAAGGAAGAAAATTTACAAGCATCATAACTCCTATAATCAATTAGCCCTCTTCGGTTTTCTTAATTGATTATTTTCTCTCGACCTCTAATTTTTGGCCAGGGTGCCTTTTTTTGATTTTTCCCTTGACAAGGCACTTAATTTTAGCAAGGCCGCCATTATTTTTAGTTTTTAACCTGCAGGGCATTTATTCTCTTCTTTTTCTCTTTTTAGTCTTACCCACAGAACCTTTTCAATCTATCTATGCTTACCGATTCTCTAAGCTCATTGCCATCACTGTCTAATATAATGGCTACCCCCTTGGACAATAGCTTTTTAAGCACAAAGGTCCTTTCCATGTATACCTAAACTTGCCTCAAATGTTTAGAATCCCTAGCCTCATCTGTTTGAGCATCAGATGTCCCTCTTTTAAGGGATTCTTCTTAACCTTTTTCCCAAACGAACAAGTTAGCCTCTTATGATAAACCTGATTATGGTAATATGCTCTCATTTTATCCCCATTTAGTAGGTTGAGCTATGATAGCCTCTGTCTAGCCCATTCCACTTTCGGCATCTCAACTTCCAAAATAACCCTCAATGATTGATGCTCAATTTCTACTAGAAATACTACTTATGTCCCATAAACCAGAGAAAATGGAGTAGTCCCTATTGAAGTTCTGGCTATGGTCCTGTAACCCCACAATGCAAATGGTAGCTTATTATTCCATTCTTTATAAGTTTGAACCATTTTGGCCATAATCCTTTTAACATTCTTATTAACTGCCTCGATCGCTCTATTTTCCCGAGGTCTGTGAGGAGAAGACTTATGATGTAGAACTCTATACTTAATGAACATTTGCCTAGTTTCATCAAAGAATTGTGACCCATTATTAGAAACTATATGATGAGGCAAAACATATCTGCACATCAAATTCCTTTCAATAAACTTAGCCATGTCCCTTGCATCTACCTTTTAAAAAGATTCGTCTCTACCCATTTGGTGAAGTAGTCAATAGCCACTATAATGAACTTGTGCCCATTTAAAGTAGATGGATGGATTATACCTATGATGTCTGTGCCCCATGCAGTGAATGGCCATAGTGATGTAAGATTACATTACTCAGAAATAGGTAAATGTCTCAAGTCTGCATACTATTGGCATAGTTGGCACTTTCTAACATACTTAGAGCAATCATTGTTCATTATGAGCCAAAATAACCCTTAGCGCATAATTTTCTTTGCTAAGGCTAAACCATTCATATGGGCTCCACACACTCCTGTATGCACTTCTTCTATGACCTTTCTTGCCTCCTTTTTGTCTAGTCACCTTAGATGGATTCCATCAGGCTATCTCTTATAGAGCACTCCTCCTACAGTAATGAATTGGATCGATAGATTAGAATCATCCTTTGGTCCTTTTCGATAGCTTCCTTAGGGAATATTGATTTTTTTTAAATAGTTCTGAATATCATAGTACCAAGGTTTCCTATCATTCACTGCAATATCCATAATCTACTCGTGTTTAAAGCACGAATTATCAGAACTTGAAATCAGCATGGGCTTTATACTTACCCCTTTTGAATTATCCCACATTGATACTAAGGTGGCCAAAGCATCCATTAGTTGGTTTTCTTCCCTAGGCACATACCTGAAGGTATAAACCTCAAATTGGCTGCTCAAGGCTTCAGACACTTGAGATAGGGCAATAATTACTCTTTTTTAGCTAACCATTCGCCCTTCATATGACAGAATACCAAAGATATGTCTCCAAAAATTTCTATAGACTTTGCCACTATGGCTAACAAGGCTTCCAGCCTAAAGATGTAACCTTCATCTTCAGCTTTGTTATTCGTGGCTTTGTATCTCAAATTCTTAGGGTAACGGCATTTTTGCTCCCTCTAGGATGACTAAGATTACTCCTACTCCTGCTCCTTTATTGTTCACGACCCTATCGAAATACATCTACCAACCCTGGACTGTTATGGCTATAATATTCTTATCAGGGAACTCATAAGTCATCTCTTTGCCTTCTAATGGTTGATCAACTAGGAACTCCACTACTGCACTCCCTTTAATGGTTTTCCTAGTGATGTACTCTATGTCATCTCTTGTAGGAGAATCAACCATCTTCCCATTTTCCCTAAAAGTGAAGGTGCTTCCTACAAACAGCTAAAAGGGTTTTGTTTGGCCATGGCTTACATCCTATAGGAATGAAAGTAGTGTCTTAGTTTCTTCGATGCTCATATGACTGCTAGACAAATATTTTCAACTTATATATACTTTGCTTCATAAGGGAGGAATTTCTTGTTGAGGTAGTACATTGTATACTTAATCCTAAAGTCATCTTCTTGAGCCATCATTGCTCCTACTAAACTATCCTCTATAGCCAGATACAAAATTAGGGGCTTACCTGCCTAAGGCAGCTTTAACACTAGTGGATGCAGTAGGTATTTCCTAATGGTATCAAATGCCTCTTAACAATCCTCGTTCCAGACCACTAGTTGATCCTTCTTAAGTAGCTTGAATATTGGCTCTCAAATCAAAGTCAGCTTGGCTATGAACCTACTTATGTATTGAATTCTCCCTAAGAACCCTTTAACCTCCTTTTCTTTTTAGGGTATTGGCATCTCTCTAATGGCTTTCACTTTATTAGAATCTACTTCTATGCCTTTTTGGCTCATTACATGCCCTAAAAGCTTACCTAAGGTGACCCCAAAGATACACTTCTTCAGTTTGACAAAAGTTATACTTGTCAATTCTCTGGAAGAACTTTTCCAATGCCTCGAAGTAACCTTCTTGGGTAACTGACTTGATCATCATGTCATCCACTTATACCTCTACTTCCTTGTTAATCAAGTCATCCAGTATCCTAGTTGCCATCATCTAGTAGGTAACACCTACATTTTTAAGTCCAAAGGGCATGACTTGGTAGGCATATATATCTCATTCAGTTGTGAAGGCTATTTTAATCCGATCCACTATTTTATTCAAAATTTGGTTATACCCGGCGTATCCATCCACAAAAATATACATGACACAAGCGGCTACACTATCAACCAAAAAATTTATGTGAGGTAGATGGAAATTATCCTTAGGGCATGCTTTGTTTAAGTACCTGTAATCTACACAAACCCTAAATCTTTCATCTTTCTTCACCACGGGAACGACATTTGCCAACCATGTAGGGTACAAAACTTCCATTAAGAAACTTAGCTTCTATCTGATTTTTGACCACCTCTCTAACCTTTTTAGCCCATTTTGATTTGAGCCTCCTAAGCTTCTGCTTAACTGGTTTATATCTTAGATATGTTGGGATGACATATTCAACAATTTCTCTATCTATTCCTGGCATGTCTTCGTAGGTCCAGGTAAAGCCTTTTTCATATTGTTTCAATATTCTTTTAAAATTTTCTCTCTCTTTAAGAATTATATATGATGCCAATAAAATTTCTTTTGGATTTTCTTTTGTTTCGAGATTATATGAACATGTGTCTGTTGAGTTAATGTCAAATATGAATGGTTCATGATCATGATTATGCATAGTGAAATCAAAAGAAACATCACACAAGTAAGCAAAATTGTTCATCTTATTAATATAATCAAAAGAGCAATCAATTTTCTCATAAAAAAGTTCAAGAGCATAAACAATATCAATGAAAGTATCCTCTTTATTCTTGGTAGAATTAGATGTCTCTTTAGCTTTGGCCTCGGGTGGACCCTCAACTTTTATCTTCCCTTTGCCTTTCAACTGAGCAGTAAGCAGCTTTTCTATTATGACATCTTTAGGCACTTCCTTTTCCCAAGCTGAATAGTGCAGGAGAATCTCTTCATCCTAAAAACCCTCAACCTTCTTGATAATCCCTTGGTCCTAGTTGAAGAAATCATTGAACAGCTTAAATCCTGGCATTATCTCACCCTCTATCAGCTTAGGTTCATTCTCTTTACCCTTCTGACTTGGACTGGTAAAGCCTAACCCTTCTTATCCTTCATACCCTTGGCAACAATAACAGTCCAAGGCCTTTGGGAGTTTTTACCTAAACTAGCACCTGGCAAAAAATTCATCTTCTTTAGCATGTTGATCACTTAGGGACTATCAGCAAAGCTACCTTTACCTTTTTCATCACAGATGGCAGACACATGGAACACACTGAAAGGCTACTTAGCTATCTCAAGCACAGACAGCTAATTCTTCCTTATAGCTTTAATAGTGACCACTTGACCATTATAGGGGATCTTGATCATCTGATGCAATGTGGAAGGCACCCCACCCAACTTGTGAAACCATAGCCTTCCCAGCAACAGAAAGAAGTTTGTCGAAATAGGTAGTTCCACAAATTCAGCCTCTATCTCGATGGGCATCGTCTTTACAAAAGCCTTAAAGCTCTTAGTAGCTTTCCTTTTGGAATTATCATAATCTAAGATGGTCAAGTCAAATTTATTCAACATGTTCTCATTTAACGCAAAAGTAGAAATTGCAACTAAGGGACATGATCGGTGTCTAGTAAGTGTACTAAATTGACTAGTAATATAGAAAAATATAAATTAAGACCCCAAATATCGTACCCAAGGAAAACAATGATAATACAACTTGCTTCAAATTTTAGAGTGAATATTGTGTGCAAAGAATAAAAGAAATCCCAAGTTTTGTGATGGTGATAAGAGATTTTAAAAACTTAAACAATGAAAAATAAACTTAAACAAAGCAATCAATTAAAGTTGGTAAAATTCAAAACTAAAGGCAACTTTTGCTAAAGGACTATCCACTTTAACCTTATATTGCAATGGCTTAATAAAAAGGGAACATAAGTGATTATGATGAAATCAAATGAATAAAGCAAGATAACTTAAATCAAGATTATAATTCTTAAGCATTAAACCTTTTCTTTTTAGAATTATTCAACACTTAGCATAAAGATCTAATTTTAAACCCCTAGATGTCTATTAAATTCTTTTGCAAGTAAATTTAATTTCATCTATTCTTGATTTTAACTTTTCTTAATCTTAATCTATTATGACCAATACACCACTATACCTTAACTCAGGACATAATCATGCATTAATACCAATAAATTAACCTAAGAACATGCAAATCAATAATCATGCATAAATCAATTGTCAACTATTAATTCAAATAAGTTAACAATCAAATTATATATAACCAAAGGTAATAAATTACAAAAAAAAAACAAGAAAAAATCAACTTGTATCACATTAAGCACAAATTAAGTCATTACAATACAAAATTAAGGATTCAAGTATCCTTTAGCAAAATTTAAAGAAAACTACTCACACTTCATATTAGAAACCAAACAAATTAAATAAAGTCGATACAAACTCATAGGAGTAAGAAACTCTCTTGACAATTCTGTAGAACTCCAAGCAAGGCTTCTAAACTCCAAATGTTTGTATCTAACAAAATTAAACCTAAACTAATTGTAAACTAATGAAAGAAAATTTGTAACTAAAGTGCTCCCCCTAGTTTTGATGTCTTTAGCCCTTCTATAGCCTCTCAGGGAAGAGCTTTACGCCTCCTGTGACTTCCTATCTTAGAAGAATTTTTGTTGTAGTGAAATAGGAAGACTTTAATTGCCGAATTAGGACATTTACTTGGGAGAGTGAGTCTTGTGCTAGGGAAAGTGGCCTTTGTGCTCGAAAAAAGTGGCTTTTGTGCTCGGGAGAGTGGCCTTTTGTGCTCGGCAGAGTGGCCTTTTATTGCAAAACACGTAATTTTAGCTTGGGTGAGTGCCAAATCACTCAGCCAAGTTATTCATGGTTGCCTCTCACGAATGAAAGCCACAATCCTCCTTGATTCCAATTCTGCCCCTAACTTTACGCCTCTCAAGGAAGAGCTTTACACCTCCTATGACTTCCTATCTTAGAAGAATTTTTGTTCTAGTGAAATAGGAAGACTTTAATTGCCTAATTAGGATATTTATTCGGGAGAGTGAGTCTTGTGCTAGGGAGAGTGGCCTTTGTGCTCGAAAAAGTGGCTTTAGTGCTTGGAAAAGTGGCCTTTTGTGCTCGGGAGAGTGGTCTTTTGCTAAAAAACACGTAATTTTAGCTTCGGTGAGTGCCAAATCACTCAGACAAGTGATTCATGGTTGCCTCTCATGAATGAAAGCCACAATCCTCCTTGATTCCAATTCTGCCCCTAACTTTCTCTTTTTTGCAATTTAGCCCCTCTACTCTTCAATTTGGCCTTAAAAAGCACTAAAATTAACAATTAGACCTAAAAACACATAAACTAACTAATTAAACCTAAAATTAAATAAATTAAGACTAACTTGACTCAATTAAACACATAAAAGTACACTAAAAATATAGTATAATTCACACTTATCAAATATCCCACACTTAGTCTTTGCTCGGCCTCGAGAAAACTTGAACAAACCAACTCCTCAAAATGATCAAACTTAAACAAAGAATTATGCAGTTCAAAACCCAGCTTAGCAATTAGACAGAGCACTAAACAAAATTCCAACCTGTAATAAATTCAAACAAGATAATATGAGTTAGTTTTCTCTAAGTGTGCGCAAGACCAAAGCTTTTTAAGTATTTTCAAAACTCAAAATAGTAATGCAATTCTTAGTTAGTCTTGAGAATTGATGTACAACTAAGTGTACATGCGATTTCGCACTTGAAACTCTAGAAATATCATAAGCCTCTCCTTTAGCACCGGAACCCAAAGGTCATCTTCGCTAAAAAATTTAAAAGCAAACTTAAAATCACTTAGGTCTTAGTTGGGTTGTAACGGGGTTAAGGTATTGGTTATCAAAGAATGGATAAAAAATGATCAAAATTAATAGCCACTCTATGATAAGATAGACTAAAATTCAGAATTTTAAATTTTCAAGCACAAACCCCTTTTTTCCAAACTTGTTTGTTCAAACTCACATCTTAAGTACTTTTGATAGAAAATATCAATGAAAACTCTCTTCACAATTCATCTCCTTTTTGAAGTCACACATGTTTTCCCCTGTAAAAACCCTACACTTAAGATTTTTTCCATGTATACAAGCTTTATTGCTTTTTCTTTGTTTCTTTCTTTTTTTTTAAATATTGCTGGTAGCATAATAATAAATTGGGTAATTACAAGGTAAATTCTCACTTTTTTCTTGATTTCATCAATAGGCCTTGACAACAGTATCAAAAATATCTTACTACACCTTTCAAAATACCTAACTAAATTAATCCATCCAATCCTAGAGTGGCCAATTCTAGAAGGGGAGATAAAAGCTTTTTAAGGCTATATGGTAAATAAATGAGTGCAACAAGAAAAATAATCATGTCACGCATTAAGCATGCCTTATTAAGCTGAAATTGGCTAACAAGGGTCTAATATATCAAAAGGTAGGTAAACAGTCTTTTAATGGCTCAACAAAAACAATTTTGCTTAGATCACTTTCTAAGTTACTTTTAGTTGCTTTTATGATTTGAAGGGTGATGAGGAAGGTTCTAGTGCTTTAAAATTCCTTACATAACTATTTCAATGCATTGGTTTTCCTTACATTTAAAAATTGGTCTTAAGTGCTCAAAAAGTGGAAACTCACAAATATAAGTCAGGTTGAATGTTAAACTAGCTAAAATTCCATTAAACAACATGCTTGCCTTAGTGCTAAACCAAATTTTTGAACAATGCACATTCTAAGTTTTAGTTCAATAAGTTCAATTTTTGAGGATCAATTGCGGCAAACTAAGTTTAGTGCAAGATAAACAACAAATTTGAACTAATTACATTCTTAGTGCAACTAGACAACTAATGAACTAGTAACTAAGTTATAAGGTCTTTACATAAACTATTATAATAAGAAACTTTAAAAAAAAGAACAAAGCTGCAAACAAAAACTAGAACAAACTACAAAAATGCAAAAGAAATTTCATGCATAAAAGAGGAGTGAAAATTTTCTACTTCCTGGAAAAAATTGAGCTTCAGTAAGCTCCACCCCCTTTCTAAAATCTTATTGTCCTCAGCACATTACTCTAGTGGTAGAGGTGTTGGTGGAAATTTTCACTAAAAGCTATCAACGAATTGCTTAAAATCCTATTTCTGTTCATCGATGTTTTCATGCATTGTACCCATTCTGCCTTGCAAGTTATCTAAACGAACATTAATCCGATTTAGAAGATCAATCACCCGAGGGGTAGCAGCAGCTTCGGCTTGTGGTGCAGCTTAGTGCTACTCTTCTGCCTCAATTTTCTCCTCTTGATTGTCATGAAGTTAAATCCCATTGTCATGCAAGTATTCTTCTCTAGTAGGCTAGTGTCGCCAAAGTGTAAGAGATAAAATCTCCATGTGCTTTAGCATAGAGTAATCTATGTATTCAAGCTCTCCTACAAGTGTGTGTCCTAAATCAATATGGTATACAGCATTCACCAAAATGGTGGCTATCCAACCAATAGAGATATCTTTAACAGTGAGTGGTTTCTTCTGTAGGTCTTTGATCTTTTGCGCAATAACCAATACACCATTAATGGGAATGCCTTCGACCATGCATCTTAATAGCATAACCTCCTTGGAATTCACTTCACTAAAACCACCAAGATAATTGAAAATATTAATTGATAAATACCTATAAAGGATACGCAAGGCATGACTCCTCAAAGAGTGACATTTAATCCCGCCTCCTCTCCATAGCACTAGATCAACTGGATCTCTCACAATTTCCTAATTTTCTTGCAAGGTAGCATTAGGTAATTCACCAATGGCATTCGTTGGAAAAACTAAATATTATGTGATTTGTGGAAAATTCATGGTATAGCCCTTCCTCCCCAATTTGATGTTCACCGTGCCAAAATCTCCTTCTCCCTTGAAATAACACTCAAATGAATCGAGAAAATCTCCTACAATAGAGGGATACACTTATGGTTTCTTCTTAACAAATTCCTTCCACCCTATGTTGTTAATTAATGGTGAAATCTCATTCCATAAGTTGCCATCATCTACATTTAGGAAGAGATCACTCAAGTAGGGAGGTTTCACATAGGTACATGCACTAAAGTGTTCGTACAATGAGTGTTTCCCTCTGTCTACATATGCAGGAATGTGTGACCTAGAAGAGCTGGAAGCTTCAGCATGCCTAGCTTTCTTAGGAGCCACTACATAAGATAAAACAACCCAAATAAGCAAGAATCTCAATTCAATTCTAGCATAATGTAGCATATGAGAGCATAAAGGAAAATGTGATTAAAATCAACAACCAAAACATGTGAAAACATTGAGATGAATGAACAAAGATCTAGAGAGAATGATATAATAAAAGATGAATTCAATTCAACATGGCAATTGTGAAACAAAATTAAGCTAACAATGAAATTGCATTCTTTAAAGCATTTCAACAAACACCTTGTGTGTACATTTTGCTTAAGCTAAAGCAAGATCAAATTGAAATTCAATTGACACCAAAAATGAATATATGCATTATTAGCATGCTCTCTATAAGTTCATATGAAAAGCAATGGAATAGCAATACAATTTCAAGCTCAAATTCAAAGTGAAATCAACCCCAAGTTACACCAATTTTAAGCAAAATTAAACAACTTTACATTTGTTAAACAAAACTTGAAATTAAAGATCACTTACTTAGATAGATGTGAACAACAAAGATGCAAAATTTTGACTTGAAATAAGAGTACTTGAGCGAGTGAAAATTGCTTGATAGGTGAGTGAGAGAATAAGTGAAACGGTGTGTGCAAGAGTGAGGATGAAAATGGGAGAGTGGGGTTTATAAAGGGGACCACTTGGGTTAGTGAAGATTCACTCGGTTGAGTGGGTTCATTCGATTTCAAGAGGGACAACAATTTAGGGCTTTAAAGTTACGTACATTTTTTCATCAAGGAATTTCACTCGAGAGAGTGTCAAGCACCACTCGGGAGAGTGCTAATGGTCTACTCTAAAAGCTAAGAAAATAAGTCATTTCACTCAAGAGAGTGGCCAAAGTCACTCGGTCGAGTGACCCAGGGATGTCTTTCTTAAGAAAAACTTGTCTTCCATATTTTAAGCCATAAATCCAAAGTTATGATCATGCTTTTTCTCTCTTCAAAAATTTACCTTTGAAGAAATAAATTAGCAACTATGAAACACCTTAATTCATAATTGTTGTGCATTCTCAAATCAAATCACACTCAACTCATTTATGATCAAACTTAAAACATAACACTTTATCACTTACTCACCTTTAATTTGGCTTAAACACAAGCCTTGTTTGTTTAATTTGTACACAAACTCATGCGAATATCATACATTAGTCTTTAAACACATTAAGATCATAAAGAATAGACACACTCACTTTTAAGTCATGAAACAAAAACCAAAGTAAAACAATTTAATAACCATGCAACAAAATACTTCAAACACAAAAACAAAATAACAAAGGAAACACATAGTGAAAATAATGAAATGAAATGAAGATAAAGAGCTTAGTTCTGAGTTTAGGAAGTCTTCAGCTAGACTTATAACCCTTATATTAGTCTCGGAATACCATGGTTGCTTCAGCAACCTCTATTTGCCCTGCTCAATATGGTTTTAACCTATGACCATTAACTTTGTATTCACATCCATCTTTCGGGCTCTTAATAGTCACCACTTCAAAGTCATTGCTTGAAACACTTGAAATGGTCCAAGCCATCTAGATTTCAGTTTTCTTGGGAATAACCTAAATTGACTATTATATACCAAAACCATCTTGCCAGGAGAAAATTCCTTTTGATCAAGTTTCTTGTCATGCCACCGGTTGGTTTTCTCCTTGTATAGGGTTGCATTGCTATCAGACTACTGTCAAAATTCTTCCAATTTATTAAGTTGTAACTTTCTCTTATCTCCTACATACCTCAAATCAAAATTTAGCAATTTTATAGCCCAATATGCTTTATGCTCTAATTCGATCGGTAAATGACATGCTTTTTCAAAAACTATTCTATATGGAGACATGCCTACAGGGGTTTTAAATGCAGTTTGATAAGCCCAAAGAGCTTCATCTAACTTTTAAGACTAATCTTTTCTAGAATTATTCACAGTTTTCTCCAATATTGATTTCAACTCCCTATTAGACACTTCAACTTGTCCATTTGCTTGAGGATGATATGGGGTTGTTATTTTATGCCTTACACCAAATTTTTTAAGCAATGCTTTGAATTGATAGTTGACAAAATGTTTGCCTCCATCACTTATAATAGCCCTTGGTGTTCCAAACCGAGTGAAAATATTTCTCCTAAGGAATTCAAGCACCACTTTGGCATCACATGTTCTAGTAGCTATTGCTTCTACCCATTTACTAACAAAATCCACGGCTACTAAGATATATTCGAATTCAAATGATTTTGAAAATGGCCCCATAAAATAAATTCCCTAGACATCAAAAATTTCTACTTCTAACACATTATTCATAGGCATCTCATCCCTTTTTGATATATTCCTCACACACTGACACCTATCACATACTTCTATGAAAGATTTAACATTAGAGAAAAAAGAAGGCCAAAAGAAACCTGACTGAAGAATTTTTTGTACCGTACGATTTGCTCCCTGGTGACCTCCCACTTCTCCTCCATTACATTGTTTCATTACATCCTCTTGCTCTTTTTCTAGAACACATCTTCGAAGCACTTGATTTGGACAAATTTTGATTAAAAATAAGTCATCCCAAAGATAATTTCTTGCATCAGCTTGAAGTTTTTTCTTTTATTGCCAAGTAAAGTCTTTTGGAAGGTAAACTCCTTCAAGAAAATTAGCTATATTAGCATACCAAGGGACCGAATTTTCACAAGCATAAATAACAAAAATATGTTCATCGGGAAATAAGTCAAAAATTTCCCCCCTTTTAATATTATCATGATCTAATCTCGATAAATAGTCTGCCATAAAATTTTTAGCTCTTTTCTTATCTTTGATTTCCACACCAAATTCTTGGAAAAGCAAAACCCATCTAATGAATCTTGGTTTGGACTCTTTCTTTGCAAAAAGGTACCTCAATGCTGTATGATCTAACCACACGATGATCTTAGATCCAAGGAGATAAGGTCTAAATTTTTCAAAAGAAAACACAATTACTAATAATTCCTTCTTCATGGTTATATAATTAACTTGAGCCCCGGTAAGAGTATGACTTGCATAATAGATAGTATAAAAAACTTTCTCCCTCCACTGGCCTAAAACCGCTCCTAGTACATAGTCACTAGCATCACACATAATCTCAAATGGTAAGCTCCAATCTGGTGATGCTATGATCGATGTTGTGATTAGCTTTTACTTTAACAAGTTAAATGCCTACAAACACTTATCTCAAAGTTAAATGCATTATATATCAACAAATTGGAAAGCGTTTTAGCAATTTTTGAAAAGTTCTTAATGAATCGGAGATAAAAACAAGCATGACCAAGAAAACTTCTAATACCTTTAACATTAGTCGGGGGAGGTAATTTATCAATAACATCAATTTTAGCTCTATCCACCTCAATTCCTTTATAAGAGATCTTATGGCCTAACACTATCCCTTCTCTTACCATAAAATGACATTTTTCCCAATTAAGAACAAGATTGGTTTCTTGACACCTTCCTAAGACCAAAGCAAGATTAGATAAACATGACTCAAAATCATACCAATATAATGTAAAATCATCCATAAAGACCTCTATAAATTTCTCAATAAAATCATGAAAATAGTCATCATGCATTTTTGAAATGTAGCAGGGGCATCGCAAAGACCAAATGGCATTCTTCTATATGCAAATGTACCATAGGGACATGTGAATATGGTCTTTTCTTGATCTTTTGGGGCAATAGAAATTTGCCTATATCCCAAATAAACATCTAAAAAATAGTAAAACCTATTCCCTACCAATCTCTCTAGCATTTGGTCAATAAAAGGTAAAGAAAAGTGATCCTTTCTAGTAGCATTATTCAATCTCCTATAATCTATACATACTCTCCATCCTGTCACTATGCGTGTTGGGATAAGTTCATTATTTTCATTAATTACCATAGTCATCCCTACCTTTTTAGGTACATATTACACCGGACTAACCCAAGTACTATAAAAAATGGGATAGATAATATTTGCATTGAGTAGTTTTAGTACCTCCTTTTTCACCACTTCTTGCATAGCTGGATTAAGTCTCCTTTATGGTTGTGCTACCAGTTTGAAATCATTCTCTATAGGTATTTAATGCGCACAATAACTAAGGTTGATTCCCTTCAAATCGTATGTCTCCCATCCTATGGCTCCTTTATGCTTTTTCAATACTTCAATAAGCATTTCTTCTTCCAAACCTATCAAAAGTGAAGATATGATTACTGGTTTTGCATTATTTTCCAAAAATAAATATTTTAAATGAGATGGAAGAGTTTTGAGTTCAGAATCTCCCTTAGAAGAGGATGGTTCATCCTCCTTTATTCCTTCCTCTTTGTGTTCTTTTTCATTCTTTTCCACTTCCTCCTTATCCATTGGATTCATTAAATAATTTTTAAGCTCATCATTCAGTAAAATTTCCTCTTGCTTTTCCTCTACACATTCTTAAATACCATCTATTAAATAAACGGACTCTTCAAAATCATATGAAGGATGCTTTATTACTTTATTCACATTGAAAACCATTTATTCCTTATTAAACCTTAAGGTAACTATTAGTCCATGTACATCTATTAAAGCCTTTGCAGTATTCAAGAATGGCCTTCCTACTATCAAAGGCACCTTTCGATCCTCCTCTATATCCATGACTACAAAATCAACTGAGAATATAAAGTTTTCTACTTTCACCAATAAATCTTCAATAATACCCTTAGGTTTTTTTATCGATCTATCCACCAATTGCAATGTCATTTGAGTTTCCTTGATGTCACCTAAATTCAATTTTCTATAAATTGAATAAGGCATTAAATTAATACTAGCACCCAAATCACATAATGCATGTCCAATAAAATTCCCTCCTAATTCGCATGGCAATGTGAAACTACTAGGATCTTCTAGTTTTTTAGGGATTTTGTTCATTAAAATTGCATTACAATTTTTAGATAATTAAATCGTTCCTACACCTTCTAGTTTTTTCTTGTTAGAACATAATTTTTGTATAAACTTAGCATATTTAGGCATGTGCAAAAAGCTTCAAAAAATGGTAAATTTATATGCAACTTTTTAAACATGTCTAAAAATTTAGTTAACTACCCATTATGCTTTTCCTTCCTAGCTAGAGATGGGTAAGGTAATTTAGACTCATCAAACACAGTAGAAACCAGTTTCTCCTTACCTTTGCTCTTCTCAACAATAGGTGATTTCTCATTATTTGGTTCAAAAATACTTACCTCTAGTGTTGGTTCCATCAATACTGAAAAGTGCTTACCATTTTCAGTTTCCTTCACCTCTTTTCCACTTCTCAAGGTAATTGCCTTAGATTCTTCCTTTGGGTTCCTATCCATGTTAGATGGAAAAGTGCCATGTGTCCTATTTGAGATAGAGTTAACAAGTTTCCCTACTTGATTTTCTAAATTTCAAATAAAAGCATCTTGATTTCTCATCCAAATTTCTTGTGATTTACATTTAGCATCCTGATAAGCCATGAAATTAGTTTGGACATTCATAAAATTGGCAAAAATTTCCTCTAAATTGGGTTTTCTATCCTGTATGCGTTGAGGTCTAGCATGAAAACCTGGGGGTTGATATGTAGATGCTTGGTTAGACGGGTGGCTATTGCTATGGGAGATTATATTCTGATTAAATGGAGCCCTAGGTTGATTACTAGATGAAGATGCATTATTCCCTTCTCTCCATGAAAAATTAGGGTGATTTCTGCAGCCAGGATTATAAGTATTGCTATAAGGATTCAATGCATTTACTTCCTCTACTAATGTTCCTACATTCTCCTTATTCTTAATCTCAGATATTACATGTGATCCAGTATAAGATAAAGATGATATATTTTTAACTTGCAAACCACTTACTTTCTTTGTCAATGCATCTAATTGTGCTCTTAGCATGGCTACCTTATCCACACTGTGTATAGCTTGCTTTTTCTATGTGGTCCTTACACTTACCCACTGAGCATCATTGGTGGCCATCTCATCCAAGAGTAGGAAAGCTTCTTTAGGGATCTTGTTCATGAAACTTCCATTTAATGCTGCATCTAGGAGAGATCTTGTAGACTAATTTACACCTGCATAAAAATAGACATTAGTTGATAAATAGCAATTTCATGGTGTGGATAGCTCTTTAGGAGTCTCTTAAATCTTTCCTAAGCTTCATGGAATGGTTCCTCATATAATTGGTGGAAATTATGGATTGTATTTCTAATACTAGTAGTTTTGGTAGGAGGAAAGAAACGACATAAGAATTTTTCCTGCATTTGTTGCCATGACTGAATTAATTGGCTTGGTAACATTTGCAACTAGTCCTTTGCCTTACCAATAAGAGTAAACGGGAATAACTTAATTCTAATGGCATCCATAAACACATTGGGTATTTGAACTGTATCACTTATTTCTAGAAAGATGTCTAAATGCTGAGTAGGGTCCTCTATTTTTGATCCTGAAAATTGATTCTTTTGGACCATGGTTATGGTGGCTGGTTTTATCTTAAAATATTGATTGTGAGGTATCTTGATAGTTCTATGATCCTTATTCCACCTAGGTATGGCATAATCTCTAATGGGTCTAGGCCTAAACCCATCCCTTTGAGCTTGGTTAACCTGCCCTTCTATCCTAAGGTGTGGATCATTTATTGGTGGGTCATAGAAAGGGTGGTTATTAAGGTTGTTAAGGTTATTCCATTCTTGCTCTTCTAAATTCATCTCTCTTTCTTAATTTCGGGGTCAGTAGGCAAAATTGGCTCGCCTCTTATCATAAACTATTGACACCTGTAAAGAATAAAAGAATAAAATTAATAAAGAATGAAAACACAAAAAATTCACTTTCAAAACTAAAAACAAATGCTAATGTTTCCCCGATAACGACGCCAAAAACATGACTAGTATCTAGAAAGTATACTAGATCAGCTAGTAATATAAGAAAATATAAATTAAGACCCCAAATATCATACCCAAGGGAAACTATGATAATGCAACTTGCTTCAAATTTTAGAGTGAATACTGTGTGCAAAGAATAAAAGAAATCCCAAGTTTTGTGATGGTGATAAAAGATTTTTAAAACTTAAATAATGAAAATTAAACTTAAACAAAGCAATCAATTAAAGTTGGTAAAATTCAATACTAAAGGAAACTTCTGCTAAAGGACTATCCACCTTAAGCTTATATTGCAATGAGTTAATAAAAAGGGGAACACAAGCGATTATGAAGAAATTAGATGAATAAAGCAAGATAACTTAAACCAAGATTATCATTCTTAAGCATTAAACCTTTTCTTTTCAGAATTTTCCAACACTTAGCATAAAGATCTAATTTTAACACCGTAGATGTCTATTAAATTCCTTTGCAAGTAAATTTAATTTCATCTATTCTTGATTTTAATTTTTCTTAATCTTAATCTATTATGACCAATACACCACTATACCTTAACTTAGGACATAATCGTGCATTAAGACTAATAAATTAACCTAATAACATGCAAACCAATAATCATGCATAAATCAATCGTCAACTATTAATTCAAATAAGTTAACAATCAAATTATAGACAACCAAAGGTAAGAAATTACACAAAACACTACAAGAAAATCAATTTTTAATGACTAAAATTTGACAAAGGGAAAAAAATCCGGTCTTAAAAATATACATATAATGAATGGAAATTAATTCGGTGGTTAATTGTAAAATTTTATTATTATTTAACAAAGGGTTAAAAATCTAGTGGTTGAAGAGAAGATATTCCCATGGTTAATGCCTAAAAAAATTGGCGGGACCTCAAATAGGTTTACCTCCAAAATAAATTTCCCTTGATGAAACCCAAATTACTCTACTATGTACAAAAGATAAAAACCTAGCAGATGATTGCAAACTAACCAAAAAGAAAAAAAGAAAAACCATTTTATTCCTGCAAAAATCTTCTATCACACTTCAAACCTAAACTAACCTAATAGATATTGTAGCTTCCATGGCTCTCCAGTTACTCTATAGCTACTTCCAGTTTGGTTGTCTTTCGAAATAGGTAAGCAATTTATTTGGTTTCATTCGTTTGCCAATTTTTTTTGGGTTTTTTTCGATATTTTGATTTTTTATCTGGATTCAACAATTCAGTCACCATTCTCCAACAATTGGTGCTCGTAGATCATATTAACAAATAAATCGGTCTCTCCAACAGCAATTCCAGGTTTTAAGTTTTTAGGTTTCATTTCTCAACAATTAATTTCTGGTGCTCTACTCTACTCTCTCTCTATTTCTCTCCTTGATTTCTTCAGCTTGTTTCTTCTCTATTGATCTGGTTATTTTATGTGTTGTCGCTCTATTTGAAAAATTGGTCATCTACTCTTCTTAAGTGTTTTAGCTATTGGAGAGCTAAACTGGTTGTCTTCCATCGGCAATGGTTATTGAGGTTAAGGTGTTAATTCTTTTGTTCAATTTGGAAGTTGTTTCTCCAGGCTGCTTGGCTTTTGTTTCTTAGCCTTTTGTTTTTTTTTTTTTGTTTTTTCCTTCTTATGGACGTTTCATGTCTATTTGTCCTAGCTTTGGCTGGTTTTGTTTTGGTTTCTGTTTGTTGGTAGCTCCAGCGCTGCTACTAGTTAAGTTGTTACTCTTACTGATCTAGCTTGCAGTTTTTTTTTGCTCTCTTTTCTCCATAAATGATTGTACAATGATTATTTATTAGCATCTCCATAAATGGTTGTTAGTTTATGCTGATGAATGTTATTTGTTAAATTTATTTACCATTTTGACATTGTCTAATATGTTGATTATATCCATATATACTTAAAATGGCTTAGGCTGTTCCAAGTCCAAAATACCATTCTTATTCTTACTTTTCGCTTGGTTTAGGAATTGTTATGCTAATTCAAAAAATAGGCAAAAATGCTTATTCTTTTGTTACTCATTTCCTAAACTTAACACACCAAATAACATTAACGAGCAAAATGTTGTTTCTCCGCTCTGAATTTTCTTTCATCTCATAAATACAGCCTCTCTTGATCATGTACACAAATCCTGTCAGGATTTATACTGTTCAAACTCCAATGAAATAAAATGTGTTAAAGATGTAAATTTATTCTTAATATTCGGTAAAAAAATATATTTTTATTTTTAATATTTTAATTAATACAATATTACCCTCCGTACTCTCTATTTATTAAAATTGAAAAATTTTATTCCTATATGTGACATAAAAATGCCAAATTTCTTACAATTTTAAAAGATACTACAACATGAAAAGTAAAAATGTACATTTTAATCAAATATTATAGGCAAAATTGCATATTAAGCCAATAAAATCACACTTATTTTGGGGTAAATAGAGTAGATTTACTTCTATATAAAGTCTAAATTGTGCTTGATTGCATATTAAGCCAATAAAATCACACTTATTTTGGGGTAAATAGAGTAGATTTACTTCTATCCAAAGTATAAACTGTGTTTGATATCCAAACTTTAATTTTGCTGCGAAGCAGATAGCAAATAAACAAACCATACTCTATGCATTATTCCCTATGTTATAGAAATTCATGACAGTACAATGGATGAACAATGTATACAGGTCCAATTCAGTAACTTCTATTAAAATAGATAAAAAGAAGTTGCATTTGTATATGGTCAATCAAATGGTTTAAGATTTCCTTTTAGAGGGGATTTCTTGAAACAAATATGCTTAATCAGTTAGCAACAACAGATATTGATTACGACATACTCATTTAGGAAATAAAACCAAACTAATACTATAAAGTGATAAAAAGGATAAACTGTAATATGAAAAGTATATGCTTTTGTTCTGACCTTTCTTCTTTTCTTGACACATTTCCATTCTTTTTTGCTGTTTTGTAGGCATTTACCTCCTTTTAATTGAGACAGATAACAATCTACTGATAGGATGACTCTTACTGCTCTAGCTTGTAGCTTTTTTAGCTCTCTTTTCTCCATAAATGATTGTACAATGATTATTTATTAGCATCTTATATATATGCTAATGGTTGTTATTTTTTATGCTGATGGTTGTTAGTGTATGCTAATAGTTTTTATTTTTTATGCTGATGGTTACAAGTTGCTGTTGTTTTTTATGAGTTGTTAGCTTTTAGGATGTACCAGGCCCTATTTTTCTCTATTATTGGTCTTGTAGCTTATTTCTCATTGATGAGTTAGCTTAGAGAGATTAGATAATTGGGTATTAATAATATATATGACATGTATGTGTAAGTAAATTCATTAGGAGGCATGATATTGGGTATTAATAATTTACTAAAATTTTAGCTTAATTTTTTGCTTTCTTTTTGTTAATTAATTTCTTCTTTGATTCCATTTATTTTTCTTATGGCTGAAATCTTAGCTTAATTTCTTATTTGATTCTGCTTAGTGTTTTTGTACCTAAAATCTAGAAATTCGATTTTGGCATTGGGGCAGATCCCTCATCTTCGATTTTGATTCTTCACGGAAAAATGCCAACTAAATATGAAAATAAAGTTTTTTTTTCTTTTTATTTCGAATGATGGAGTATTGAAATGTATAATATGACATGGAGACCCCTGTTATGGATTCTCATCTTGAAACCACACTTGCATAGTTCAAATAGAAATTAAATCCTATAATTTATTTTTCAGTTCTGTTTCACACTAACTAATCATTAATTAGTTGTCCCCTATTTGTTGGATTTGACTTTTTTAAGTTATAATGTCACGTGCATTTGATCATTAGAAATGGAAGTAATTTTTCTGTTATCTAACTGAATTTGTTGGATATGATACAAAAGTGGCAGTGCTGATATTGTTTGCAACTAATTATAATTCAACATTATTTGATGATGTGTTAAACTAGATGGGATGTTCATATCATTTTTCTATTAGGTTTGACATGAATCCATCAAAGTTTCAAAAGATTGGAATGGGAACCAAATCAACAATGGGCAAACAAACATTCATTCCACCAGGTGCTTTAGGGAAGGGACGAGGACAAAGCTTAAGATCTTTCACCACTTCAAGAGCAATTGATCAAGGAATTTCAAATGTAACAAGAAAAAGTTCACATACAATAGCTTCTAATCAAGATGAGCAACCACTAGTACCTTCTGGATTTCAGTCGAATGAAGATGAAAATCCTTCCCCTCAAGTGGATGAAGAGATACAAGACACAGAAATAAGTATTTTATTGATTCAAATTTAATTTCTTTTTGTCATTAATTAATTATAAGTTTGTATATGACTTAATTTATCATTTATAGGTCCAATAGATCTCAATGCTAAAAAAGTGCGAGGAAGGAATAAGTGTAAAAAAATTGCAAGACTCAAGGCTAGAGAAAATTTGAAAGTCACTTTTTTTTCAAAATCGATTTGTTGGGGAGCATCATGAAGATTTTTCAAGGAATCTGGGTAGAATAATTTGAGATCGTAATATGTGCCTTTAGAAAGTGCACTCGTGGGGAGAAATTTCAAAAGCAAAGATTGACTACATGTGGCAAGCCGTTATTGTAAAAAAATGATAGCATTATGTTCTTCAAATTTCTTTTTCATGCTTTAATTATGCCAATGATTTAAATATGTGTTCAAGTAATGCTAATTGTTTTTTATGATAATGAATTTAGGATGTATTTGAGAGTGATGAAATCCTTGAGCAGCATGAGCATGTAGTGGAACATATAAGAGACTTATGGAACAACTGGAGAGGAGTGATGCATTTCAAGAATGTGAAGTCTAGGTCACTTCATGAAGCTCTGAAAAATGTGCCAAAAAGTGTGGACAAAAATGATTGGGAATGGCTGGTCAAAGAGCATTACTTTACTAAAAAATTCCAAGTATTCCATTATCTATATTTTAGGTAAATTATTATTTTTATAGACAAATCATAAATTAACATGTCATATTGTTAATGTAGGAAACAAGCAAAAGAAACTAAATTAATAGGTCCAAGTTGAGTATGCCTCATCGTACAGGCAATAAACCTTTTAGAGAGATTAACTATCAACAGGTGATTTACCATCCTTGAAAATTATTTGGAAATTTATTATTAATTAAAAAAGGCTCATTTGACAAGTTTATACTTATTTTAAAGGGAGGTAAAGATGGTAACCCTCCAAAGTTGGCTACCATGTTTTTTTAGACTTGCAAAAAGGATAACAAACTTGTTGAAACTGCCACCAATGAAAGTGTGTGATAAATTTTATTTCCATTATATATACTAACTTTTATTTAATATGTTCAATACATTCTAAATTATCATTGTATTTATAGACTCAAATCCAAGAAGTGGTGCAATCAGAACCCTCTCTTTCTAATATAGAGGTAATTGAAAAAGTCTTTGGACCTCAACGAAAAGGTCATATTGTTGGATTTGGGGCTGGAAAAAGTGTAAGGCAGTTAAAAGGGCCCGGTTCATCGAAAAAGTCATTGTTATCAAAGCTTAAGAAAACTGAAGAAGAAAATCAAGAATTGAAAAGAAAGCTTGATGCCTTTGATAGTAAATTTACACGACTCGAAGTTGCAATCTTAAATCAGCAACCTAATTTTCATCTTGCATCACCATCTTTAAGTGAATCTCCAACAGGGTGTAACATTTAACAGGTACTTGCTTACAATATATATGTTTTCGATGTACTATATCCAACATGGTGGATGCTCTGTGTTTATTTTTGGTTAAGATTTGATCTCTTTGTGGTTCTTGTTTCTACTGTTAAACTTTATCTCCTATGTTCTTAGGCTGTCTATTTTTGTCAAGCTGGTTAGGTTCTTATGTTGAGAGAGAAGTAACAGTCACCATAGGGTATTATACAGGTTGTTGATTGTAATGTTAGCTCTAATTTACATCTTAGTTGGACAACAGTAAGATTAAGATTTCTATGAAGCATCTTGGGATGGAACTATGAAGAGCATATTGATACTCAGATTTAGTTTCATATGGCATTTGAAATATTTGTCACAGACATGAAGGGTTTTTATGATACCCTCCATATTATTACCTAATTGCTTTCGATTTTATTTTAAGCTGCCCAGGTCAGTTTACTATGAAGAAGTCGAGACACTTGAATGCAACTAGTCAAAGAAGCTTCATTTCTCAGTTTCTTTCAACTGTTATGTTTGTTTTTTCTTGACCTTTGGGTAGTATTAGTCCGACATTTATAGCAATAGTAGCTACAAGTTCAATATGCATCTGGTGAGGTATATTACATGTGAAAACGATATTAACTAGAAAAAAAGCATGAGGGATATAACTTTGTATTGGAAAAATGGATGGAACTTTGTAAGTTTTTTTTCTATCTCTTTATTTACTTGTCTATCATAAAAAGTTGTACCTTATTTTTTCATCGTTATTTATGTCATTAAACTTAATGTTATTTTTTACTTTTTCTTTGCAGTCCCTATCATTTTTTGGATATTTTGAAGTGTATATACAATTACACTTGTTAGAGATTTTGGATATTTAAGGTAGATAATATTTTAAATTGAAAGCATTCAACTTTTTTGCAATTTGATTTACTGCCTTTAGTTTGTGCATGAATATTAATCATAAATTTATGCTTTGAATTCTACAGGTCTTCTAACTAATAGACAAGGAGGGTATGATGTTCATTATGCATTCTTATGAAGATTCTAAGTGAATAGAAATTAGTATCCATAGGGACTATTTTTGTTACAAACTTTTAAGAGACAAATATGATGTTAAAACAATTTCAAAATATTAATATATTTTGTAATTGATATTTTGCAATGTATGAATAGATTATTGATTATAATTTTGGATATATATGTGTGAATGATCTGTACAGGTATTATTCAAATAAAATATTTTAATTATTTTTAAAATTTAATATTAATGATTGAATTTACTTTTAGAGAAGGAACATTTTGGTTGCAAGAATATACCTTTAATGACCGTAATTTTCTTCGTTGAAAGTGACCGCAATTAGCGAGGGAAAAATCCGGTCTCTAAAACTCGGTATATGAATTTAACGACCGAAATGTTTTCGATCATGAATTTTTTTAACGACCGGCATATACTTCAACGAATGGAACAAAAACGGTCGTTAATACTTTCAACGACCTGAATTTCCCCTCATTGAAAGTTAACACCATCAGCGAAGGGAAAATCTAGTCGGTAAAAATTAAATTTCAACGACCAGATATGGTCCGATCGTTATATACATTAACAAACAGATATAAAATCCAGTCGTGCATACTTTTAACCTCGACGCTTTTAACGACCGTATTTTTTGGTCGTTATCTGTCTTTAACGACCGGATTCACTTTTAACGACCGAATTTCCCTTCGTTAAAGGCCATTTTTCTTGTAGTGAAACTAATAAATAATCAACTTGTATCACATTAAGCACAAATTAAGTCATTACAACATAAGATTAAGGATTCAAGTATCATTTAGCAAAAGTTAAAGAAAACTACTCACACTTCATATTAGACACCAAACAAATTAAATAAAGTCGACACAAACTCATAGAAGCAAGAAACTCTCTTGAAAATTCTATAAAACTCCAAGCAAGGCTTCTAAACTCTAAATGATTGTATCTAACAAAATTAAACCTAAGCTAATTGTAAACTAATGAAAGAAAATTCGTAACTAAAGTGCTCCCCCTAGTCTTGATGTCTTTAGCCCTTTTATAGCCTCCTAGAGAAGAGTTTTACGAGTCCTGTGGCTTCCTATCTTGGAAGAATTCGTGTTTTAGTGAAATAAAAAGACTTTAATTGCCTAATTAGGACATTTGCTCAGGAGAGTGAGTCTTGTGCTCGGGGTAGTGGCCTTTTACTGCAAAACACGTAATTTCAGCTTAGGTGAGTGCCAAATCACTCAGCCAAGTGAGGAAATCACTCAGCCGAGTGATTCATGGCTTCCTCTCATAAATGAAAGCCATAATCCTCTTTAATTCCAATTCTACCCCTAACTTTCTCCTTTTTGCAATTTAGCCCCTTTTCTCTTTAATTTGGCCCTAAAAAGCACTAAAATTAACAATTAGACCTAAAAATACATAAACTAACTAATTACACCTAAAACCAACTAAATTAAGACTATCTTGACTTAATTAAACATATAAAAATACACTAAAAACATAGTATAATTCACACTTATTAGGACAAACATTAATGGAAGAACCATCGTCTACCATCACACAATCCATGTGCTTGCCATTCACCTGGGCCTTTATGTATAAAAGAAGATTGTGATTCCTTACTTCAGAAGGTAGATCAACATTAAAGTGCACAACATTTTCTCCTATCTCTCCCTTAACTAAACCCAGTATCTTGGAAGGTGAGATAGTCGTGGCAACAGTAGATTCACTTAAGGCCTCTATTAACTTCTGCATGTGCGAGGGAGATCACCTCAGTAAATCCCATATGGAAATCTGCACATTCATTTTCTTTAGCTGCTTGATCACTTGATCTTCCTCGGTTTCCTTCTCCTTTGGCACAGCAGCAGGGTTTGGCTGCTTCTCAATCTCCAAGGCCACTTTTCCACTCTTAGTGGCTGCCTTAACCTTCTTCTCTTTTCTCACCTCTTCTTCATTTTCATAGGCACCAAAATCCCTTTATCCTCCCTTTTTGTAGGGGTATCCCAAAATTAATCATTAAAACTGGTCGATTTCCTTCACTTAGATCTATTACTTTAGGGGTGGAATGAGTAATGGCCATATACTCATTCCTATATAAGTCTCTCAAAATGTACCATTCAGGTAGACTAGAGCCAATCATAAATACTAGAGGTGGTACAACATTGTAACTTCCCTTGTTCTTCTTATCTCTCTTCTTAGGATCTGAAATTTGATTGTTATCTATAAGATCCTGAATTCTAATCCTCAAGGTATGGCAGTAGTTAGCTAAGTGCTTGGTATGTTGATGGTATTTGCAGTATTGATCTTTTCTATAATGGGGTAGCCCCTGACTCTTTGCAGGCCTTGAGGGCAGTGGTTGAAGCTTTTCTTCCTTGCTCAAATGATCTAGCGCCCAGAATAGTGACTTACCTAAGTTGGAATAATGCCTATCCTTAGCTTCTATAGCAAACACTTCTACAATCTTTTTAGTTTTGTTTTACCCACTACTATTCCCAACTACCTTGTTATTACTGAAGTTCCTTTTGCACCGTCATTGCTTACCCTTTTATCTAGGTACTCTCTTTTAGCTTTTATGGTTATGTCCTTTAATGACTCTCAGTCCTTCAAACCCTTTATTTTTAGGCCATCCCTCAAATATAGGCTCGAATTTCTGATAAATAACCTGATTTGATTAGCTATGTCAGGCTTCCTCTTCATCTCCATTACCCTATTCCTCTACCTAGTGAGGTACTCATGGAAGGACTCATCATGTTTTTTGCTAAAGTAGCTTGAGATTTTTAGGGTAACCTTCATTCTGGTGCTACAGTCATACTACTTAAGGAACTCCTTAGTCAATAGATACTAATCTTCCTTGGTGTGCCTATCCAACCCATGATACCAATCTATTGTAGGCCTTATCAAACTCAGACAAAAATATTCTACCTTCTGCTTTCTGGTCAGGCTGGTCCCTTTTATGATCAATGTACATTATTTAACATGGGTCGGAGGGTCTGAAGTACCATCAAACCTTTACAGATCGAGCATCTTAAACCTCTGGGGTAATGGATTATCTCCGTCCAAGTCTCTATCCTCAGGGTTCATCCTCCTACTAGTAGATAATAGCCTAGACATAGCTTCAACTTTCTCTTCCATATTCTTGAAGGCTTGGTCCTCAGCACTAAGACCTTTACTTCTCATATTCATCACATGGGGAACATAGTCTTCATCTTCCTTTTCAATGTAATCATTTTTGGGCTCATGTCTCCTCTTTCTCCTTGAGGGATCTTGAGGCATAGTAACATCTACTACGGCAGTGTCCCTAATATGGATCGGTTTCACTATCTCATGAGTGGGTGCTATAGGACGAGTTTTAAGGTTTGGTCTCACAAAGGCCACTATTTTGCCAATCATAACCAGCATTCTCTCCTCAAACTATTGAAGACACTTATCTAGCCTCCTATCTAACTCATCCCTCGTCATTGAGGTCCTAGCAATAGATGAAAATAGCATTTCTCTTAAGATGGTAACCTCTCAGTCTCATTCAACTATTCTTTGTTCCATGTCTGAACTTATTTTCTGACCACTTGCATGCAACTCCAAACTGACCTTTGAACCTAACTCTGAACTTAATCCGTAGCCCAGTAGCACAAACATTCGTCTCCAAACTAAATGATTGTCTGAACCTTTGAACCACCTAGATGAATCTATGATGGCTACAAGGATCAAATGTTAGGGGTGATGTATGATGAATGATGTATGAGCATGGTATATTCATGATGCATGCATGCAATGGATGCTTTTACCAAGCATCAATCATAACCACACACAAGCATAAAAATAGACTTCCAACCTTATTTCTCCTATAAAGGAGTTCGTGTGGCCTTTTTCCTAGGTGGGCTTAGCCTATGGGTCAACAGGGGACCCAATGGGCAAGCATGGTGCACAATGAAAAATCGGTAGCATAACCTCTTTAATTAGAAGTACACGCATATGGATTTTGACCATTATGTATTTTGACTAAATCATACATATCGGGTTGGGCCTGTCGGGGCATGACAACCTTTGATCGGTACCTTTCTAATTTGTTTGAGTTTGGTCAATATATAAAGGTCCACATAACAAGAAAAAGTTATTATGGTTATGCAACCGAGGGAAAGTTGTTATTGTCATTACATGAGCTTGAGTTAAGTATGATGAAACTTTAGGGTTACCCAAGAATGGTCCCTGCCAATAGGTCTAGCTCATCATTAGCATAATGACCGATGGGTCACCATTTTATATACCCTTTGGTACTAGACTTGAGCTAGTGGGTCTCCTTGACACCTCCCTATAATGAGTGAATGCAGGGCATGTTTCAGGATAGCACTGGGCTAAAAAAGGGATGCCTAACTTAATTCTAAGGGTCTAAAATGTATGTAAGAAATGCAATTTAGAAAAGAAATAGGATTAATAACAAAATCCAATTATAAAGAACTTAATCTAGATGCTTTTAGAAGCAAGGTATCTTTAATCCCTAGTAGAGTCGCCACTATGACACGCGCTAGAGCCACACTCATTTTTGGGTTCACTTTCGAATGCCCGCTTTTAGGGTTCGAGACCGAAAGAGGCTCACTTTAACTCATAAATTAGCTACTTCACAATAAAAAGGGATCAAACCCAAATTATTATTGGTAGTCAACCTATAAAGGCATCTACTAATGGGCCTAAAAGAGGTAGGTGTCATGGGCCCAACAGAATATCGAAAAATGATTCTCAACCTTTTGATGCCCAAACAGAGATTCGTGTTTGGGACATTACTCTTATTAGGTATATTGGTTAGGTGTCATTTTATAATTGAGTTTTGAGTTTAATATTCTCTCCTCTCTCACATGATGCAAAGTAATAAATTTAAATAAACATCCTAAGTAAACAATAAAAGTAATAAAAAAGGAACAAATAAATTCCAACTACATAAACTTATTACAAAAGCAAATCGTCCAATAATGAAACTAAAATGATATTCATACATAAATCAAGATATTCGTTTGGATTAGGAACATTGGTTCCCTCATGCATATTTTACAAAAATCATCTTTTTATCTTTTGTATGGCTTTGGATGGAAAATTAGACATTGGTTCAAGTTTTGCAGAAAATCCAAGTTATTTAATAGAAATCATTTTGAGTGCTTTTCCTTTTTAATGTGCACAAAAAGTCATTTTTTTACTAGCTATTATTACATCCCCAAAATGAAATACATCCAAAAGATACCAAAATAATAAAATAAGTAAAAATAATGAAATAAATAGTAAATAAATAGAATAATAAATAAATAAAATGAGATAACTACATAGGCAAGTAGTGATCATCCAAGTAGGGCATGAATCCTAATGCAAATTACCTTACAAAATCTCCCAAAAAGAAGGAAATTGCCCACTCACAAGAAACCCCAAAAGGGCAAATAAATTAGCATTGTACAAATTAATAATAAAATGCATAAAAAGGGAATCATTAATTTAGTCATGCATTATAGAATAAGAATATGTACAGAAAACAAAATAATATACAAAATGACAAATAAATATTTATGGAATTAAAGAAGGAATACAAATATAATAAAATACATAAATTAAATGCATAAATGCCAAAAATATCAGCCACGGATGCCCCTGGAAGGGTGACAGATGGCCGCAACTGAATGAAAGATGGGACAAGGAGAAACTCTCGTGATGTCCCATCTGTCACTTTGATAGACTACTGTTCATGGGGGCTTTTTTCGTCGGTCACTTGTAAGCCAGAGCAGTATGCAGAAAAAAATACCAAAAACCATACAAAATTATAACAAACCCTAAACACTCAAAAATTAAGACCCAAAACATGTCAAAACAAGACTATAACCCTAAATCATGCATTAAACACACTAAAAACTCATCAATTTACAAAATACGGAATAAAAAATAAAGCTTGAAGTTACACAACAATGGAGGAATATTTATTTATTCATATCATTAACATGCACATTAATCCAGATTTGTATTTTATCATAATTTTTAAGCACACCAATTAATAAAACATAGCACATAAACACAATCATTTTAACAAAAATTAACATGATCATGCATGGCAATTTTAGAGAGAGAAAATAAAAAAAAACCTAGAATATTATGCTCAGAAGATATTCTGGCTCTGAATTCTTTGTAATCCAGATCTCCACTTCGATTGTACTTTTCATTTTCCAAATAATTGAATGATTATTTGTTGTGTGTGTGTGTGTGTGTTTGGATCAAAAAAGTTGTTAGAGCAAAACCTTCTTAAACAGGGAGAGAAACTAATTTTTTTCTTCCCTAAAAATGTCTTTATATCCAGTGTGATTCCCTTTAGAATTCCTAAAAATATTGTTCTTTTATATCTAGGGTAGAGTTGGAGTTAGATTCTAACTCTAACTTCCCAAATTTGGAGATATTCTCCCCCTAAAATTTGAGCAAAAATCCCTAAAAATTTAATCTTCCTATTTTTTGAATTCCAGAAACGTGGCAAGTCTAGAAAAAGACTCACAAATGGGCATTCCCTATTAAGGGACGGGCATCCTTTAGGGAAAAATCTCAAAATTACAAAAATATCCCTGATCTAACTTGGACAGGAAAGAGAAGGCCAGGGACAACCATCCCTTATATGGCAGACGACCGTTTATCACCACTGAAGGCTAAAATTAGGATTTTTCATACTCTTTTGATAAAACACTTAGAAATACTTGAAAAATCATAAAATCTTTGCAAAATATGTGAGAAATTCACAATCAAAGCTTTGAGATCTATACCTGTTGTTAATAATATACTATTTTTTTTATTATCGAGTAATCCTAATCTAAGCTATCTCTTGTCACGGTGTTTACAAATACCATGAACTAATGCACACCTATGCCATCACTCTATGTCCCACCTATGCAATAACTCTATGTCCCCTGTAATCGATTATTGCCATGGCAAGATTATACAACCTAAGAACATCAACTTTCTAATAGGCCTTAGTTCCTTTCAAATCAATTTTATAGAAGCATATATGTAGCCTGTTCACTCTCACCTAATTGGATTTCAGATGACAATTGAGTCAATTCCACAAAATCATTACCTTCTCCTATAAAAAATCCATCACATTCTCTTGTCTTTCAGATAAGCTATGTGAAGAAGCAACACATTTTGTCTTTGAATTAACATCTGTAATATGTTTTTTTTAATAGTTGTTCAAGATCAGCATAGTTGTTCAAGATCAGCATCCACAGTAAAACTGAAGAATATATTGTTGTGAACATACCTAAACACAATATGTGAAACAAAGTCACAAAGAGCACTTGTTAAAATTACAAGAACAAATGGAAAAACATATATAGAAACAAATTTAAATTGATATGAGGGAAAGAAAAAACAAAACCAAGTAGCAAAAATCTAAAATCCAATCACACAAGATGAATCACATTATAAGTTACTTTAACAGAGATTATAATGCCTTTCCTAAGGAGTTGTATAAGGAAACTCTTGACAACATTGTAACTCTTCATTCCAATCTCTTTACATCCCAATCAGTTCGCTACCATATGAAAGAGTCAGTGCATCCTCTACTCTTGTTACATAATGTCTGTGATCTAGTAGAAAAGAAGGCTCATACAGTCATTTCGGTCATACATCAAATGATAGAAACAAACAAACAACTCTTGTCCATTTTTGCTTTTTTTATTATTGTTTTTTAATATAAATTTTAACACTTTTGTTACTAGATTTTTATAGTGGTATTGAATTGACATGGCCTCTTTTCACCCTGAATTCAACATTGTAAGTTAATGATATATTTTAATTAAAAGCAGGCAGAAGTAGATAAAAATGAGAATGAAGTAAATAAGTAGAATTTTTTAATTATTTTGTTGGTGTTTGTAATATCTAGCAACAGATGAGCTTCTTTCACCCCTATGGACATATCATAAAGAAATTAGAATCGTAAGCCCTTTACCATGAACTCGTGCTAATTGACAATCTGACTCTTGACATTTTTGTTGAGAATGAGTCAATTGGAGATCAATAAAGATTAATTTAATGATTGAAGTAAAATAAATAGGAGAGTTAGAATTTTTTTATTTTTAAATTTGATTTTGATTTAATTGTTTCATATTCATATTTTTAGGAATATTTTTTATTATGTTTGCTAGAAATTCTACTATAAATATGTAAGTTTTATGAATAAATAAAATGTGAGAGGCCACATTTTTTTTAAGTTCCAAAGTTCTTTATTTCTATACTTTTCTCTCCTACATAAATAAAAAGCCAACAAAGTGGTATTAAAGCTTTATTTCTTGAGGATCAAAAAATACACACAAAAAAATCTACACATGGAGGGTCAAACAAATTTTCTATAAATGCAATAGCCAAATTTTGATTGAACAAATTTTCAAACTTGGGTAGTGTGATGCACTCCAAACCTCGAAAGCATTTGGTTTGCTCTCGAAAGCTCACTTTTAGGGCTCGAGGTCAGATAAAGGTTCATTTAACTCATAAAGGTCAGTCACTTCGTAATGAATAGGGATTCAATGCAATCTGCCATACCTCGAGCCTACGAGAGTCTCTGTTGGGCACCACAAGGTAGGTATCACGAAGTCACCACCCAATAAAACATTGAAAAATGAGTTTTAACCTTATTAGGCCAAACCAAAGATAGTTTGGGATCTCACTATTATTTATACATTTGGTTAATGTTATATTAGTGAATTTTAACGATTAATTTATTTTATTTCTTTTCCCACACAAGATATCATGCTAGAAAAGTGAGGCGCACTCAAGCACATTGAAAAGCTGCAAAGCATAAATATGGAAAGCTATAAAAACATGACATAGAAAGCATTAATGAACATAAGAACAAAATGTAAAGATAAAATCATACATAAATCAGAAAATTTATTGAGTTCATTTGGATGAGGACATTGGCTTTCACGTGCAAATTTACACAAAGGGTAGAATTTTGAGTGTATTTTTTATAAAACTGAGGCATTGAAACTATACGGCTTTTTAGAAGAGAATCATGTTAATTAATTTTAAATAGAAAATATTTTGTATTTATGAAGAAAAAATATTAATTTTACATGTTATTTTATGGATAAAAATAGAAACATTTGTCCTTTTTATTATAAAAAAAATTCATTCAAATTTTTATAAAATCATTTAGTAAGTTTTTAGTTAAATGCTCAAAAAAATCATTTATTACATTATTTACAATAAATAAAAAAGGCATAAATAATAATAATAATAATAATAATAATAATAATAATAATAATAATAATAATAATAATAATAATAATAATAATAATAAGGACATACATAAAACGGGATATTCACTGAATTGGGAACATTGGTTCCCTTATGCATATTTATAAACTCCTTTGTGTGACCTTAAAGTAAAAAATCGGACATTGATTCAAGTTTATTAGAAAAAGTTTAATTAATTAAGTAGAAATAATTTTTTTTTATTTTTTATTTAAGCACATGAAAAGGCCTTTATTATTACATGCTTTGCAATAATAAAAGGAAAAAATAAAAGAATAATTGATTACATACTCAAAATAATAAATGGATAGCAAATAAAATAAATCATAAGCTAAACCGCTTCACTTCATTCTCCATCCCAGCCTGAAATGTGTTAGTACATATTAAAATATAGCAGCAAAATAATATTGGTTAATAATGAATTAAATCAATTACTAAATGGTAAATAATTAATTAAACCGAACAATTTAAACAAGTAATTAATCTAAATAATAAAATAGACTAAATAGATATAGAATGCATGATGCATCAGGAATTCATATAGCATTTATAGACATGCGTATGCTAAAACGTTTAAATAAATAAAATAAGTAAGTAAATATATAATAAAATAAGTTAATAAATTAAATGAATATAAATAGTATTGATATTACAATAATATATTAAAAATATATAAATAGTAATAATAATAAAAATAAATAATAACAATAATATGATTAAATTAAAATGAATTAAATATGGCAAAAATATGTAAATAATTTATTTGATAATTAAATTACAAATATTAACTAATTTGACCAATGAAATAGACACAAATAAAATACTATTAATAAAATAGGCAATATTAGAACATATTATAAACTAAAAGTAAAAGAATAAATTAATACAATTAATTTATCACAAATATTAATTAGTCTAAAAGATACAAATGTAAAAGATAATATTAATAGCATATATATTAAGAAAATATTAATAATATAATGTAGATAAATTAAACAATATAAAAAGAACATGATATAATAAAAAAAATTAACAATATTTAAATTATAAATTAATATAGAATAACAAATTAACAATTAATAAAAATAAACTAGAATAATTAACTAATATAATAAGGTGTAAATTATAAGATGAATAAAACAAGAAAGAATGCAGACCCAAGAAGTAAAAAAAAAAAAAAAGTAAATGAATTACAATGTTAAAGAGGGTGTCTTTAGGCCAAGCTACAGTAGCCATAAATTAATAAAAGACAAAAGAAAGGGAATGGACGACTGCGTAAGGCGCGCGACCAATGCGTGCGACGTGCAAAGGAAAAACAGGGCAGAGCGAGCTAAGTCAATGGCCGAGTCATGGGCAAGGGCATGACTCGATCCGACTCAAGCCAGTGACTTGACTTATAAATGAATTCCAGCTCCTGAAATGACGCTGAAAGCCATGAAAATCAAATAACAACCACAAAAAAAACTCAAATTTGACCCTTTTAATGCATAAAAAGGCCAACAAACTCAATAAAATACATTAAAAACATAATTTTCACAAGAAAAACCAACATTAATGCAATAAACATGGAATTCAAAAATTGACAAAATGAAGAAGATGATGAATAGTAAACTCTAATTAATTTATTTGCTCAATTTTAACATAATTTTAATTAGTTAAGGTGAATTAATGAACAAAACAATCATAAATCACAATTAATAACAAATAAACAAGTTTAAATTCAAGAAATTAAATATTAAACAAAATCAAGCTATAAAAATGGAAAATAAGAATTTCTACTGTAAATCAAATTTTAACATTAGATTTAAATGATTTTGGTATTCTAAAATATTACCCTCAGTGTTGGTTTCATCAAAAAATAAGGTCTTAGTGCTTTTGGCCTTTCTTTCTCATTTTTTTTCTCTTTGTTCTCTTTTTTTTTAAGATACAATGTGCGTGCGTGTGTGTGTTTGTTAGTTGAAAGAGAGAGAGAGAGAGAGGAGCCCCCCTAAAAATCTATCCCTTTTGGCTTAAATATCCCCTTCAAAGTTAGTTTTGGATGAGGATTAAAATTAAAAATCTTCCCGTATTTCTTTTCCCTATTTCGCATGCAAAATAACATTTCAGGAGTAAGTCACGGAGGTAAGTCATGGGCTTGACCTGTGATTTAAGGGTGTGACTCACATCCTTTAACTTTGAATTTGACTATTGACTATTGACTTTGACTTTTATCTTTTTTTAAACCCCTGAAATTCATTTTGACCTTACTGATAAAGGGAAGAGAGAAAAAAACACCTAAAAAAGATTTTTGAAACATTTAAAACCTGCAAAAAAGCTTTAAAAACATAAAACCCGGGAGAAAGTAATAGCACTTCTGTTTCTTGTCTATTTATGAGAAATATTTTCCTCATCAAGTAACCTTAATCAAAAGCCGCATCAAAATCTAATATCTACAAGTAGTATAAATGATAGTCTATCTTAAAGCTTTAGATCTTTGGAATGCTATACAAGAAGATTATGAAGTTTCTCCACTAGGAGCTAACCCAACAATAGCTCAAATCAAAATGCACAAAGAGAAGAAAGGCAAAGAAAGCTAGAGCCAAAGCATGCCTATACTCAGTTGTTTCACCTTCAATTCTCAATCCCCAGAATTATACAACTCAAGTCTGCTTTAGAATTTGGAAGTATCTTGAAAAGGAGTACCAATGAAATGAGAGGATAAAATACATATGCGTGTGATAAATTAATTACATAAGTTTGAAATGCAAAAAATAAAAAAGTTCGAAACAATCAAAGAGTAAGTTAACAAGTTTTTTAGTATCGTCGACAAGATGAGATTACTTGGTAAGGTATTTTTTGAAGAAAGAATGGTTGAAAAAATATTTGTTACCTTGCCTTAAAAAATATGAAATTACAATTTCTACTTTGGAAAATACTAAATATTTGTCAAGTATTACTTTGGTAAAACCCTTAAATGCTTTGTAGGCATATGAACAAAGAAAATCTATAAGAGAAAAAGGTGTTGTGGAAGGAGTTTTTCAAGCAATGTCAAATGAAGGAAAGAAAAAATGAGGGAAACACTATGCCTTGTCCTCACTGTAATAAGACAAATTATGCACAATACATGTGTTGATGGAAAATAGATATCAAATGCAACAAATATGGCTAAATGGGTCATATAAAAAGATTATGCAAAAATAAACAAAAAAATGAAGCCAAAATTACAGTGAATAAAAAAAAGGAGGAAGATTATTTATTTTAAGATAAAAATGCCCATATATATATATATGCCCTACAACAACAAAAATATGTCATGTCTATGCCCTACAAAAAAAAAATGTGTCATGCCTATATTCCCAAAATTATGAATCATATCCTATATCAATGTGTAATATCCCAAGAGATATATTAGTACTTAATTGTAAATATATTTGGGACGTGATCGGAATTAATATGAAATGTTAATGGTAATTTTATAAAATTTGTCAATTTAAGGGTACATGTGCATTGTTATAATAGTAGTGGGGTTTGATTAAAAGGTTTAAATTATCTTCATGTCCAATGTGAGAATTGAGAGGAGATGAGGGAGCAAAATGCAAATTTTGCTTAGTTGGGCAAGTGGTCCAATGAGAAATGGACATATGCTATTCTAGAGAAAAGGAGAAGAGACAAGAATAAAGAGAAAGAAAGAAAAATCTGATTTTTAGTTTGAGTTGGCCGGCCACCCATGAAAAGAAACCATTTCAGCCATCTTCTCCTCCCGAAAGGCTTATCCCATCAAATAAAATTCCCAAAATTCAGTCACATAGCTTGGACAAGAGAGAGTTTAGTGGTATGTCTCTTAAAGTAATAGTTGTTTCTCTTATTTCTCTTATTCTTCTATGAATTTATGGTGATGGGAAGTTAATGATTTGTATGGGTTTTTATTCGTGAGTGATCTTATGGAGAAGGAAGAGAAAGATAGAGCAAGAAAAACATGTAGAAAGAGAAGAAAGTTTAAAGGAAGTGATTAGAGCATCAATAAAGGTATGGGAGTTATGTTATTGTTTTATATGTTTGTATTTGAAATAAATTGCTATATGTGCTCTATATGATCTATAGCTGATGTTTGAGTGAATAATGGAATGTATAGTGCATGAGAAAATTGATTTGTGCCTTAGAAAAAGTTGAGTGAAAATCTGTTTTTGGTTCACATGAACCAGTCTTAGTAAAACTGGCATAAATCCCTCTAGAGAAGTCTGATTTATGTGATTCTAGTTTGAAATAAGATTTAAGACTTATATCTACAACTTTGTAGAAGAAACCAGGACCTAAATCTTTCTCTAGAGTGTCCAAAAATGAGCTTGAAGTGGACAGACCCCTGCTGTCCGTCCCAGGTGAGCAGTCTTCGGTGTTTAGTGAATAACTTGAGATTTAGAAGTCTGATTTGAGTTATTTTTGATGTTTTGGAAACTAGAAACACAGTGTAACAACTCTTTAGAAGACAACTTTTCCTGAAAATGCTTTTTTCTTGGTAAAAAATGGCCTACAAGTCAAGACAGAAAATCTGTCTTTCAGCGATTTTAAGCATCACGATTACTATGATTTTCATAGTAACCGTGAGGCAGTCCAGAACCAAAATGCACCCTACCTCACAGTTACTAAGAATTTCTTAGTAACCGTGACCCCTTTAAAAAGTATAGAACACGGTTATTACTTATCCGATAATGACCGTGAGATAGTTTGGCGTAATCCAGACCCGAGAGTGCAAATAGGTCATGGTTACCATGAATTTGGTAGTAACTGTGACCCTACCCTGTTTCCCTTGAACTTGATTTTTAAGTCTCAAATTGTTATTGAAACATGTCTAAGCCTTCCTGAATGCTTTTAGAGTGTTTTAAGTGTCAAAATAAGAGTAAGAAATGATATGAAATGAGTGTAAAGCTTAGTGAATTAATGAAGTAGAATTAAACATATACTAAGTCTTAATGCATAAGAATTTGTATAATAAATGAATATAAATGGACATGAATATGAGTGACATGGTAGAGTAAAATGATTGCATAATCTATTGAATGTGTTAGTGTTATGTTTATAAAAGTGTGCAATAAAATGTACATATAATGAATGAGAGTGAACATGATAAATGGTAAGTATAATGTTACTAATTGCATGACAATTAATACTTATATTAATGTTAATGTTAAGTGTATTTGAAGTTTAAATGAATAAGTTATTGTTTAGTGATTTTGTTACATGCTTTAATTGATGTGTTATTTATAAGAACCTAATGGCATTAAGTGTGATAACTTTGAGTGATTAAAGACTAATTGTAAGCCTGAATTTCACATAGTAGTGGATAGATAGGCATGCCTATAAAGGGAATAGTGATTGCAGCTGCTAGTGATGTCACCAAAGTGTGACTAGTGTAGTGTTTGATACCTTTTGGTATCTAGTGAACCGAGACTTTTTTGTCTCTAGTGTTTGTACCCGTATCCACCATTTATGAGAATTCAGGCAATGAAGTGATCTGAATATCAAATAGTGATAAGTGATAAATAATTTAAGTGTTACATGATCCTTTATTAGTGTTAGTATTTTATGATAATGTTAGTGTTTTGCAGCGAATATTGAAGAGTAAGTGAAAAACTGTATTGCGATTGTTAGTAAGTGTATAATTACTATTGAGTGTGGTTAATGCATGTATTGAATAAAGAGTGACATGTTATTATGTTATATGTATTGCCATGTTACATTGATTGTATTTGCAACTTCGATAAGAAGTCAATTGTACTGTTTACTCCCCACTGAGCCATTGCTCAGCACGGTTGTTTTCCCGTGTAGGTACTCAAGTGTAAGAAGGTGCTTTTGCTAGAGTCAACATTTGCAGGCCACTAGAAGGGTAGTGAGTAAAGGTTACTTCAGTCAATGTATTATTGTTGTAAATGTATAATGTAAAAGATTTGAACATGTATGTAATGAACTAAATTTGTATTTGTACTTTAAATGTATTTTGTGCAAGTAATTTAATAAAATAATAAGTATTTTAAATGGTAATAAGAGCAGGCATTACACAATGCCCCATAATTAGGGTCTTTTTTAATATACTAATACTATCACATATGCATAATAAATGAAATTATCAAATTGGTTTTTAACTTAAAGCTTACGATAATTCTTTTTAAAGAAGTACAGTCTCAACATATTACTAATTTGTTAAATATATATTTTGATAAAATAAAAAAGCAAAGTCCACAAAAAAAAAATAAAAACTTAGCATGCGTTCAGAAAAATTGTATATTTTTTATTTTTAGTTTTTAAAAATTGAGAAACTATTTTTAATTTTTGTTACTTGTTTTTCAAAAATTGTTTTTCTATTTGTTGTTCAAAAAATATTATAATATCCATTAATACATATTATACATATATATAATCTAATTATTAATATTGAATAATAAATATTTAATAAAATTCAAAATTTATTGTATTAAAAAATATAATTATAATAAGAAAAATCAATCACCGTTTAAGAAAAATCATCAATATAAATGTCAATTATTATAATTTAATCACAATTTATGTGCTATTCTATCTCAAATATTGTTCATTTGATAAAGTTGACTTGCATTTATATCAATAGTTTTCCGTAACTTTTAAGTACTGACTTTATTATTTTGTTAATCATTTTTAAGCACAATATTTTTATTTGCATACTCTACAAATAAAAAGTCTATATTTCCCTGCATTTTAATAAAATTATGAATCACACAACATGCAAAATGTATATATTTCTCCTGCTTTATGTCATATGAAGGCATATCTCTAAGAATGGAAAAATGTGCCTTCAAAACTCCAAAAGAACGTTCTATGACATTATGTAACGAAGAATGCATATAATTAAATAATTTTTCTGGACCTTATAGATTTGATCCTTCTCTATAATCTCATAAATGGTAGCGTTCTATACGGTATGGATTAAGAAATCTAGGCATATTAGCATACCCTAAATTAACCAGATAATATTTATCTCATGTAGGCATAGGGAATTTATTTGTTGGATTAGAAATACATTCTAAAAAAATTCTTGAATCATTTGCCGTTCCTTCTCAGCCAGTCATGACGAATGTGAATTGTATATCAAATGAGCAAGCACACATGATATTCTGTGTAGAGATTGTTTTCTTTCCATGGTATGAAATTTGTTGATTGATTAGAATTCATGCAGAAATATGTGTGCCATCTATAGTTCTAATACAATTCTGTCATAAAAGTGATAAATAAAAAGTAATATTAAAAATAATTATAACAAATTTAAATTTTTTATTACCTTGAAAAATGGATAGTACTTTGAATTATTTTTGATCTCTGAAAGTGTTTCATCAAACAATGGAGGGACAATTACATGTTTAGCTATTGATCAAATAGTATATAGAACATTCCAAAAATGTCTAGAAATATTATCTATTGAATGTTGAAAACGATTTGCTACAACTTTTTGTCGGTCATTTTAACAAATGATGAGAAGAAAAATTGTCACTTGTTCTTGCACTAATAAAAACTTACAATTTTTTAATGTTGTTTTCCCTTTTAATTTTTCACATAAACTAATAAAAATATTTTTGTCCATACAAAATAAATCATAGCATTTCATTGGATGACCATTTAATACCTCAACAACCCATTCATGAGATATCAATTTTGAAATTCTTTGAGGTATAGGTTTATCATTGCACATAAAATTATACTTATAGTTAACATAAATCATCAATAATTGTTCGACTTCCTCATCAAAATCGAAAAAAAAAATCATCCAAATCTATATCCCTGTCAAAATTAAAAAAAAAAACAATTAACCTAAAGAATCACTAAAAGAAATATCTATGCATAATATAATAAAAGAAATTTATGCCAACCAATTTCTAATAATAACCAAATCTTCAATGTCAATTAATAAAATCCAACATCAAATAAAATATTTGTATAGGTAAATAGATAACAAACTAAACAAAATGTAAAAAAATAATAATAAAAAATCAAATTTGAATATTCAAAACCCAATCTTTCTTTATTTCTTCAAACGTGGCCAAAAACACCTCTCTCTATAATGAATCATCATAGATAATTTTAGCAGCTTTTGCAAAAGACAATCTATATATTTCGTCAAGATTTTGCAATGCTTTAAGATATTTAAAAATTGATTCTTTATCACAGCCTGATTGTTTTTAAAAATTGTCCCTTGAATTATCAACTGACGTGAATATTGTTCCTGAACTCATTTTCTTCTCAAAAAGTTCTTTCTTTTTCTTTGAACTTTCTCCAATTTTAATCAATGTTTGAGCCATTGCATTTTGAAATAACTTTTTTTTCTTTCTACTATTAGTTCTTTCATCACTTCTTTTCTTTAACCTTTTGTTTTTATTATATATATCTTCACCCACTTTATCAAAACCATCAAATTTTTTATTATTATTTTCATCTTCATTAACAGAAGAATTTTTAGTAGAGGGATGAGAATAAGCTCCAATAGTGGTTGTATCATCATAGATAATGCATAACTTCCCATATTACTTACAATCTTTTTTTTATAAATTTTCTTGCCATCTCATTCACTCAATGGAAAAAAAAATATATATCTATTATTCTAAAAATTGATCATGATATTAATTATATACTACTTATAATAATTAATAAATATATTCATTAATATAAAAATATACTTTGTACAATTTTTGCCACATCTTTACTTGCAATAATTTGACTAGTCATTGAGTTGTATCTAATTCTAGTCATTTTCAATAAATTATTGAAATATTTTCGTCGGCTTTTAAGACTATTAAACTTATTCTTAAATTGAATTGGACTATACTATCGATTGGTCTTCTTTTTCATAAGATCTCTACTTCGTGTCCATGTACTTTTAGTGAGAGTAGTTGTTTTTTTATTTCCATTATTTACTTCCTCAACCAATAATGCTATAAAATAATCTTCAATTTTTGGAGGCCAAATTGCTCCATCATCATGTCCAATCTCAATCGTGTTGCTATCATTTATATTCACTCCTTGATCTAAATTCTCCATCTAAATACAACAAAACTACACTAAAGTAATATATATATATATATATATATATATATATATATATATATATATATATATATATATATATATATATATATATATATATATATATATCATTTAACACATTAACAAGCATTATACATATACAAAGTTCTATTTGATATATGCAAGAAATAATTGATAATTGAAAATAATAAAAAACCATTATTTTCATGGGAATGATAACATAGAGGAATGAGTAGTAAATAAATACCTATTAACTGAATTTTATTTATATTGGCTACCACATGTATAGAGAGACCTGCAAGCTATCAATAATTATAAAAAAAAAAAAAAGTCAATAAAAAATGTTTAGAAGTATACAAATAGTATACTCCTAGGCTATTGCATAATATCATTGTAACCCGTTTGCGTTTACAACTAATTTCTGTCTTCCCCATGTTGCTGCTAAAAACAGAAATGCTTTCAAACAGAAACTGAAAAATCATTTCACTTGGTAAAAATAGAAATTGAAGTAAGAAGTAAATTTCAAGTAAGAAGTAAATTTCATTCTTCAAAATACATGATAAACTAATTTCTGAAAAAATAATAAATCTTAGAGAACCAAATTGCTCACATTTTAATTCCTTCAGAATTTATTTTATCAGTAATTACATGCAAATGTAGAAAGTCAAAGTCATAAACCACACATTAATACTCCTGTTCTCCATTAATGACTACCCATAAAATACTTCCTAATTTTTCATCTCAACTGCAAAATCCCTAATAAATGGAGCTAAAATAAAATGTGAAGCATTCCTAATTGAATATGAAATCAGCCAACAAATTGCAACATGACTATAGATCATAGAAGTGATTACCGATAGCTATAAATAATTATTTTATAAAAAGATCAGGTGCAGACCCTCAGGAGGATATTTCCATGCTGCTAGAAATGAAAAAGATAAGGAAAAATCACAAGTAGAGTAGTAAAAAGAACTATCTGCACCCTAATTGATAACTATCACATGAAATTTATGTAAAGACTAAAGCACTTGATGATTAAACTAGTAGAGATTGCAGGAAGCATATATATGCACACAAACAACGAAGTACAAGATCAAAAGCTGATTTCCTCAAACAGCAGAAAGATGGCGATCGATATAGATGATGATCGATCAATTTAAAAAACCGCCAAATTTTAATACAAAGAACAGGGACTTAGGCAGCCAACTTCTCACAAAGTCAAAAGATGATTTATAGTTGTGGGAACGTGGCATCCGATTAGTGGTTGAGTGTTAGATATATATAGGTGGCTTAATATATATAGGACACCAGTAGAGGAAGTAAAACCGAAAAAGAATGGCTTATACACCTGGGATTCTCACAGACTGGCCATGGAAGTCCCTTGGAGGTTTCAAGGTGGAGTAATCTTCTTAATTACTTGTTAATTTCAGTGATTAAATTAAGTTGCATGGATGTATATATATATACATGTTTATAATTAATTAAGGTTGTCAAATACATAGATGCAGCATGTGGTAGTGGCTCCTTGGGTGATTCACCACTCGTACTCCTACTTGTTCAAAGGAGATAATGACTTATCATGCTTTTTGATATTTCCCTTCATGTTGTGGAGAATGGTTCACAATCGGTTATGGATTAGCTATTATATGGAAAAACATATATATGCACATAAACAACAAGTACAAGATAGAAGCTCATATTTAAGCAAAAGCTGATTGGTAACTATTGGACCAAAGCTATTATCCATATAATTTTTAAGAGTTTGCCATGTACTGCTGATTGGTAACTGCTATCTTTATTGATAAATACACTCGATAACCTTTTTTTCTCCTTTACAACACCAGCAAATGAATACGATATTAGGAACAGATAATGAGAAAAAGCAAATGGTTAATTGAAAATCCAACCATAAGAAAAGGATTATTGGTATTTGCAAAGAAAATACAAGATTCAAAGTAAAAGTTCAAGCAAGCAACATTTGCTATAATATATAACTAAAATAAAATATCAAAAATTTCCAAGGATGAAAGCATTTTTGACAAATTTAGGCAAAGTGCAGTTGCATTGCAGTAAAATGATGAAATGTAGAGGAAGTTTGCAACATTTATAAGCTATTCACTACTTTTATAAGCATGAAAATTATAAAGGCTAACCTCAGTATATATCAAAAGAATTTGAATTCATTGGGACATATGCAACACAAACTAACTAAGAATGCAGCACCAATCCATTAGAATATAAGCAAAGCTAATGAAGAGTGAAAATCAATTGGCAGGACATGAGCAAAGCTAAGTACTCAATCTTACTGTGTAGAGTAAATAGGCAACCAGGTACAAGATAGATAACCTTTAGATACCAAAAGAAAACCGAAAACTTGTGCCAGTATGCCATTTAAAAGTGGCACTCTTTCACTTATAGGCACACCAAAAAAGTTAATAAGAATGATGAACCATATACAGGGGTAAACTTTGGCACCAAATTAAACACAAAATCGAGCTACATTACTTCGATCTCAACCTCCCAACAAATCAACTTTCTCAACTTATATACACTTTCTTCTATAAATAAGAACAACAAAGCAGACAATTTTATCATGAATTCACAAAATCAGTAAAATTCAGAAGTAGAAATTAGGAAAGGAAATAAATAAAAAATATATATATTTTGCAAGAATTAGCAACCAGAATACCCAATTTTTAAAGGATAAAAACACCATAAATAGATAGCAAGTAATAAATACGGACTTCATTTCTCTTAAAAGAATTAGCAACCAGCACAACCCATTTTTGTTTTGAAAAGAAAGAGCAAAACGAAGCAAAGAGGTGATTGATTACTTTGAGAGCTAACAAAATGAATAGGCAGCTCAAGAATTGGCTGAAACAAAGAAAATGGTAGCGAGGTTTTCTACGGTAGATAGTGGTGGCACTCAAGAGATGGGCAGCGGCGGAGGCTTGAGTGGCCGTTGACGCTTCACAAAAAAAAAAAACACCTGTTATTTTTTAAGCAAATTAAAAACTAAACCTAAGTCCATCTTTTGTGGATTCTTATTTTTAGTTTTCGTTTAGAAAAATAGTTCTTATAGAATTTTACAGAAACCAAAACATAGATATGGGGCCAAACACATTTATTTAAAAAAAAAAAATGGAAACGTTAAAAACAAAACGTCTCCGAACAGGGCCTTATATAACGAAAAAATAAAGTTTCATCTTCTTTTTTATATTATCCTATCCTATATAACTTTAGAATTTTTATTATAATATGAATTTCTTTAATATGCTATTTCAGGCAGACTTATAATCTCTTTAACCCGTCTATAATTCAATTCATTTATAATTCATTCATAATATGTAAATAGTTTTTATTTTGGCCCACTAGCAAAATTCTCTAGCTCCGCCCCTAGTCACATATCAATCTAATTTGGTTATGTTACATGATTTTACTATGACTTTTATTGCTATTTAAATTATATTTTTGCATTCTGATGTTCTTTTCTTCTCTAAAAATTAAAGTCTTGCTATTTGATTTTATTGTTAAAATAGGATAGCAAAACAACCTTTTGATATTCTACATTCAAAACTTGAACGTGTAACTATTATATTAAGATACATCTCATTCCTTGAAGGTTACTACAATCAATTTTTTTATAAGGAAAGTTGGAGTGAACGTTATGGGCTCTGCCCTTTCACGTACTGCAGAAAGTAGTTGTTATAGGAGGCGATTCTCCTGATGCCATTTTTTTCATTCACAATGTCTGTGCTCGGATTTGAATCCATGATATGTTTACGAAAATTTTAGATTCTCATCCATCTAGATCAAACCACAATCAATTTTTAAACATAAAATGACATCATTTTTTTTTTTTTGTGCAAGGAAAAAAAGAGCAAGTGGCTAGTATATGTGATGAGGTCCACGAAATATGCTCAAAGTGAAGAATATATATATATCAAATAGCCGACACATAGTGGCATGAAGACGTGCAAAAAATGATGAAATTTTCACGGATGTGTTGGTATACCCATAAAACTACAAATGCATTCTCCTCCACTCCATCTACCGTATCACACGAACAATTAAGGCATAACCTCTATAGTCTGCAATTGATTGAAGACCAGTCCTAACATCTGAAAATTAATGGACTTTCTTATTTCATCCCTAGTAAAGGCTTTGGCGTCTGTGTTTGCCTTTGCCTTTGCGCTCTACTACCTATCAAGAAACAAAAGCAAGAAGAAAGCACCCTAAAAAGCTGGCGGCGCATGGCCTCTGATCGGCCATCTCCACCTCATAGGAGGATCAAAACCAGCTTACATAGTATTGGGCAACATGGCTGACAAAATCGGACCAATCTTCACCATCAAGATGGGAGTGCATAGAGCTTTAGTAGTAAGCAGTTGGGAAATGGCCAAAGACTGCTTAACAACTAACGATAAAGCTTTCGCTTCTCGTTCTAAAACTCTTGTCGCTGAAATTTTGAACTATGACCAGTCCATGTTTGGGTTCAGTCCATACGGCCCCTACCGGCGTCAGATGAGGAAGATAGCCACGCTGGAGCTTCTTGCGAACCGTAGACTGGAATTGCTCAGACACGTGCGAGAATTAGAGGTAAAGACGTGGTTAAAATAGCTGCACAAGGTATGGCAAAGAAACAAAAATAGTTCAGAGAAGGTATTAGTTGAGATGAGAAGATGGCTTCTGGACGTAACATTGAATCTTATTTTGGGGATTATTGTCGGAAAATCTGCAGGGTATTTGAAAACAGAAGTGGGAGACCATGAAGCTGAAACCTGGAAAGAAACAGTATGGGAGTTTTTTTATTTTATCAAGGAGGTCTGTGGCTGCTGAGGAATCCAAATATGCCGGCATTAGCGGCAGCAGATATGAGTACAGGGCAAGAAATATGACTTTTGTCAAAAAATCCCATATTCATATCCCCAAATCCCTCTTCAACCCATTACCTTTCTCCTCTCTTTCTAATCTAATCAACAGATTATTGTTAGAAAGGGAACTAAAATTTTTTGGATTTGTTGGAAAATATGATTTTTAAGACATCGACCTTACTTATACAACGTCCCTTTCGAAGATTTTCAGATTCAGAATAAGGCCTAATTTCTGCCCAACAATCATACAATTGCATCAGAACATAAGTTTGTTATTATTATTATTATTATTATTATTATTATTATTATTATTTCATTTCTTTTAGTCTACAAGGCTCCACCTGAAAGCCCAGTTACTGGTGCAGATCTCATTGATGATATAGGAACATGTCTAGCTTTGCCTTATCCCAATGTTGCTTGGAAAATCACCACATTTTATATATCGTAGCAAGACTATTTGCTTCTTAAAAGGTTGAAAAACAACCTTCATCCATAATTAGCCACCAGTGATGGAAGGTATTATTGCCAACTCATCTTTTTCTTTAACCACAGCTGACTCAGTTGTGTATTCCTCGTTTAGAGCAAGAACTATGCAGCTGCGAATCTCTTCCAAGCCTGGGAATTTAGCAACAAGCTCATCGAAACAGTCACTGGTAATAGTACCAGATGACACCTCCAATTGCACCTCAGTCAATCCAGTCAAATCCCAAGCTCGAGCAAAGAATAAGACCTTTATTTTGATGGAAGAATAATCGCTTCTTACAGGTTTAACATTGGCGCTTTCTGACATGATTTCCACAGAGAATGAATAATACAGTGTCAGTTTTGAAAAATTTAGAGGCACAAAAATTGATTTCCCCACAGCACAAAAAAGCAAAATCACCCATAGGCAATGGGAGATAGAAGAGAAGAACATGTACAATGGAACAACATCAAATCACATGGAATTGAAGACAGACAGCACAATGATGAGACAATTCAAAATAAATTAGTTCTGTCCAATAAATCGAATTTTTATCATATCAAATACATAAATTGTTGCATATTTGCACTAGAGTTCCAATCCCTTCAGAAGAGTCCCAATCCCATTAGAAAGGGAAAATTTTAACCTAAGTATAAAAGCCTCATTATGGTGGAATTAATTGATTAATTTTTCTTTTTTTAGCTAGAGAATTTTAGCTGCCCATCTGTAACTAAAATATTGGTTTTTTTGTCTTTTTTTTGTGTGGATTACGCATTGGAAGTGTTCAGCATTGGATACTGTGGTTTGCGACAACTCAGTGAAAAGTAATCGACTATTCAACAAATTTCAAAAGTAATTTTCAAATTCCCTTAGTTAGGATTTGTATATTTCATGTAAATATCATCATATTAAGGATTTAAATTTTTAATTTTTTGGCCTTGTAAATTATGCATATACCCATTTAAATTCAACATAGTACCAGAGCCTAGGTTTTGGCATGAAATTGAATATAGTTGATTTATTTCGTGGATATACTTTCTATTTTTGCTATGATTTTTCGTGAATTTTTAAAATTATAATTTTGATGATTCATGAATGCTAGATTATGAGATAATTGATTTCTGTACTTGTGTGATTAAAACAAAAAAAAGGGAAAAACCGATTTCTTCTACCAGAGAAAAATTCTTTGTGCAAAAGATTAGTAGAATAGCTATTTAGGGGCTGTTCTAATATGACTCCTATTTTGATTCATGTAAAAATTATTTTGATGATAATTTATATTTTTAATATATGATATTAAACCATAGGATCAAACGGAATTAAATTTAGTCAAATTTTGCATGAAAACTAGTTTTGTAGAAAAGTTTAGTAAACAAGTGTTCTTCGCATGCTCTTTGTGTTGTGACGCGTGTCAAACCTCCTGGGCATTCAGTGTATTCTCGATAACCCACTTTAAAGGCTCAAGACTGAATGAGGCTTGTTTAACTCGTGAAAACCAATCGCTTCGCGATGAATAAGGTTTCATCAACACGCAATGCACTCGGGCCTCCAAAAAGTATGAGACTACGTATCGATATAACCTTATCCATTTACCAAACAACAGACATACGAGATGTTTGCTGAGCATCACAAGGCATAAATTTAGGAGCTACCACCCAATAGAACATTGGGAAGATGATTTTTCTTAATGCCTTGTGATACTAAAACCAAAGATAGTCTAGATCTCATCTCTACTTACACCACTTGGTTGATGGCTAGCATAAACAATCATCTTATGATTCATTAAATTGACTATTTTCTCATACATTGTAAAGAATATGGCGAATAAATAAATAAACATATTAGCATATAAAAGAATGATAAAATTCATACATAAATCGTGGGCATTTAGGGACATTGGTCCTGGCATGTTCTAATCTTAAATTATAACTATCTCATTTGATTTTACAAAAATAAACAAGCATAAATTAGGATATTAAGTTATTTTCGGGAACATTGGTTCCCTCGTATATATTTATGAAATTCATTTTTATAGTGATTTTTCGGGATAAAATAGGACATTGGTCCAGCTTTATAATTGAAGATCCAATTAATTTAATAAAAAACCTTATATGCCCATTTCCTTAATTTTGTGCCAAAAAGCCTTTTGTTACTATACCATTATAGACAGATAATAATTATATAGCCTAAAATATACAACTAATAATGATGAAACAAATAAATAGATTGTATTATCTAAGACCGACCAAATCTAATGAATTTCCTCCTGGTAAATTTGCGAGTTCATGCATCCAAAAATAGTTGAAAGGATTGATTAGACAATAGCATAGAAATAGATAAGAATTATGACACCAAGGAAACAAATGTGCAGACCACATGTACTGCAACTAAATATAGTAAAAGTATAAAAATATAAAGCTACAAAGGGTTGAAGGCACAATAAAGGTTAGAAGATCAATAAACTCAGATGTGTAGACCACACGGATTAAGTCCATGACTTACTCATGGACCCGGTTCATGAGTCGGCCCAGAAAGATCCAGTAACACTGGAACGTCGCTACGAACGAGGCTCTAAAGTCTAAAACTCAAATCCAAGGCCACAAACCCACATAAAACACCTTAAAACTCTACTGTAACAACATATAAAGATCAAAACTAAGTTAAAACACCTCAAGCAATTTCAATTCCATAAATTTATCTAGTGAGACAACCTAAGTTCTAAAGAGAGAAAGTAGCCATGGTAGGTGTAAAAAATCAACTCTTTCTATAAAATAAGCATTAATTCATGCATAATCTATGAAAACACTCACAATCACAGGGTTTATACAATATTTAGAATTAAACACAAGAAAATTAATACTCATGCTAGCTATGCACAAAGAAAAGCTCAAAAACAGAGACTTGAAGCTCAAAATAAAATAAAAGAAAAACTACATAAATTTCATAAGTTAAGGCAACCTCTTATATTACCTTTAGTGTGGCTGCTATCCAGAATCAGTGAGAGTGCCCTTTTGTTCCTCTATTTTTTCCTTTTATGTGATCTTCCTTCCTTTTCCAAAGCTGAGTTTTTTTCCTCTTTTCTTTCAAAAACCAGAGTTTTTCCAAGCACTAAAACCGATCTCTCTTTTTTGTCTCTCTCTTATTTGTTAAAAAAGTGATTATTGCAACCTTAATTCCAAGAAAACATCCCATCCTCCTTAATTGATCTAGAATAAGATTAATGAAAAAAGATAGATATTTTGGTTGAAAAATAATCCTCTATTTTGCAGGATGAAAACCAAAAATTTTCCTGGAAATGACGAGTCACAGACCCGATCCGTGACCCGTTAGTCACAAACTATGACTCATAGACCAATTCGATGGGACCCAAAAAATAGTTTGAGCTAGAAAGTGATGAGTCACAGATTAGAGATCGTGACTCATTTAGTGAGTCATAGACACTGGTCCGTGACTTGCTGGCAAGTCGTAGAACAAAGCAGAAGAGAAATCGAGGTTCTAAGGTGTGACACAAGTGGTGAGCCACGGACTGGACCCGTGATTAGAGTCTGTGACTCACTTCCTGGGTCAAATTGGAAGTTCCCATTAGCCACTTTCCCACCAAACACAAAATAATGAAAACATTCCCTTTTAAAAGAATGCTTTTCCCTTAAAAACTTTGATAAAAGCATTTTTTGCTAATGTCCAAAGACCACTGACACAGGAGAAGAGGAGGCACTGCTACTTTTTTATTATCTCCAAAACAACATTATCCTCATTAGGTAACCTGACAGAGGCTGATCCAGTCTCAATGTCTATAACTACCCCTAATTTTGGGAAACTAGCATACTATCTAGTTTGGCCAAAATTTAGAGTTTAATAATAAAAGTGCATACTTGAGGTAGCAAATCTCGGATTTGGTGAAACAATCGTTATTTGCTCATTAAGGTTTCAGTTTTTAGTGGGTAATTATCATCAATTTATCAATGATTTAACCCTTGGATGAGTTGTTATCATCAATTTATCGACATTTGAATTCTAGATTAGTGGAGTAATTATTATCAGCTTATTAATGCTTTAACTCTTGAACGACTGTCTAATTAGCGCCAGCTTGTCAGCATGCAGAATCGAGATAGATTACATATCTTCTGATTAGTGCCAGCTTGTTAGTATGCAATATCAGATAATGTGGTTGGGTTGATGCCAGCTTATCGGTATGTCGAACCATGTTAGAGAGGATTAACACCAGCTTATCAACATATTAAATCTTTTCAAGACTGTCTGATTAGTGCCAACTTGTCGACATACAACATCGAGACAGGTTTTTCATTCCTAGTCAATGCTACCTTGTCGACATGCAGAACTAGGATGAGTTGGGTTGATTAATATTTCTCAAGGAGTCTTTTCGATACTTGTAAAGAGGTCAGATGTCAACAAAGTGAGATGCAACAAAATCATTTCATGATATATATATATATATATATATATATATATATATATATATATATATATATATATATATATATATATATATATATATATATATATATATATATATATATATATATATATATATATATATATATATATTGCTTCACCCATTAATTTATTTCGATTGACCTTCGATTTTTCTAAGTTTGAATCATTCATCAAAACTTGGGGTGATTATATAAATGGTTTTTTTCTTCCTTTTATTATTCTTTTATTATTATGTTTTATTCTATTTATTATATAGGTGTGAATTAGCATCTATGGAGAAATTAATATGCATAAATAAATGAATTAAAGCAAATTAAAATAAATTAAAGCCAAAAGTTGTAATATCCATACACAATCTAAATATAAGTGAAAATGTGACTGTTAAATACAACCAAAATTAAGTAAACATAGCAAGGCTAAAAAATGATAAATGACTTCCTGAATATCACCAACGACATCTCAGCCTAGTATAGCCTAGTGGTCTGGCTGAAGGGCCTGGAGGTATCTGCGAAGGCTGCGCCTGAAAAGGACCCGCAGGTGGTGATGGTGGCAAGGGTATCTCAAACTCAACTCCCGTGGCCTAAATTAGGGGTCTCAAAACCTGCCCCATAAGATCATCCAAGTGACTTAGACCATCTAGCACCTATCTGATGTGAGTCGTATAGCTCATATTAATGTAGTGTTTTATGTTTATAATTGTTGTGTAAGTATTTAAGTTTTAGTTATTTATCTAAGCAATGTGGTATATTTTATGTTTTTATGTGTCTTGTGTTTGTTTAGGAGTAAAGTGAAGAAATAATGGAGAAAAAGGCAACAATTGAGCAAGAAAGTAGAGTTCCTATCGCGGGCGCAGTGGAGTTACGAGCACGACAAAGCAAGGAAGAAGAAAAGAAATGTCAAACTAGAAGAAAGTCAACATTTGAAGCTCCATGTCTTGTCGCGAGCATGACAGGTGTTGTGGGCATGACAGATAAGGACGTTGGGTAGTTATTTTTCAAAAGGCACTTCAAAGGGACACCACTCTTCACCAAATGATGTGTACTTCTAGAGGGATACTTGAAGAGTAATGTTGCTATGGAAGGGTGCTTGAAGGGTCACAATGCTTGACAAGGAAGTTATAAATATAAATGGTGGTTATGCAATTCAAATTTAAAATCAAATTTTAAAGAGACATGACTTTTCACCAAGGGTTGTGTACCTCTATAAGGATGTTTGAAGAGATACAATATTTGGCAAGGATTTTATAAATGCAATGAAGATAAAAGAGGAAAGAAAGAGAGTTAAGAAATAATTCTTAATGATAGATGAGAGATAGAGAGTGATTAATTTTATCTTTTGAAGGGAAAACAAAGATCAAAAAAGGAGAAGAAATCATTTATGAGTAAAAGGATTGAGAGATCATCTTTTTATTTATCTTTCAATTATCTATTCTTCTTTGCAACTCTTTGAATGATGGCTTTTAGAATCTTGAACAACTTTGTTAATATTTGCTTATTCTTATTATTACAAGTAATCATTAGTGCAGAAGTTCTTAATAATATTATTTGCATTTAAGTAATTGAATGTTCAGTATTAATAAGGGTATAGTTCAAGAGAAATATTCTTATTTACATATATTAGGAATTCATTATCGAATCTTCACTAGAGAGATCGGGATGTTAAGATAGTTGTTATAGGTTGGTGTTTATTCTTAAAATTTGTAAATATGACAACCTAATTCATTAATGAGAGTTAAGGGTTAGAAGTTTTATTTGCATGTTTTAGGCATTCTATTTTAGTTCGAAAGAATGATTTAGAACCTTATTCCAACTTGGCTTGCATTATAAAAGTTGCTTTTCAATCAAAAGAATAATGCCAAGTTTCATATTGTTAATTTTTACATCATTATTTGTATTTGTCTTCTTTGACTATCACTAACTTAGGATTAATTAATAGTTTAGTATAAAATTATTAGTTTAATTTAACAATAAAATTAATGATTTATTGTAAACAAGATTAAAATCAAGTAGTAGTGTGTGACAACCAATCTGATCCTCGTGGGAACAATATCTTAAGTACTATAATCAATGAATCGTGCGCTTGTGGGTTTAGCACTAACACTATCGTATGTGTAACACACTATATCTGGTCTGGTAAACAAACCAGATACGAATGTCATAAATCAGTCTTTGCTCTAAATTTCACTAAATTAAGATAATTTATGCTTAAATTATCAATTTCTAATTTCTTACTCTAAATTTTCTAAAAAATTTTTGGCAGAATCTCCCCTAAATATTTACAGCCTCCTATAGATAAAATACAAAACAACACTTCTAAAAGTAAATCATCAAGATCCATAACCTCCATCCAACTCCTACACAAGATTTTCCCATCCTCCTTAATAACCATTAAGCTAATCTACTTGTCACTATATTACTAGTTCAATACTCAAATATTTTTTTCTCAATAAGATTTATACAAAATATTATCACATGGCTAAGCTAATAACATTGAATTTTAACTAAATACTTACAATCTAATATTAAATTATACAATCTTAACACCTGTGTACATGCCAAAATTCAAAATATAAAAATAATATAAATAATTTTCTCTATGTCCTTGATTGATTATCAATCCCAGCTGCAACAACCTATAAAGGTATCCTTCCTTTGAGTTTAGAAGATCGAATATCGAATCAACCTATGCATGAAAAAGAAAAACCACACGCTAAGCTAAAAGCTTAGTGGTAACTACCAAATTTATTTCACAACTAATGCCATATTAATACAATGTATTCAATATTTCCATACACACTTACAAATTCGAAAGATAAACATGAAGCAATTAGAAGTATAAGATTTTGTTTGAAAATTCACACTCAAAAAACTATTTATTAACTATTTTTACTTTATCTAATTTATAATCAATAAAGCATAATTATTATCTCAATTCATATGGTATTCTATTATAATTCATATCAACATATATGCATGCATACCATAATGCAATAAATATTTATGTTCAGTGTAAACATCACAACACCTGTATATATATATATATATATATATATTTCTATACGTCCGATTTACCGTTCACATATATTGCTGTCTTAAGTAGCATCTTCTAGTTTAGTTATATAGATTTATTAAAAATTACTAAAACAAATTTTCTTAAGTTACACTCACACATGTATACATTTATAGGTTTAATTATCATAACATTTAATACTCAAACGAGATAAACAATTGATTTGAGTGTCAATCCCTAATGTTAGATTGATACTTCATATAGTCCTACAGTCTTAGTATTTCACTAAGTCCCCGTTTGCAGCTTTCATATATTTGTTACATTATATATATCATAAGGTATTTTTCACAATTAACTTTAACATTTATACTATACGAATCACTTCTTAACATTGATGTCAAGAAGTTGGTAGTTATATTTATTTTCAGCATGATTACTCAATCTGAGACTTACAATGCTTTACTGAGTTAACTTATCTCATTTCTCATTTTATTTCACTTTTACTCATTTTATAACATTTTTAATGTTGTAATTATCCTTTTTACTCCATATACATAATTAATTTATGAATTCGCCCCTAGTTGACAATAGTAGGAAACCATGAACTGGATAAGCGAATAAGTAAATCCAATCACTAGGAGAGTCCATACCACAGAGGGGATATGCGGCTACTCCTGGGAGTGTCCATACCATAGAGAGGGTATGTGAATACTCCTGGATATTTCAATAATAAGCCAGCTAACAGAATAGGGAGAGTCCATACCGCAGAGGGGGTATGCGGCTACTCCTGAATATATCAATAAGGAGCCAGCTAATAGAATAGTCCACATTTTCTTAGAACAGTAACAAAACATAATCGTACAGAAATAGAATAGAACATCGCGGGGTAAATACCCCTATGGCTAGCCATATTATCCTAGAGTCCTGGATCACCCACTGACACCGAGGGCATAAACTCAATTTCATAATATATAACATGTTTCTCATTTTTTTTCTTATAAATCTCATTTCATCATCAATTACACATCATATTCATATATCATCACATGGTCACTTAATTACTTTATGCCTTTATAATCACATATGGCATTCGGCCATCAAGGGAAGTCATACTTATCACTATAAAAAAACTGCAGATTAGCGACGGAATAAATACCATTTTTCGTCGTTAATTAAAATTAGTGACGCGGCGACGAACAGTCGCTAATATATTAGCGACGAATTTCAAATTCAGTCGCTAATTTAGCGACTAAATATTTCGTCGCAAATTTTTTTTTCGTCGCTAATTTATATTCTCAATTAGTCGCCGAATTATAATAATATTTAGCGATTAATTTTCCGTTGATAATTCCGTCGCTAAATAAAAACTTTTATGAGTCGAGACAAATATAATAATAATTTGGTTGCGACAATATTTTCGTCACTAAGCCGTCGCTAATAAATATTCATAAAATGCAAATAAAAATGAAAATTAACTACGCAAAATAACATCGCGAATAATGCAAATTTCATCACAATTCATTTATAATATTTATTATTATTATTATTATTATTATTATTATTATTATTATAACATTCGGAATTTAATTTGTATAAATAAAATTTCTCAAATATTATTAATTTAAAAAATATAATATCATAAAAGTAAATTAAATTATGCAATACTTTACAAATAATTAGAAAAAAATTCAAACTAAATAATACTACTAATAAATTTTTATACAATATGCTACAAAAAAAAATAAAACTTTGTAGTTTTCATCATTTGTCACAAGCAGCAACCAAACACTTGCCTTCTTATTCTAATAGACCTGAATACATTATAAAAAATTAGAGACAAGAATTTTCACTCTTTCTACCATACATCACTACCTGAATACATTATATGACATCCAATTGAGATATATGGGCTAACTATATATTAATTTAGTTATTAAATTTATTGTTGGCATGGAATTGCAAAATATTTTTTAGCAAAAAACAGAACATACTTAGGAGAAATTTTTCAAATTTGGATAAAAGTAATTGAGGACTTTTAGCAATAATAAGTCCCAAGTTCTTTTTTTAACACCTAATGGCAACCATTGCAATACTTCCTAGTTCAATCTATTAAACAATTCCCTTTCTCAGCAATGCCAATTTCATACAATATTTAGGCAACATTCCATTCATTTCAGCAATTAAAACCCTCCCTTCATATCCATTATTCTTTAATTGAAAGAAACTTGTTATAGATAGAAAAATACCTGAACAAATGAAGCTGTATATCCATTCATATGTAAAATTTGCTCACTCAACAAAATTGGCAGCATACCCATCATAATCAGCTCCTCTCCTCCACATGCGAGTACCTTCCAAGAGATAAATATTCTGATGAAATTACTTGAAGAAAATTAATAGAAATATTGACATTTTTTTTCCTTTTTGAAGTGTATGATCATATCAGAAATTAAATAAAAAAAGATATTGCCAAAAAGGAAAACCATTGTCAGATATCCATAATTAAATTCATCAACTCAAACAATAAATAGTAGCCACCTAATTTATAATTACTGCTTGTAACAATTACTACTTATCTTTAGCAGCTACTGATATTAGTGCCATTCAAGTCTGAAGTTTAGAGTTGGAAATCTAGTCATACCAAAAGTAATTACTGCTTTTAACCAAAAAGAAAAAGAGAAATCAAGAAAGAATTAAATACCCATTTATTTTATTAATTTTATCTTTAATTTATCCTTAATCCAAGCGTTAACATATTAGAAGTAAATCAACAAAAACTAAACATAAACTAAGCAAACAAAATCATTTTGATGGTAAAGTGAACAATAATCCAACAAAAATTCCTGCAATGCACAAGGCAGAAACACTACGAACCCACCTCAAAATGAAAGCTCTCAACTGATTATAATCCTCATCAGATTCTAATCCTCATCTTAACTTCAACCAAGTTAATAAGAATAAAAATAAAATAAACAAATAAAAACACAAGTTCATCAGGTTATAGGAGGCATGCACTCACAAAATGAAATTGACAGTGCTGCAAATGCTTTTAAAATTTGCATACCTCCACTCTAGGATGTTGTTTTCTGCCAAGTGTATCAACAAAAGCAAGCACAAGCCTTGGATAGTGAAATGATGTCAAAAGGATATTCACAACTTGATTCAAATAATCATCCAGCAATATCTACAGCAGTATAAAGAAACAAGAGAATGCTGATAAGCAAAATTCAAATAATTGTATTCAAATTAATGAAAATCAACAAGTCCATCATTGTTTTTGAAAAGAATGTGCATCTGAATTGAAAAGCTTTTATAAATCCATAAGGTAAGGTAGTTAATCAAGAAATAATTAACTACTACGTGGCAATTCATCCCCAACCAGGTGAAAGAAAAGGGGAAATCTTCTTAATTCTCACAACTTCCTGTATAGGTATTTAAACTATCATTCATCCAAATCTAACGTTTTAGAAACCTTCAGATTTCTGAATGATGGAATCCATTTACATATGTTACATGAAACATTAACAAGATTTTGATATGTTCTAAGGAAACTCAATATCTTTTATAGTATCGATTCTAAAAACTTGAAGTAGCATTAATACAATATGAAGTGAAGTATGGTTAAATCACAACACAACCCAAAAACTGAATCTTGAATCTGAAATAATTATAAATTATGCAATTTAAACCAAAATAATTTCCAATGCTAACATTAATAAGTTGATAGATACCCGTATCAAGTTCTTCACGAAGATGGTAATCAAAATATAATTTCATAACAGAAACTGAAAAGGTAAAGATAAATCAAAAATGGAAAGAACCAAGGATAAAAGTACACATTATGCTTTTCTAGTTAACAGGTTCTCTGCATGATGTCAAGTTACTTCCTAAATCAGTACTTCCAATAGTCTATTCTCCAATAATGGACAAGTAATGAATAATTTGTAATTGGAATAACCTGACGACTTAAGGTTTTGGGATGATAGTTTGCTCAAAAGGCTCATGATAAAGATTAGCTTCACTAAAATAAAGGCCAGCATCTAAAAGCAAACAAGCAAATTCATCAGCATAAACACCTCATATTTTTTCATCAAAAACAAGAAAATAATTCCTTAATAATTATAATCCCTAAACAGATAGTAAAACTAACTATTCTAACTAAAAAACTGATTTAAAAAAGATTAAATCAAAATAATTCTTATATCTGGATTGTCTTGACAGCATCACTTGCAGACAACTTGAGCTTGAGTTAGTTTTACCATACCAAAGAGACCCACATCTGAAAAGATACTAAATGAAACAAAAACAATATTTTAAGACCATTGCTGTGAATATAATCAAAATAACATGAACTATGGAGAGAAATTTATGGCAAATGTTCTCTGATTCTAGGCTAAGATTGTGCAGAAAATACATATAAATGATTAGTCTTTTGATTTAGCAGTAAAAATTCAAGAATATCGACATAAGTTCTCGACTTCAAGTAAATTGAGATATGAGTATCTATTCTCTTCAGCTTTACTTTCTTTCACTTGATAGAAACAAAGAACAAAATAAAAAGGCAAGTAGTATAGAAAGGAAAGGAACAAAAAGAACAAGAAACTTCATTACAACAGTGGTAAGCACATATTCTAATCCAACTTCAACATAACATACATTTTTATATTACAAAATATAAAATATTAATTATTTAACAAAAACCAAAAAGCACGTTTAGAAAGAAAAACTCCAAGAACACAGGACATGATACAGATCTTCATAGGAATTGTAGTATACAGCAAAAACTTACGTTGAGAGGAATGGAAGCAAGCACTTTATAAGAAAAACTTACGTTGAGAGGAATGACATTAACAAGAACCGATACTTGAATGAAGTCCAGGTTCATAGAACATCACAAGCCACGTATCTGAACCAATCTCTGTAGATAACAAACGATCAACCCAGTTCAGCGAGTTTAACAGGACCCATAGCTTTCTTAACACCATCAATGGTAACAAATAAATCAGATCGGAAAGAGTAAAAAAGATTTGAGAGTAAATATATCTAACAAATAAAACCATCAACAAGTAAACACTTCTAAAAAAATCAGATCGGATTGAAATCAAATATGAAAAAAAGAGTTTATTTTTTCACAGATCCAATGGATCAAAGGCAAATGTAAGCCTAGATACCTTTCTTCGACAGGGAGCAAACTAGGGAGCAAAAAAATTGACAATCAAACACGATCTACCTCTCGTAGGTGAGCTCCGGTGCTGGTCAGTCCGTCGATGGGGATATTGACGGTCACAAGCCCGGCGACGGCGACGGCAATGGTGAGATCTGATTGGCAACAGCGATGGCAAGATCTGATCGAGCCGATTCAACGAGAGAGAGGCGGAGGGGAGAGAGCGGCAGATGAGATAAGTATGTAGGGTTCTTTCATTTTCTATATATATATATATATAATTAAACCGGCAATTAGTCACGTTATTTTTAATAACATATTAATTCTAATTAATATATTTTTAAATTAATATGTTAACATACTTAATTAGTCACTTTAATTAATTAATAATAATAATAATAATAATAATATTGGTTTTTAAAACATACTTTAATTAAAAATATTAATTAAAAAATTTAAAAATAATATTCACTCATGTCACATCCTAAATAAATTGATCCTTATAACCGGGTATCCAAAATACTACTCACACATATAAATAACATATTCTCAGTGGCCGGAATTAATCTGCATAATCTAATTATAAAATAAATATAAGAATTAATTTATTATTATTATTAAAAATGTAAATTTTCTAAATAAATAAGTTTAGATTTTGGGATAATTAACAAAAAATTATTAAAAATATAAATTTTCTAAATAAATAAGTTCAAAAAACAGACCAAGTATTCACATATTGAACTCACTTCAAATCTCTCTTGATTATGCTCTACTGAAAAATACATCACTGGTATAATAATCCATGTTTTAGATTAACAAAATTATAGAAAACCAAAGCTTCTATAAAGTATAGGAATAGAAACGTCTTTACTTATACTCCAAATAAAAATAAAATTTACCTAAAAAAAATCAACAACCTCTTTTTTGCAACAAAAACTTAACTTACAGACCTTAAAAACTAATCTTCACCGTTCAACATTAACAACAAGGAGTTTTGAAGTACTCACCAAAAATCAGGCCAATCTAAAGGTAAATGATTTTTCGATTGTCTTCGTAGACAAAACTGGTCATTATGTAAAAAATTCAGAAAACAGCCTCTTTTTTGCAACAAAAACTGAACTTACAGACCTTAAAAACTAATCTTCACCGTCCAAAATTAACAACAAGGAGTTTCTAACATACTCACCAAAAATTAGGCCAATCTAACGGAAAATAATTTTTCGATCGTTTTCGTATACAAAACTGGTTATTACGTAAAAAAATCCAAAAAACAACCTATTTTTTACAACAAAAATTAAACTTACAGACCTTAAAAACTAATCTTTATCGTTCAAAATTAACAATAAGAAGTTTTGAACGTACTCACCAAAAATCAGGCCGATCTAACAGCAAATACTTAACCGTTGAATCTTTACTTACATTATTCCGTATAAAAGCTGTTCAATGTGTGTGTGTGTGTGTGTGTGTGTGTGCATATATTAGAAAATTTATTCATTTATAAAAATAATAGAAATTAAATTGAAGAAATTAAATTAGAAAATTTATTCATTTTGACTTACATGAGTTTAAGTCTTCGATTGAACTCTATTATCTTATTCAACTAAATAATAAATTAAGCTTAAAATCATATACGCATTAAATTGAAACGGTAGAGAGATGTGAGGGAATAGAAAATATTATTTTTATATGTAGGGTAAATTTTTAAAATTACTAAAATGCCCCTATCAAGTTTCATCATTTTATCCTTGTATTCAAGGATAATTTTATAAATATATATTTTAAATTTTTTAATAATTTAAAATTTGCTCAAAATTTTAACAAAATAAAAATAAATTATAAATTTTTCATAATCATTTTAAATGAAATAATAAACTTTATATTATTATTATATAAATATTTATATTTATTTATTATTTTTCATTATATGACTATATAATACTTATAACAATTACTTTATTATTATTATTAAAATGTAATTTTTTTAAATAAATAAGTTTATATTTGGGGATAATTCATAAAAAAATAATAGAATTCCTAATAATTTAATATTTGATTTAAATTTTATAAAATAAAAATTAATTACAAATTTTTTTATTATTATTTTAAATGAGATAATAAATTTTATATTACTATTTTATAAATATTGACTTTTATTAATTTTCATAATGTGATAATATAATAATTATAACAAGTAGTTTATTATTATCAAAAATATAAATTTACAAAATAAATAATTTAAATTTTGAAATAATTGATAAAAAATTACTACCAAATTATAATATAATTTACAAATTTTTGTTTCAAAATAAAATATCAATTTCTTATGATTTATATCAAAAATACATAAAATAGTAAAAACTATTTTTTATTTTATTTGCGACGGATTAGCGACCACACAGTTTCGTCGCTAATATTTTTAACTGAGATCTTATACAATTAGCGACAAAACTTTTCGTCGCTAAATCGTCGCAAAAAGTGGCGCGGTTTTTTCCCTCCAAAATTAGCGATTAAAATATTCGTCGCTAAATTTTCGAGTACTAATTTTCAAAATAAAAAATTAAAAAAATTAGCGACGTTAATTTCGTCGCTAATTCCATTGCAAAACACGACGCGTAATTTTCCTGCTAGTAATTAGCGACTGTTTATTAAAAAAAATGAACAATAACCTTCCCACGATGGAATTGTAAAACAGTCGCGAATCCGTCGCTAAATTTGCAACGAAAGTATGGCCGTCGCTAATTTTAATCACTAATTGACTGTTTTTTTGTAGTGTACATAATCTTTCATCCTTCAATAACATATCATCTTTGCACTTAATTAATTAAACCCAAGCATTTATGCACATATATGTAAAGTATCGCTCATTGAGCCTGTGCAATATATTTCATAAATATTTAACAAATTTACTCATAGTTATAGCTTTTCTATTTCCTAACATGATCAATTACTGGCAAGGGCACTTTAATGCTCTATGCAATTATTTCTTAATTCCATTTATCCATGTTTTATGAATTTCTTGTCAATCAACTTGTTAAAATTATAATTGCACATCAAATTTCCTAATATTACTTCTATACCTAGCATGGCTTTAATACATAACTCATTTTAGTTCACATACTTGTTGTCAAAAGCTTATTATTTAATTCAAATTATATGTATTTATCTTTATAAATATTGTATCGCAGTGTACTATTTCATTATAATCACAACTCCTAAAAGGGTTGACAAAGAATAACAAACTAATAATCTAAAGAGGAACAATTCAAGTATGTTCAACTACACCCAATTTATGTAGACAATATAAGTTTGTTTACTAAATAAAGTTTAATTATGTAAAAGCAATTCTTGCAGCCTGAGGATTCACCAACATTAAACTAATTTGTTTTCTTAAAATTCTTAGTCACCTACAAAACTAGTTAATAAGCGCGTATAACCCATTTTCTATTTTCCTTTTTAATTCACACTTGATGCTTACTTAACTCTAAATATATATATACATTTATAATGTTACATCTCAATTTCTTATTTTTGTTAAAAGCCTATCAATACTTCAAATTTACCAATTTGGTTAAACATAGGAAGGATTTAACCTTTAAGTTAACGTATCTTATTAATTTCATAACCCTGATCCAATAAAAGATACAGGAATTAATCTACCAAACTAAGATTTCATTAGTTTTTAAATACTCATCATTATATTTATCATCTTAATTAAGAACTCATAACATTCTATCTATTAAATTTCTGTTATACCAAATTCTTAATTAAAAGTTTGTTCCTTCATATCATATTTACATATATAAAACATAAGACATCAATAATTTAATCAAGTTCTACGATTTTGCTCTTTAACCAAATTTTCAGCTCTTCTAATAATTTCGTTTATTATCAAGAGTCTAGTAATGTTAATTTGCTAATTCTTTAAGAATATGGAAAATTATATTTTTACTATAATGTATTTAATTTACTAATTAAGTGTGAAATTTTAACTCATTACTTTTATAAGCAAATTAACAATTTGACAAAACTTAATGAAGATAAAACCTTGCAAAAGCAAATGGAATGAATCAACTTGTTTGTAAATTTGTTCAGTTATATCAGACCGACAGTGTCATCACCATCCCCTTTTACGCATTAAATTTAACTCATCAACAACATATTAAAACTCGAAACTGGATCCTAAATTATCCAAAACTCAACTGGCAAATATATTACTCCTAATAAATCACACAGCCACAAATATTAATTCAAAGAAATAAAATATTTCTTGACTAAATTTCAGAATTTATTTAACTAAATTCTTATGAAGTAAATTTGGTAATCACATATCTATTTCTTGAAATTTTCTGTATTTTTGCCAATTTTTTGCTGGCCGGAGGTTCACCAGAACTTTGTCGAAGCCTTGCCGGAGCTGCATCAACACTACCATCACGAAGCTAGGATCATCAAGAACCCATTGCCGATGATCACACGTCGTAAGGAGCTACGGTGTGGCTGGGATCTACACCGGAGCAACTCGCCATATCCATTTTCGATCAGCTCATCGACGACACTTGGAGTCGAACAGAGGGTACTAAAGTTAACACCTCGGCCTAGGGAACTCACCGGTGCAAACGATTATCGACATCAACGATCTCGGTTCATCGAAATGAAGGAAAAAAGCTTGGAAGAAGGGAGAGAAAATACGGGAAGGAGAAGACTCAAGTCGGCATTGTTGACAGTGGAAGTTGAATGGCCACATGCACATCACTTGGGTTATTGTTTTTCCTTTCTTTTCATGATTTTTTTGTGGCCTCCTCTCTATTACAATTTATTTGCTTTATACTTATGGCGACACAATCTCAATCACGCGGTTCCAAAATTTAGGGACATCATTTATTTTTTTTCACAATTATTATTATATGTCATTAATTACCTTTAATCTCATCATCATCATCATCATCATCATCATTATTATTATTATTATTATTATTATTATTATTATTATTATTATTATTATATACTTAATTTATGTTAATTGTGGTTTGTAATTTAAAATGTATTCTAATTTAACATCGCTAACTTAAAAGTCTACAAATAATTGCTTAGCCATCCTAACTCCTCGATAAAATTATACCCCTGCTCACCTAAATTAAATTATTATTCATAAGTTAGAAAATATTTTCGATCGACTCAGAGTTGGGGTTTACAGTATGGCCAGCTTTTGTTAATGAACACCCGACTCTAGCTGGGTAAGATAGGTGGCATGAAGATCTCTAGTCCCTCTCACACTCTATCCAAGATCGTGAATCTCAGTAGTAATTATAGCTACAAAATCTGCGATAGAGGATATGAAGGTCCTCGTCCTACAAAGCTGCCTACCAGAGGACCGATCAGACAAGGAAATTTGCTGAAATATGATATGTATATCTCACCTTACTTCTTTAATAGCAGTCTTTGATTTGGACAACCAGCTCCCTAAGTCTGGAGAATCATGGGAGGTAGCATCAGTAGGTGGCACTGGAGCAAGAGAAGTAGAGGTTCATGGGTCTCCATAAGCACCGAACATATGTGCACCTAATGATGTTTACATATGCAAGTCACCAAAACTCTCGGATGAAGTCAATTGTGGCCATACAAAATGTGCCAGGCTAAACCCCATATAATAGTCATAGACATCTGAATGGGCTTGGCCGATAGGTGACTGGCCTAGCCTATAAGTAAATAAGTTCCCTGTATAAAATCTAAAATATATCTGTATATCTGAAGGAGTAAGTGAATCTCTGGCGTAGGATTTGCAGGCTGGTCATGTGCTTGAGGGGGAGAATGATCTTCTGGTACAACATCTGCAGGCTGGTCATATGCTTGAGCAGCGCCTTGCGGTCCACAAATTTTAAAGTACGTATCACATTCCTCAACGATAGTAGCTTGTAACCTCTAGGTCCAAGACGCTCAATCATCCACATGTCTACTGCCATATCAAAATTTACAAATACATCTCCCTCTATAGGTGCTCCTATCTCAGCCATCTCGGCCTTAGGGACTCCAAGTGACAACAATAATCTAGTAATTATACCTCCGATAATGATGACAACACTTGGGGCCTGAGCTATTCTAACAATATTCTATAGGATCTCATGTGATATGTTGAGGCGACAACCTTCAACCATGCCCTAAAGGCTCTATATATCAGTAACATTTAGAGATCCAAGACTCCCTGATCGTCCCATAAAAGAACATGAGAGAACCCTTTGTAGGTACTTCAAAACCTGCGAAATCAACATTGTAGCCTTCGCTGTTGCAGGGTTATACAAAATACCTGGCTTGGCGATGTTAGTCAATTGATCATCTCCTGCGACTCTACCATAAATAAGCACATCAGCACCCATAAGCAACTAAAAAGTCTCAGATACTCGAGCTCGAGATATGCTAAAAGTATAGTCGACAACTCTGAATGTAACTGCTCCAGGGTCACTATCGCGACACTAATAGCCTTGGTAACTGAAAGTGGCTAAAAATTGACTAACCACCTCAGGATAGGTTACAAATGCGGGAGTGTAAAGATCTAGTTATCTTACTCGTGCTAGATAATATTATGCATCTCCCCAAATACATAAAGTCACAAAAAAATAATCGATGGTACATATTATACACATGACAACAGTCAATTTGATGAAAAATGGACAGTATAACGGCTAAAATCTAAGCTCTTCCTATGCATAAAACATAGCGTATAGATGCTTCCAATTAACATGGACATTTCACATATCATCAACCAAACTATAATTATAATACAAGCATCATGCATTCATATTATTAAAATATATTCATCATCACATCTAATTTCTAACTCATATGCAAAGAACTAATTAAAATTAAAACAAGACGAAGTCACTTAAACTTATTTAAAGGAATCAAGTAGCTAGAATTGTATATCTAAAAATAAATTAACGATTAAACAAGTTCAAATAACTAACTATGCATATATACTATACTACCATCAACCAAAGAAATTATTGGCTAAATTACTTACAATTAAATAAATCATTCAAAATCAATCTAAATTATAGACCTTAATTAGCATTATTTCATGATACTGTACAAACTATAAAAAATTGTCTTGTTGCATATTATTCTTCTTGTTGCTTGTTTGTTGTTTTCCATTTCTGTTTCTATTATTATTTTTTTTACTGTTGTCCTTTTTTTGTTTTTGTTTTTTTTTTTTCATTTTTCCTTGCCTTTCTTTTCTCTTTTTCATGCTCTTATCTTCTCTCTCTACTTCTCCTATAGGGCTTAGTCTTGTCTTTGTTTTGTTTCTAATTCTTCCTTCATTTTGTCTCTATCTAGTTCTACTTTTACAAACTATTTGAGACTAAACCAGTTTTTCCATATATACAAAACAAACCTACTAATAGCAAAGACTAACCCACATGACAAAACCCAAATTCAACATAAACTACACCATGGATTTTCTTCAAATGTGAAACACAACAAATGATTTAAACTCAACATGGCTAATTTATTAAACAAAGAGCAAGAAAATCAAAGAAGATCAAGAAAATTCATACCTTGTGCTTTAGTGGTAAAAAAATAATTAAGGGAAGAAATGCAAAAATATTGACACCTCCAAAAGCGTGCTTCTGGTGCGGTTCCAACGGTACTCACGACACACAATTTAGAGCTCTCAGTGAGGAGAAATGAAGGAAAAAAGTCCTTGGAGGAGTAGTAAAAATGGTGTTCTGGTGAAAAGAAGGAGAAACAGACGAAGAAGAAGAGAGGGAACCTTAAAAAGGTGACTTTTGGTGAGTTACGACCCGAATCAGTGAGATGCCTAATGAGTCACGGACCAAGGGCTTGACTTAAATGCAAAAACAACGCAGTTCCATTAAATGAGAATGAGTCACAGAACACAAGGACCGTAAGCCAACGGTCCACTCACGGGCCTGTTCTATGAGTCACCAAGGTTGGTCAAAAAAACCCTGAAGGATGCAAGAACCGAGAAAATGGTACACAGTTAATTACAAATTAATTACATTTTAACTAATTAATTTATATTTAAATTGATTTATCCTTTATTTTTATCATTAATTTACACATACTTTATAAATTAAATCTCTATTATTTTTCTTTTAATAATTAACAAACCTTAATATATTCAATTTTGCATAATATATGATAATTAATGCATGGCTTACTCCCCGAATAAAGCTTCAAGACTTTTTGCTATAATTACAAATATGCCTCTGCAAAACCAAAACACAAGTGAAGCATAATTACATAAATGCATGTCTCATGCAAAGAAAATATGTCACCTATGTAATTTGAGATATAGGGGAGTGAGAAGGCAGGTGAGTTAAGGATCAAGAGAGTGACCCATTTTCTTGGTCTTTAAATATCCCATATCCATTCATTTGGCCTTCAGTAATTTATGTGCAGTCTTCTTATTCCAAGTAAGTGCTTCATTTCACAACCTCTCTCTTTTTATTTTTGTTATTGTTATTCCTCTTATTTTATTTTATTTTATTTTATTTCTTATTATTATTTTTTATCATATATTTTATTTTATCATCTTTTTTTAGGTTGCTCACTTTACATGTCGGAGGATTTTCATCATAAAGTGCACATATTACTAGATGCCCTCGAAACTTGGGAAAATGAAATGCTGGCCTCACACTCTGGCTTAAAATTTTTACGAAGAGCTCAGCTTGACAATAATCTTTTATTGGAAACCACTCGGTACTGGGATCGTCGATTTCATGTTTTAAGATTCACCCATCAGGAGCTTTGCCTTTTGGCTAAAGAGTTCACTAAAATCCTTGGCGTGTGATTTCTTCTTGGTACTCTACCTTGTGTCCCAAACTATGTACTAGACTAACCCAGAGAAGCAAGTCAAATCCTGGGAATCCTTCCATTTGTTTTTTTAGATTGGTGCCTCAACAAAGGCCTATCCCACTGGAACCTCTGATTGATGCACTAAATGACTTTTCTGACATAACTACTTTCAAGATTAGCGTTATTCTATTGATTTGTCTTGCTCTTTACTTGATAGTGAATTCAAGGGACCCATCTAGTGATCACTAATTGTTCGACGTTATCATAGGTATACACGATGGCTTAACTCCCTTCCCCTTATCGTAGCGAAAACCATTCTTGGTTTAGATACAATCTGCTACAATCTGTCTGCAATTTTCTCATGAAACCACTTATTATTCCTGGTATAGTCATTATTTAAAGGTAATGCGCCTCTTGTGGGTTTTCACATTAGATTTTCTTAGCAGGAAATGTGTCCTTTTGGATTTTCACGTGACCCTATGCCTTATTTTTATCTGAGGTGGACCCAACCCAACCTAGTGGCTTTTTCATTTTCATCATTCATTTTTTTCATTTCATTTTTTTCTCTTTTTTTCTTCTTTCTTTTTTTTCTTTTTTTTTATTTTTCATTCATTTTCTTTTATATATGGCTGCAAGAGAAATTAAGGTTGCATGAAGAACCTCCTCCTAGAGTGATCAATGCATATTCACTGAGGCATTTCTTTCCCAGAAGAAAAATTCATAATTTCAATTCATCCGAAGAGTGATTTGCATGGCTCGCAACGATGGAGGACAATAACATCAGCTTCATGAGCACTTGGCTGGTGCCTGACTATATGACCCAAGATGGATGGTCTGGTTGTGTTCCATTATACAGTCTGCATAGAGCCACTTTCTGCATAGTTTTCTGCTATGCTTGCCAATTTGTTGAGTTACAAGACATCATAAGATGCCCATTGTCATTTCAAGGAGGTACTTTATCTGTCCCATTTGTTTCTAGTTATCATTAGCTCTGGACACAACTATATGCTAAAGCTAACATTTAAAACCCCATTGACTGTGAGTTTACCACCTCTATGGTGTATAAAAGATGGGTGTCTAGTCCCGATGTTGACAACAGAGCATATTGGCGAAGAAATAGCTCAAGTGAAAGTAGTAGAGGATGACCTTTAGATTTATACATATGGTGTAAAATAAATATGCATTACTTTTTGGCATATAACAAGACAACTCAAAGTATGTATAATGAGTTACTCTTATTTATTTTAATGTACAATTTTTTATTACATATGATAATATTTCTACATAATTCATTGCACATGATCATTTATCTAACAATAAGTCTATAAGTACATAATTCAACTCATTCATAAGATTAAACCTTGAAAGTACTTTTCCCCTATTATCAATCAGCTCTCTTGGGTTTTACTGATTGAACAGTTTCACTCTGCATCTAATTTTTACCCAAGGTGCCCTTTTTTATTTTTACCTTGACGAGGCACCCAATTTCAGTAAGGTTGTTGTTTACCGATTTTTGACTCGCAGGGCTATATTCTCTGTAATACGCTCAGTTCATTCATGATTTCCATATATTATATATGGTTACTAACGACATTGCATGCTTACTTTTCATTTGATGAAAATTTCAGTAGCATAATGGCTCGTAAACCGTGCTACTCAAACATGTAAATTAACAAAATAACACTCCCAAAATGCAACCTCTACCTCAAATACTCCAAAAATTCATAGAACTTCTAAGTCAATCATTCATTCACATCGCAACACAACTGCAAATTCCATACACATGTGCTTAAAAATATATACATATAACTAGTCATTGTGTATGGAATTATATATACATATAATTAATGTTCAACACACAACATTAATTACTAAATGCCATAATCTAACATCTAATACATAGGTTATCTAGTCATTGTGTTCATAAGCGCGTCACTTGTACATGCCATTTCGATCCTTCTTTATCTTGTCCTCAATTACTTGTCCCTGTATCCAGTCAACAAACCACACACTAAGCAACAGTGTTGCTTAGTGGTGGATACAGCTATACAAAATTCCATTTAAATAAATATATTATTATTATTATTATTATTATTATTATTATTTTGTTTTGTTATTATTGTTCTTATTTTTATTTATCTAATTGTATATACATATTTTTCGAATTACTATTTAGTCCTTGTTGACTTTCTGTCCTTACATATTCATCTGTTTGCTATCTAAGTTTTGTTACTTATAATTTCAACATTAATTTAAATATTTTATGCTTGTGCATTTTTATTTAATTACTTGATAGAAATAAGGACCTTATTTAAACTTTATCCTGATCTCCTCATAATTTATAAATTTTTTAACCTTACTAAGCATACTATTTATGTGATTCAATTTCAATATCATTACAAATTTCTTTCCTTGTTGACTAAATGATACTTTATTGTACTTAATTCCTTAGTTGCTCTTAAACTTTCTATCTTTTGTGACATTCTCATTTAGGTCCTTATTTCTATCAAACAACCATTTTAATTTTGTTTGTTTTCTCGATATGCCTTTTAGGTTTTGTATTTCACTGAATTAACATTTAATTTCCCTTTCTAACTTGCCTAACCTTTTTGTTGTCTCTTTACTTATAATGGCTATTCTACTCTTTATTTCTCCTTCCTGATTTTTTTGCCATGAAATTACATTTCCTTTTATTTTAGTTCTAAATTCACTTCCTTTTGCCAAATTATAGTTTTACACTTAATTTACTAAATTTATTCAATTTTCCCTTGTACCCTTCTTGTCTGTAGATTTTATCGTTTATTGACCAATTTACCCTTGTTTATTCTTTTTGTATCTTTTGTTTTATTTTTACTTTTCAATTTACATTTTTTTCTTCAATATTTTTTTCTTATGATGTGGTAAATTATCATCTTACCCCTATATATTTCTTTCTGCTAATTAAATCGATTTGGTCCTTTTATATTCCAATTTTTCTATTTAATCCCTTGATCCTTAATTTCTTTTTAATTTCCATATAATTCTTACTTGAGTGTAAAATTACAATTTGATCCTTGAAACTTTCATATGCCTCCTTATTGTACTAAATTACTCTAATGTCATCCTTTTTGGTATTTTTTTTTGCTTTTATTCCTTTCTAAGTTTAATATTTGTATCAACCTTTGCTTTTATTCCATTCTCTCTCTACCTAGTAAGTTAAGCTACAACAACCTTTGCTTAGCCCATTCCATTTTCGAGAGCTCGATTTTCAGAACCACTCGCAAGGATTAATGCTCGATCTCTATTGGTAAAATGGTCTCTGTTTTGTATACTAAAGAGAACGGGGTACTTTAGTTGAAATCCTAGCAGTGGTTCTATAACCCTATAGTGCAAAAAGTACTTTAGTTTCATGCTTACTCCCTCTGGATTATCCCACATTGACAATAATGTTGCCTAAGAATCAACCAATTGGTTCTCATCCCGAGGAACATACTTGAAGACACAAACCTCAAACTGATCACCCAACACTTTCAAACAAGTTACATAAGGCAGCAGCCGTTCTTCTTTTACTGCCCATTCACCCTTTGCTTGATACACTACCAAGGTTGAATCGCCATAAACTTCAATATTCCTTGCCCCCGATGCTTTCCAATCTTCAAGTTCTAAGATACATGCTTTATATTCAGCTTTATTGTTAATGGCTCTATATTAGAGCTTTTTAGCCAAGGGTAACTTTTCTCCCTCAAGGGTTATTAGAATCACTCTTATCCTCGTGCCTTTATTATTTACAGCTCCATCAAAGAACGTTTGCCATCCATGCACAGTTATAGCATTGACATCTTCATTAGGGAGCTTATAAGACATCTCTTCTCCTTCCAGCGGCTGACTAGCTAAGAACTCTACCATGACCCTTTCCTTAATGGTTTTTCAAGTTATGTATTCAACATCAAACTCCTGTAGGAGAATCAACCATCTCCCCATCTTCCCTAGCAACGAAGGTGCTTCTTGCAAGTACTTAAGGGGGTTTTGTTTGCTACAACTTGCACTTTATATGAATGAAAATGATTTCTTAATTTCTTAGAAGCCTAGATAACTGATAAGAAAATCTTTTCCACCTCTATGTACTTACTTTCATATAGTAAGAATTTCTTGCTAAAGTAATACACGGTGTATTCCACTCTAAAGTCATCCTCTTGAGCCATCATTACCACCCATTGAACCATCTTCTATGGCTAGATATAAAATCAATGGCTTCCTAGCTTTAGGTGGTCTCAGCATTGGTCACTATAAAAAAACTGCCAATTAACGACTAAAATTAGCGACAACATTATTTTCGTCGCAAATTGCGACGGATTCGCGACTATTTTACAATTCCATCGTGGGGAGGATATTTTCAATTTTTTTTTTGCAATGAAATAGCAATGGAATAAAGAAACAGTCACTAATTATTGGCGAAAAGTATGTGCGCCATGTTTTGCTATGAAATTAGCGACAAATATTTCCGTCGCTAAATTTTATAATTTTTTATTCATGAAATTAGTTCCTAGAAAATTTAGTGACGAACCTTTTAGTCGCTAATTTTGGAGGAAAAATATAGCACCTTTTTTTGCGACGGTTTAGCTACAGAAATTGGTCTGTCGCTAATAGTAATTTGTTAGAGTAAAACAATTAGCGACGGAAATGTTTAGTCGCTAATCCGTCGTGAATAAATTAAAAAATAATTTTTTAAATTTCACTCACATGATTTATGTATGGTTTAAAGTAATTTTAATATAGACCATATGAAATGAATATTTTCTTTTGTAATAGAAAATTATAAATTATTTTATAAGTTGATAATAATTTTTTTTATCAATTATTCCAAAATTTAAAGTTATTTATTTAGAAAATTTACATTTTTAATAATAATAATAATAAACTAATTATTACTATTATATATTTGCGTGTTCAATATTAATAAAAATAAATATTTATAAAATTGTAATATAAAATTTATTATTTCATTTAAAATAATAATAAAAAATTTGTAATTTATTTTTATTTTATAAAATTTGAATTAAATATTAAATTATTAGGAATTCTATTGATTTCTTTATCAATTATCCCCAAATATAAACTTATTTATTTAAAAAATTTACATTTTTAATAATAATAATAAAGTAATTGTTATAATTATTATATAGTCATATTATGAAAAATAATAAATATAAATATATATATAATAATAATATAAAATTTATTATTTCATTTAAAATAATTATGAAAAATTTATAATTTATTTTTATTTTGTTAAAATTTTGAGCAAATTTTAAATTATTAAAAATTTTAGTTATATATATTTACGAAATTATCCTTGAATATAAGGATAAAATGATGAAATTTGGTAGGGGTATTTTAGTAATTTTAGAAATTAACCCTACATATAAAAATAACATTTTTTCTCCCCTCACCTCTCTCCACCTTTTCAATTTAATGCGTCTATGATTTTAAGTTTAACTTATTATTTAATTTAATAAGAATTAATTAATTGAATTAACTTAAAGTTTTAATAATTGAAATGTCTAGTTCTATAATTAAATTATTTTTATTCAAACTTAATTGTAACATCCCAAAATTTGAAATCGTGTGAGAGCACTTATAATACGGGTGTACAATATTTGATACAGGTTCTAGGATTGATTTGTTTGCATAGTTTCAAAATTTTAAAGTGATAATTTGAATTTAAAGAAAAAATTTAAAAACTAATGACAAAGGATTTAAAACATTATAATTTCCATGAATCAACTGCATATAAAAACTTGTATTTTTTTATATATACTTAGTTGTATGAAAAAAATAAATACAATGACAAATAAGAGAAAGAATAAAAAATAATATATATATTGACCGGTGTCTAACAAGTGTACTAGATCGGCTAGTAATACAGGAAAATATAGATTAAGACCCCAAATATCGTACCCAAGGGAACATGGATTGCTAAGGATAATATCTATGTATGAATTAAATTAATCCGAGATAGTTTCCCAAATGTTTTTGATTTAGAAGCAAAAATTAAATAAAATAAACAATAAAACAAAATAAAAGCATGAATTAAAAACAAAACAATAATTGAAATTCTCTTGCTAAAGAAACTATCCACCTTAACTTTCATTGTAATGACTTAAGTTCAATAGAAACACCAGTGATTATGAAAAAACTAGTAATAAAGCCAGATATCTTTATTCAAGTCTATCATTCTTAGTATTAAACTCATAGACAAATCTAATACTTAGCATGCAAATCTAGTTTTAACTTCCTAAATATTCATTGAAGCCTTTCTCAAGTGATTCAATTCCAATGTATTCTTAGTTCCTCCTCTCTTAGTATTAATCAATAAAATTCACACATAATTATCTCATATTTCGGATAATAATCATGCATAAACATTAAAGAGTTAACCCAAGAACATGCAAATCATTAACTATGTCAAAATCAATTTTTAGTTATTTATTCAATAAACCAACAATCAATCTTAACTCAATCAAGGATAAGAATATGCTTAAACCCAAGAAATAATCAACCGATATTGAAATTAAGCTCAAAATAAAGTCATAACAATGAAAATATAAGTTTTCAAAGTTTCATTAGCAAAAGAAGAAAAACTACTTCCTAAACATGTTTAAAAACTAAAGACAAAGTTGAAAAGAAAAATAAAGAAAATAGAAAACAATAACTAAGCTAAATTCTAAGATTAATCCCTAATTCTCTAATTCGATCTTCCTAATTCTAAGTTTGGATCCTTTCTTTGGTGTTTAAGCCTTCTATTTATAGGAAAAAACGTGGTAGATTTCTTCCAAAATTGTAGAAACCAAATAGGAAGTGAATTATGCTCAAAACAGGAAGTCGAAAATCCTTCGCGATATGGGAGTATTCAGTCACGTGGCCACACCTTCATCAGTGCCTTTCCTACACGTGACCACGTGTATACATGCCTCTTCTCCACACGTGACCACGTGTGGTCCTTCAATGGAATCCACGTGGTCACGTGGTCTTCCTCTTTTGTTTCTTCCTTTCATGGCCACGTCTTCTTCAAGATTTCTTCTTCACGTGGCCACTCAACTTCATTATGCATTTCACTTGTTCCTTTTCACGTGGCCACGGCTAATACTCTTCAATGTCTTCACGTGGTCACGTGTCAAGGCTCGGGACTGAAGCTTCGTTTTCTCGACTAAATTTCTCAAATTTATACTTTTGGCCCAAAACTTTGTACTTTTTACACTTTAAGCCCTTTTTCATCCAAATTAACCCTGAAAAATACCAAAACACAGAATTAGCCCTAAAAATACAAAACTAACAAATTAAACTCAAATTAAACCTAATTAACACAAAATTAACTTAATTAAATACCTAAAAACACACTAAAAACATCATATAAATGACTATTATCATATATATATATATATATATATATATATATATATATCAAGGAAATGAAGGACTTTTTAGGAGGGATGTCAGGTTTTAGAAAAAAAAAGGTTGCAACCACAAGAAAAAAAAAGAAAGCAGAAGAGGAAAGAGATCGGGAACAAGGGGGACGGCAACAATGAGTGACGGCAGCATTGGGTGTCACGATCGGCACCGATGACTCTGTGAGGTAAAGGCAGCTTCTTTGGTGCTTAACGCTCCTCACCACTCGTCGGCAGTAAGGAGATCGGCCATGGTAGAGCGGGGCATTTGAGCTCTGATCCGAATGAACGGTGGCAGTATCATAATTTTGCTTTACAATGAAAATATTTGGAAATTTAATACTTTTTCTAATTTTAAAAAAATTCACATTTAATTTCAAAATTATATAATTAAAAAATTTGAACCAAAATTTAATAATTATTTTTTAATATTTTCATTGATTAAAACAATTTTTTTAATTTTATTTTTTCACTTGCAACCATATTATACTATAATTGTATTTTTGTGCTTGTAATCTTATTATACTATATATTTAATCAAGTATAAGTTACTTCTAAAACTAGTGAAATTGATATTTTTTATTCTTATTTAATTATTTTTTAATCAATTAATTTTTATTGATTTCTAAATCATTTCATTTAAATTTAATAAAAATTTTTTTTTAGAATTTTAATAATATTATGTATTCACTATGTTTGTATATTATATTTATGAATATAAATAAAAAAACTCTATAAATTATTTTACGAAATTATCCCCTAGCCAATAGATATTATAAATATGAAAGTAGGGATAGTTTTGTCTTTTAAAAAACCCTAACTATCCTTCTCTCCTTGCCTCCTCCTCCTTGTGAAATCGATAATAGTAATAATAAGAAAAGGAGATGAGGGAGGCAGAAAGATGAGGAAGCTTCCGGTTCTCTTTCACCGAAAGCTTCTGCTTGAGATTTGTAGCTCCTCCAGCTTTTGATGATTACACGAGTAGCACCGACAAGACCCTAAGGGCGAGGCAATCATCCCGATGTCCTCTGTTCCTCCCCTCTGGCCGAAACAGGGTAGGTCCCTTCTTCTCCTTCAGATTTTTCCCTATCTTCCGTAAAATTATTTCGGTTCAGGTAATAACCTTCATTTAACAGACTTAGTCCTATCATCTTCTACATTTTTACTTATTTTTGTGTTCTATTGTTAATATCTGAGGAATTCTATTTTATTTTGTTTGATATACCGTTACAAATAAGTAATTTTATTATTCTTCAGAATGGCAGCACCCACCCTTTGATTTTGACCAAAAAGAACCTTAGCATTTGATTATAAAGCATAAAAATAAAAGAGGAATAACTCTATACAAAGTTGACTTTGTTATATTTGATGAAATTTACAATAGTACATTAGCTTATATTGATTTTTGCATAACAATTCTTTTACCACAAATAATAAGCTTTCACAAGATGAATAGTACTGTGCTCTCGTTAATGGTGAATCATTTTCTGCATCTCTGTAAATCTGCTAAACTAAAAACATATTCTTGTAGAAAGTTCTAGGTATTATAATCCCTAAAAATCTACATTAATTTTCTGTTAGAAGTCCATTTCGTGTCCATGCAGCATATCCACCTACGATATATGTAACCGCAGTATAATAGATGTCACATAATGTTAGTGATATGTAATAAATTAGCACTATAAAAACATGAAAAATAGATGTCACATAATGTTAGTGATATGTAATAAATTAGCTCCTTAAAATTATATATAAAAAATCATTTTAATTTGATTAGAAGTTGGTGACATACTAATGCAATACTAGGGATTGTATTAGAGGTAATTAAATTTCCTAGGCTCCTAGCATTACCTAAGATTCTCTATTAAACATTTTCTGGAATTTTCATGTTAGTTACAATTGATTTCCTGCTTATGATGAAAGTGTGAATCATTTTTGTCTTTTGTAATTGTTAACATTAAGAACATTTTATTTTGTATACTTTTTGTATACCTTTAATTATGATATGGTGCACTAATGCCTTGTTATTTAGTTACCCTATCAATATGTAGCAATAAGAGGAATTACTTTCTTATTAAATTTGTTCTGCTGGAACTTTAAAAATTATTGTTTGATAAATTTGTACTTGTTTCTATCCTAAAACTTCCAGTGATATTAACACTAAAGCAATCAACCCTCACTTTAAGTGCTTTGATGATGATGGTCGTTTGAAGAGAACAGGTTTTTTATAGATGAAACCATCCTGTTAATTAACATATAGTTGTATAGTTAATAATTGAATGAATGAAACATGATAATTGAATAGCACTTTACATATTTTTTTTTTATTTTAAAGGCTCTACTGTAATGTGTTTTAATTTATTTGTTTTTTTAGCAAATGATGGTGCTACGATTTTGGAGCAGATAGATGTGGACAATCAAATAGCCAAGTTGATGGTTGAGTTATCTTGGAGTCAGGATTATGAAATTGGTGATGGTACTACTGGTGTTGGTGTCATGGCTGGAGCACTATTTGAATGGGCTAAGAAGCTCCTAGAACGAGGAATTCATCCCATTCGTATTGCTGAGGGCTATGAGATGGCTTCCAGGATGGCTGGCTATATGATTTTGATGTGACGGATATAGAGCCCTTAGTTCAAACTTGCATGACTACTCTATCCTCAAAGATGTAAGTTTGCTTCTATTCTCATCCAATTTGAGCCACCAAAGCCAAAGACTAAACATAAGGTGGATATTGATACTGTAGAAAAGTTTCAGACCCTGCGTAAGTAAAAATAGCAATATTTTGATGACATGGTTCAAAAATGCAAGGTTAGCTTCTCACTTTTGTTTTATTAGAAAAATTTTTAAATATTAAATTTTTATTTGCATATCACATCATACATATTTTTAGTCGTACTCCTATGTTTATGAGTGTTTAGTTCCCCATCTGCACTTTAAGGTGGGAACAAGGCCTAGTGAGGTGATTTGCAATAGGACCGAGACTTATATTGTGAGATGTCTTGGAATTACTCAGATAGTGGCATGCAATGTCTTTTTATTGTTTACAATTTTCTTTCTTTTTATATTTGAGTGCAGGATGTTGGTGCTACTTTGGTCATCTGTCAATGGGGGTTTGATGATGAGGCAAATCATCTCTTATTGCACCGGAACTTACCTGCTGTTAGATGGGTTGGCGGCTTGGAGTTAGAACTGATAGCAATTGCCACAGGTTTGTGTTAATTCAACTTCTTTGCACTTGTTTATTATTTACTTATAAAATTTGGTAGAAATGCTTCTGCTAAATGTAGCTATTTTATTGCTGATTGGCAAATTGATGATATCTTATCATTGTAGGAGGAAAAATAGTTCCACGGTTCTAGGAGTTGACACCTGAGAAGCTAGGAAAGGTGAATTTACTCTTTATTTTTGTTTGAATTTTCATTGGATCAATCTGCCTTCAGCTTGTTATGATTGTAGTTGTGGTCTAAGCCTGCATTTGAAATGATTTCTTGGGTTTTCATGTTCTAGGCCTTAAGTTACTTGGTCAATTTCATAGGTTGTCATGGTTCTTATTACTGTGTTAGGTAACAAAATGATGATAGAATAGACAAAGTGGAGTATCCATATGCACTATGTGTCGCTAGGAATCTCATCCGCAACAATTCTATCATTTATGGTGGTGGCTCTGCAGAGATTTCTTGTTTAGTTGTTGTGGAGGCTGCTTCTGATAGATATCCTTCTGATAGATATCCTAGAGTTAAGCAAGTACCCTTATTTTTTGAGTATTCATTACTTTCATTTTCCTATTGAAATGTTGTTTCTTGGAATGCTGATGGGGTGTACTTCTATCTGTAGTATGCCATTAGAGCATTTGTTGATGCTCTAGATGCCATACCTATGGCACTTGCAGAGAATAGCGGCCTCCAACCAATTGAGACACTATCTGCTGTGAAGTCTCAGCAAATCAAGGTAAATGTGATGTAGTAAACAATGCCTTCTAGCCAGTTGTTTCTAATTTCTCCATCCCTATTTAAGTCATGTTGTGCATTAGCCCAAACTGCCAAGTAAAAAAAAACCCCTGAAGGAGACTGTTAGATGGGATCATATACCTTCCCCTCAAGTGTAGAAAGGGGATGTGCAGGCCCCAATAAATTTTTTTTTCTTTAGATGCATGAAGTTGAGAAACACTGGAAGTTTAAATTTACTTGTCACATTTATTTTCTTTTTGTACATTTAAAGATAAGTTTTAGTATTAATGGCCAGTTAATTGAAGTGTGAGGCTCTATTATTGTGATATCACAAACAACACTTTGAAAACAATACCTATTGTGTTGGTTTGCATTAGATTATATTCTCCCTCTCTAATTTTAATTGGATCGTTTGCAATTTGGAGATTCTATATGCATAGCTGCAAGTAAGATTCTCTTAATTTTGCCTTCCATTGTGTGTATCTGGTTTATTTGGTTATTGTGTTGGCATATTTCATTCTGTAAGGCATTGGACTTTAACTAATGTTGATGGGATGCTCTCCTAAATTCGAAAGTTATGTAGCCTCTTGGTTATGGTTCCAGGTCTTTGTCTATCTTTAAAAAATAGTCAAATCATGTGCTTATGTCATAACTATTATTTGGAAATGGCTTCTTGTAATTTTTCTAATTGTTTTTTGTTTATTTTTTTCTTCATATGAAATGAAAACAATGTATGTTTTCTATGAAATTAGTATCTAAATTGGTGGTCTTTTCACGAGCTTGTAGAATCTGTTTAGGTTAATTTTTGCAAGATTAATCTCAACATAGCTCTTGATGTCATCTAATAAGATCTTAGTATACAACTTAACATTATGCATGGTTGTGTTAGGAGTATTAATAAGACTATGGATATGAAATAATTTGAAAATTGCAAAAACAATTTCTCATGCTGCTTATTTTTCTCCCAAAATCTTTCTTTTGTTTGTGACATTCTCTCCCTCCTTAATTCCATATCATAGTGAGTTTTTTTATAGTTCCTGTTTGTTTTCAAACTCAACAATTTGATCAAAATTTCTTGGTGGTTCTTATTTTCTTCAAATGTTCTTTTAGGGTGATAGCAAGAATCAAAATAAGGATAATTTGTGCAATAATTCTATTGTTGGCAACACTTTCTCAAAATAAACTCCCATACCATGTGAATTATTCTGAGGTATTGTTAATTCTGGAGCTCTTGCTATTTTAGGTTCAAGTATGTGAAATTTTGAAATGTAATTCCCCAATATCCTGGTATTGTACTTTCTTTTCAAGTGATTACTTTGAAGGAACCAGCAAAAGACTATGATATGGATTATAGGAACATGACACTTCTCATGCTTATTTAGGCAGATAAAACTGTAGATATTTTTGCATAGATTAGAAACAAATGACGACAAATCATAATTACACGTTTTATTAGAATGTGTTGCTTAAAAGACATTCTTAAACACAAGAAAGGAAACTAATATATTATTACTACTTGATTAGAAAGTACGGTTTATTGGTCGGAGTTGAATTTCTTTCTGAGAGGCTGTGCTAGCATGTCCCTTGATTTGTAGCCATCCAAGTCAATTATTGCATGCATTTCATGCTAGCATATGCACAGAATTGAATCATACGATTTTATATCACATGGCTAACATATTTTGACATTTTTTTTATTCAGATTCTGAGCAATGACATATTATTCTTTGGTGATTCATCCTACGTACATGAACTTATTTCATTGTCTAAGGGTGCTATACAGAATCTAGTTAATGTCCATTTTTCCAGGGTGAGTGGTAGTGGAATTATATTGTTTAGGATCCGTACTTCTACTTACTTCATAGAATATGGGTCCCAACAACCATTTTTGCAAAACAACTAGAGTCCTATATGCCCCATCCAAATTATTTAAGAATCATTGTTTGCATGGCCAATTTACTTTGTGAATCTGGTCGATTGCATTCCATCATAATCTATACTTGGTTCTTTCTTTTTTTGAGCAGGAAAGTAATGATGTATTGCAAGTTTGTTCCAAACTAATTGAAACTTCCAAGTCTTGTTTGAGTGCAAATGACAAATTTCTGCAATCTACCATCAAGTATTTGGGTGAACAGTTGCCAAGTTCAAGAACAATGCCATGTATGGCAATTTGATTTTATGCATAAGGATAATTGATAGGTTAGATAGGTGAAAACCAGGGGACTATACAAGTTTTTGAACAAAGCCTGTTCTTTATTTCTCGAAGGGGCTTGTTCTTTTAATTTTTGTAAGTCTGCTCATTTGGAAATAATTGTTTCCTATATTGTCTATATGGATGAGATGCTCTATGATTAATATGGAGTTCTATGTTTCCTCTTCCATTTTATATTTATTACTTTTGTAATTTTATCATATGGAAATAAATACTCTGTCAAGGCATTTAATCAAATGGCAAAGATTGTTTACTATGTAAATTATTAGATGTTTCTGAACCAAATCTTGAAATGTGTAAATTTCATGACTTGCTGTAGGTGATTTAACCTAATAAGACAGTATCCTTAAATATTTTTGTTTTGCAGTCTAGAAGTATTCTGTTTCATTACCTCTGACTGTTGTTTTTTGCTTGAGAGATATCTTTTTCTTCTATATTTTTTGAGCTGTGGTGGATTGGGGAATATGATGAAAGCTTTTCTATTTATTTGACAACCATATTTTGTTTGCTGCTGCATTTTACTGTAGCCTATTTCAGTAGCCAAAAGAGTTGATGAGTGATGCGAACCTTCACCTGGTTCAAGTGGCTCTTTAGTTTGTTATCAAGTTCAGCTTGACAGTGCAAGGTTTTTTGCTTCCTTCTTCTTTATTAGTCCTCCTTGTATGGATATTGTGAGAACACCTTATTACCTATTGCATTGGAGGATGATTTTAAAGTCATTATTGGAGTAAGATAATATTTAATAGTTATTTGCCGGCACCTTGTCATCACATTTTCACCAATAGGATGCAATTGATTATTAGAGTTTCGTTTAGTTTGCAAGTTGAAGAAACTTATTTTCATGGTTTTCTTTCTATAACATTTTATTTTCTTCTAATAGATTCATTATGTATGAGATTAATGTTGAGGTTTCAATATTTGTGAAGCTTTAACAGAAGGCAGTTTGTTTCAATCATAGAATAAGCGCAACTTTTCAACATTTTTTAGTAGTTGTTTCTATATGATTGCTGTTTCTATCAGCTTTTCATTCTTTCCTTTGCTAGATACGGCTGCGTAGGGAGCAGATTGCTGAGAGAATAAAGGCTTTGCAAGAGTTAATCTCTACCGCCAACAAGGTTCACATATTTCTTGTCACAGCCTATCGGTAAAGAGGGTGCATTTAAGCTTAGGGTATATTACTACAGCAATATTAGCTAGGAGCTAATTCTATATTTGGTAGGAAATTATAAAGATTTAATTTGTTATTAATTTTAGGAAAATGAATTGTATAAACAATACTTTGTTTAATATATTGTTTTTTTTATGTTAACTCTTTATTTGTAATGAATTTATTACAAATTATATATATATGAAAATATAAAATTGTTATTTAAATTTGTATCTATTATGTATGAATTTTATAATATAAGATTATTATTTATATTGTGTGTAGGATGAAAATTTTAAAATACAACGAAAGAAATGATACAATCATGTAATAATTTAGCGACGGATTTGCGACAGAATTATGTCGCTAATGAGTAATAGACAAAATTTAAGAAATAATTAGCGACAAATATTTCGTTGCTGAATTTTACAGTAAATTTTTAATTAGCGATAGAAAATGTAGTCGCTAAATATTATTATTATAATTCGGCGACTAATTAGGAATATAAATTAGCGACTGAAAAGAAAATAGCGACGAATAAATTAGCGACTGATTTTGAATTTCATCGCTAATATATTCGTGACTAGCCTTTTAGCTAATGTTCGTCGTAGCGTCGCTAATTTGATTTAGCAAGGAAATTCTGGTAATTAGCAACGAAATTTTTCGTTGCTAATTAGCAGTTTTTTTATAATGGGTGGATTTAAGAGGTATTTCTTGATGGTATCAATAGCCACCTTACAATCTTCATTCCACACCATTGATTGATCCTTCCCAATAAGCTTAAAGATAGGCTTGCAAATTGAGGTTAACTTTGTAATAAACTGGTTGATGTACTATAGCCTACCTAGCAATCCTGTAACACCCTGAAATTTCATATGTTATGCACAGTACATTGTAGAGCATGAATAGTAGCCTTACGATTGTTATCAGAGTCATTTCACTAGTATAATACAGAGAAAATCACATAGGCTCAAAGGTTAAGCATGCTCACCCTTGAGCAATTAGGTGATGGATGACCAGACTGAAAAGTAGAGTTAAGTATTTGATGAGAAAGTATGAGTTATATGGAGTCCAGTGGTATAATTTGATAAGAAATTGAGATTAAATAGGTCCCCAAATCGAATAGAGGAGCAATTTCTCAATTACCAAAAAAGGGTTGATTAAAAGTTTGATCGAGCTCCAGAATATTCTACAGAGCTCCAAAAATCATTTCGATTAAACAGAATCCTTAGAAATATCATAAATAACCTATTGAAAGTGAAAAATAAATTTTCAGACAGTTTCGAAATTTCAGGTTTCGAACGGGCTGAAATTACCTTCAGAGCTAGAAGTATACTGAAACAATGTCATAATGAGCTAAAATTTTAAATACATGCTCCTACATATGTCAGCGCATGTGGGGAAAATCTCAGAGCATTCTGACAAGCAGAACATTGATTTCAAAAAAATGGTTAAAAATCGAGATCAGATTACTTAATGGGCTTAATTGCCTTATTTTAAATATTTAAGGACATGGAAGTCATTAAATATAAGCTATAATCACCTAAAAGCAGTACCACAATTAAAAGATATGTAGACATCAAGGAAATAGTGATAAGTGGCTTAAAAATAAGCCATTAGATCAAATAGTAAAATGGAGAAATTTGGGCCTTAGATTTGGTGGACTTAAAGAAAATATGGAGGGGTATAGAATTATCTATAATTATGCCTCAAATTCTGTAAACTTCCCTTCTTCTCTTGGAAAATCTTAACCTTCCATTTTCTTACCAATTTCCACCATTTTCTTCATTTCTTCTTCCTCCTACCAAATCTCCATCCCAAATTTTTACCACATATTTTAGAGATCCTCCATTAAACCCTAAAAGTTGAATTGTATCAAGGAAAAGCTTGGATTTGGAGTTATTTTAAAGAGAGAGAATTGACCTAATTAGGTACCATCTTAAGTTTTTGTTAGAATTAGTTGGGGTATTTATTATGGGGTTGTAGAGCATGATTAGGAAAGTTAGTTAGTAACTTGTAATTGCTTTAATTCATGGCTGAAACTTACTATTTTCTCTCTTTAAAATTTGGCTTGAAGAGGAAGATCAAAGAAAAGACAAAGGCAAAGAGAAAGAAGGAGAGGAGAAGGAAGATTGAGCCATTCTCAAGCTAATATAAGATTAGTGGATACATTTACACTTAATTTCATTTACTTTGATGAAATTTATACAAATTTTACATTATGTAACTTGATGAACCCATGTAAAAATGAGAAAAAATTTAATATAACATGATAAAATGATGAATTAGGATGATTGGAGTATGTTTTGATGAAGAAAAAAAATTAAAACCAAGAAGTCTAAGGTAGGCTGAATTGAACACTAAGGTTTAACATAAGTTAATTTAGTAATTAAAGGCTTAATTGGTATGAAATACACAATATAACATGTGGAGAACATGGTGGAATGTATTAGAGTGCAAAATAGTAAGTGTACATAATAATACATAATGAGACATAATGATGAATATAAAGGAAACATAGGAATTGTAAGGTCAAATGGATATGTATTGTTATATAATTGGTTGAAATGACATTAGAAATATAATTAGCATGTAAATGGAGTGGAAATCAAATGATATGTGAGAAATCCTATTGAGGCTGAATGGTATATGTATGGTTATTAGTATGTTCTTCCCACTTCAACATGATATTTTATGTATTGTGTAATGATTAAGCATAATTGGATACCATATGAGCATGTAATATATATGGCATAATGTGGTTAGTAAGGAAAAACATATGAAAATACGACATAAGTGATAAAATGTGGTTGTCCTTAGAGTACAGTGGATAGTCCTAGACCTTAGGATATGATGGCTAGCCATAGGGACACATATACCGAGATAGTACCACAAGATTTGTTTAAAATTACACATATTAGATAGTTGACACACACAATTATAGTGGAGTAACAAGATCATGGCAAGTGATCCCTCTACTCACATTGGAGTAGTCGGATCATGGCAAGTGGTCATTTCAGTCCACTAGTAGCATTGGAGTCCTCATCCTGTATATCCAATTCGAGGATTTCCACATATCACATTAGGGGCAAAATTATAATTTGGTGAAAAATTGAGGACTAAATGACAAATTATACTGAAACAATGTTAAAGATTAAATAAAGGAATTGAATAGGTGAAAATTGGAGTTAAATGGGATAAAAGGGCAAAAATGTAATTACGCGGGAAAACAAGGTTAAAATGCTAATTTGACATCAAACATGTGATTAAAATAGTAAGATTAATTAAATAAGTGAAAAAGGGAAAAATGGTAATTAATGAATAGTTCAGGGACTAAAACATAATTTGCTAGCTTATAAGTAGCATAAGGACTAAATTGGTAATTTACCATCTAGAATGGAATACAAGTCTAAGGAAATAGAAATGACCAAAATCGGAGTTAATTAAAGTGAAATATAAAGAAAAAAGGAATCTAGGGACTAAATGGTAATTTTCCACAAGGTTAAAAAATTTGCTAAATTAAATAAAGAAATTTATTATAATTTAATTAAATGGAAATTCAAAGGAAAACGAGATTTAAAATTTAAACCAATGTGACAAATATAACACTAGGGGTATAATCGTAATTTTTCTTAAAGTAGTTAGTAGGTAAAATTTTATGTAAATGTATACATTACTAGGCAATAAAGTTGCTTAGTGCGTGGTTTTTTTTGACTACGCACAGCAATATGTTAAAGAGATGGTGGCGAAGGAGTGCAAATGGCAAGTACACATGAAGACATTTTAGACTCGTGGTTTTGTGTGTATATGTATATACATGTATTGCTTACTGTAACTGGATATTGTATTTTAAACTCGATGTATGGAATGTAGTATGTAATGAATATTAAATGTTAGCAAATGTGGTGGAATGTGTGTGGTGAATGTTACATTGTGTTGATGAGTTGTGACTGATAATAGAAGTGTAATGTATGCAATTAGAGTATTAGAGGTGGAGTTTGCCATTAGGGAGTGTTAATTTGAGAAATTGCAGGTTTGGGTAGCATGATTTATAAGCCATCATGCCATCAAAATTTATACCAAATGAATAGTAACTTAGTGACATTAAGTAAATGTAAGAATTGGGTTGTTAATTAAGCTACCAACTCATTACCTAAATTGGACAATGTATTACTATAACGTTATGACAACTATAATGATATCGTTCGACCTATAGCAATATTTTTTAACGTAAGGTGTCATATTTTGTGGTTTCAAAACGGGTTTAGGCAGTCCTAAGATCGGAGTAAATGTTATGTATATGTGTGAATGAATGATTGAAAGGATATGTGTATATGCCACCTAAGACTAAGTGAATTTGGAATTAAAGCTTACCTATCCCTTTGTGTATTTTAGTGATAGTTTTGGCCTTTGGATCTAGACGAGCATGTGATCTGGCGAGCGATGCAGAGAGCGGGGCCTCTGCCTCGGCCAGACCTACAGTTAATACCCCGACTACTCGGTCTCATATGCCCACTCAACAGACACCGCCACCAAATCCTCCAACTTCTCAGCCAGCTATACAGGCTCCCCCAGACTTTTCACAAATGGTGGCAGATCTGTTGTATAGACAGCTTCAAGCCCCAGCTCCCTCACAGTCGCAAAAGCAGCATCCAGCTCAGTCACCCGAAGGCCGATATTAGAACAATTAAAAAGACTGGGAGCAGAAAATTTCTATGGGCGAGAACAAGTCATTGCAACAGAAGCTAAGGAATGGTTAGATCAGATTAAGAGATTTTTTGAGATTACCCATAGCCCTCTAGAAGAGATATTGGAAGGTGCAGTAGCATTGTTTTAGGGCCTAGCTTACACATGGTGGGACACAATTAGACGTTACACCCCACTAGAACAATTAACTTGGGACTCTTTCCTTCAACAATTTAAAGATAAATATGTGGGTAAAACACACCAATAGGCTATGAAGGAGGCATTTTTACGACTGCGCCAAGGTACACGCACAGTTCAGGAGTATGATAGGGAGTTTGAGAGGCTGAGTGCTTACATAAAGAACTACCATATTCCTTCAGACAAGATGTGTCAGTTATTTGAGAGAGGACTGCACATTGAAATCCTAAAGGCACTAGCAGTCTATACTTACATTGATATGAGAGCTTTAGTATATGTAGCCATAAGATTTGAAACAATTGAAGCTGAAGAGGCTAGTAGAAAAGCCAGGTTCCAGTAAAGAATAAGGCCATTCACAGGGACATCCAGTAGATCCAAAACCTAGATCTTCTATAGCTCCTTCATAGACTCCTATAGCCACTCCAACACCAAGCCAAAAGTCAACAGCTCAATTGGCTCCACCTACCACATCAGTAGCCAGCACCTCACGAGGCTAACACACATTTGACAATCCAGAATGTGAGCACTATGGATGAGTGTTGGAGGTTAACAAGTGCTTGCCTGAGATGTGGGTCAAAAGAACATATGCAGAAAGACTATCCACATGCTCAGGCTACTCCATCAGCCACAGCTGCTTGTAGGCCTCCCACTGCAGCAGCCAGAGGTTATGGTAGAGGCGGATCCAATAGAGCTGCATCTAGTCAAGCTAGTGCCCAGATGCCTCCTGCTTTAGACAAATGACTAGCCACTCAGGCATATGCAGTGAGATCTAGGGAGGACCAGGTTGCACCAGATGTTATAGTAGGTAAATTCTCTTTATTCAACACTGTTGTTTATGCTTTGATAGACCCTAGGCCCACACATTCATACCTTAGCACCAAAATTGCACATGGGAAGGGTTTAGATAAATTACAGTTAGAGCAAGACATTCTAGTGAGCAACCCTTTAAGACACGAGGTGAGAGTGAACACAGTTTATAGAGACTATCATATCCAAATACACCAAACCACCTTCTTGGCAAACCTTATTGAACTCCCATTTCATGAGTTTGATGTTATCTTGGGCATTGACTGGCTTCATATACATCAAGTAATAGTGGACTATCAGTTGAAGAGAATCGCATTGAAGGCTCATGAAGGATACGAAATCATAGTAGTAGGTGAAAGATTTGATTTATTATCAAATGTCATATTAGCTACAACAGCACATAGGTGCATCAAAAAAGGGTGTGAAGCTTATTTGGCTTATGTGACAGAAGTTAAGGAAGAGAAGCCAAAAATTAGTGATGTGCCCACTATCTGAGACTTTATCGATGTCTTCCCTGTTGAATTACTGAGGTTGCCACCGGAGAGGGAGGTTGAGTTCAAAATTAATGTGATGCTAGGTACTGTTCCAATTTCCATAGCTCCTTATCGGATGGCACCCACAGAGTTGAAGGAACTGAAGGTGCAGTTGCAAGAATTGTTAGATAAGGCGTTCATTCGCCCAAGTATATCACCATAGGGAGCACTAGTGTTGTTTGTCAAGAAGAAAGATGGTTCCCTTCGACTATGTATCAACTACAGGCAATTGAATAAAGTCACCATAAAGAACAAGTACCCACTGCCTCAAATCAATGATTTGTTCGATCAATTAAAAGGTGTAGTTATCTTCTCAAAAATTGATTTGAAGTCTGCCTATCATCAGCTTCGGGTTAGGGAAGTAGACATATCAAAGACTGCTTTTTGCACCCGATACGGTAACTATGAGTTCTTAGTTATCCCATTTGGCCTTAGCAATGCACTAGCGGCATTCATTGATTTGATGAATTGAATCTTCCATCCCTTCTTAGACCAATTCATGGTGGTGTTTATCGATGATATACTGGTGTACTAAAAAACTCTAGAAGAACATGACAAGCACTTAAGAATTGTTATGCAGACTTTGAGGGATAAAAAGTTGTATGCCAAGTTTAGTAAGTATGAATTCTAGTTAAATGAAGTTTCTTACCTTGGTCATGTAGTGTCAGCAGAGGGTATCAAAATTGATCCTAAAAGGTTGAAGCTATCCTAGAATGAAAACCGCCCAAAAATGTTCCAGAAGTTAGAAGTTTTTTGGGATTAGCTGGTTACTATCGATGGTTTGTTAAAGGATTCTTCATGATAGCTACCCTACTCACCAGGTTGTTATAGAAGAATGCTAAGTTCGAGTAGACCGATCAATGTCAAGAAAGCTTTAAAAAGTTAAAAACCATATTGACTGAATCACCGGTGCTTACACAACCCACTTCAGGTAAATCATATGTCATTTATAGTTATGCTTCCAGAAATGGGTTAGGATGTGTGCTTATGCAGGAAAGCAAAGTAGTAACCTATGCTTCCAATAGCTTGAAACCCATGAAAGAAACTATCCTACCCATGATTTGGAGTTAGCAGCTATTGTGTTCACACTAGAAATTTGGAGGCATTATTTATATGGGGAAAATGTTACATCTATATCGATCATAAAAGTCTAAAGTACTTACCTACTCAGAAGGAACTCAACCTGAGGCAAAGGCATTGGTTGGAGCTTATTAAGGATTATGAATGCTTAATTGATTACCACCTTGGTAAAGCCAATGTGGTAGCTGATGCACTTAGTCGGAATCACTTAGCAGCATTGAGAACAATGAATGTCAGGCTAAATGTAGCTCAAGATGGAGCATCGGTAGCTGAAATTCAGGTAAAAACCAACTGGCTCCAACAGATAAAGGCTAATCAAAGGCAAGATGATAGGTTAGCCTCTCTCATTTCTAAAGTACAAGCAGGGAAAGATAGTGAGTTCTCCCTGGGTTATGATGATTGTTTATACTACAAAGGGAGGATTTGTGTACCAAATGATGTAGAATTGAAGAAGAACATTTTGACAGAAGCCCACAGTAGTAAGTATGCGATGCACCCAGGCACTAACAAGATGTACCAAGATTTGAAAGCAACATACTGGTGTTCATTGATGAAAAAAGGAGATTGTAGATTTTGTGACTAGATGCCTGATATATCAGCAAGTTAAGGCCGAGCGCCCAGTTCCTTCGGGATTACTGCAACCTATTACCATACCAGAATGGAAGTGGGAACATGTCACCATGGATTTTGTATCTGGACTACCACTTACCAGGAGACAACATGATTTCATTTGGGTGGTAGTTGATAGATTAACAAATTCTGCTCACTTCATACCAGTGAGAACTGATTTCTCATTAGCCAAGTTGGCAAAAATCTACATCAATGAAGTAGTAAGATTACATGGTGTTCTCGTCTCCATTATTTTAAACAGAGACCCTCAGTTTACATCCATATTTTAGAAAAAGCTTCAAAAAGCATTGGGAACTCGCTTGCATTATAGTACTGCCTTTTACCCACAGACAGATAGGCAATCTGAGCGAGTGATCCAGATACTGAAGGATATGTTGAGGTGTTGTATACTCAAGTTTGGTAGCAATTGGGAAAAGTATCTTTCACTGGCAAAATTCAAATATAACAATAGTTACCAGTCCAACATCAAGATGGCACCATTTGAAGCACTTTATAGGAAAAAATGTAGGCCACCTTTGTGTTAGACCTAGCTAAGAGAGAATAAGCTAATGGAACTAAACTTAATCAAAGAAACTGGGGAGAAAGTAAAATTGATCAAAGATAACCTAAAGGCAGCTGTAGATAAATAGAAATCCTATAATGACTTAAAAAGGAAAGATAGAATTCAATGTGGGCAAAAAAGTGTTTTTAAAGGTTTTCCCAAGGAGGAAGATCCTGCGATTTGGCAAAAAGGGAAAGCTCAGTCCGAGATTCATTTGCCCCTATGAAGTAGTATAGTGAGTTGGATCGGTAGCTTACTGACTGAGATTGGCACCAGAGTTAGAGAGGATTCATGACGTGTTCCAGGTATCTATGTTGAGGAGGTATCGATCATACCCTTCACATATCATCACACCCAAGGAAGTCCAGTTGCGACCCGACTTGTCATACGACAAGGAGCCAGTGAGAATCTTGGCCAAGAAAACCAGATAGCTGAGAAACAAAAAAATTCCACTAGTCAAGGTGCTTTGGACATGCCACAATGTGAAAGAAGCAACTTGGGAATCAGAAAAAGCGATGAGACAACAGTATCCTCAACTCTTTAATTCAGGTAAATTTCGAGGACAAAATTTTTTTTAGTCGGGGAGTAATGTAACACCTTGAAATTTCATCTATTATGCACAGTACATTTTAGAGCATCCACAGTAACCTTAGGACTGTTATCAGAATCATTGCACTAGTATAATATAGAGAAAATCACAGAGGCTCAAAGGTTAAGCGTGCTCACCCCTGAGCAATCAAGGGATGAGTGATCAAATTGGAAAGTAGAGTTAAATAGTTGATGAGTAAGTATGAGTTAAATGGAGTCTAGTGGTACAATTTGAGAAGAAATTGAGTTTAAATATGTCCCCAAATCGAGTAGAGAAGCATTTTCTCAGTTATCGTAAAAAGGTTGATCGAAAGTTTGACACAGCTCCAGAATATTCTACACAGCTCCAAAAATTATTCTGATTATATAGACTCGTTAGAAATATTATAAATAACCTATTGAAAGTGAAAAATAAATTTTCAGACAGTTTCAAAATTTTAGGTTTCGGACTGGCTGAAATTGCCTTCGGAGTCAAAAGTATATCGAAATGATGTCAGAATAAAATAAAATTTTAATCAAATGCTCCTATTTATGTTAGTACATGTAAGGAAAAATCTCAGAGCACTCTGACGAGCAAAATATCAATTTTAGAAAAACGATTAAAAATCGAGATCAAATTACTTAATGGGCTTAATTACCCTATTTTAAATGTTTAAGGACATGGAATTCATTGAATATAAACTGTGATCACTTACAAAAAGTATCACAATTAAAAGATTTGTATAGGACAAGAAAATGGTGACAAGTGGCTTAAAAATAAACCATTAGATCAAATAGTAAATGGAGAAATTTGGGCCTTAGATATGGTGGAATTAAATACAATATGGAGGGGTATAGAATCATCTATAATTATACCCCAAATTCTGTAAACTTCTCCTTCTTCTCTTGGAAAATCCAAACCTCCTATTTTCTTACCAATTTCCACCATTTTCTTCATTTCTTCTTCCTCCCACCAAATCTCCACCCCAAATTTTTACCACATACTTCAAAGATCTCCATTAAACCATAGAAATTGAATTGAATCAAGGAAAATCTTGGATTTGGAGTTATTTTAAAGAGAGAGAATTGACCTAATTGGGTACCATCTTAAGTTTTTTTTTAGAATTAGATGGTTGTAAAGCATGATTAAGAGGGTTAGTTAGTAGCTTTTAATTTCTTTAATTCATGGTTGAAACTTACTATTTTCTCTCTTTAAAATTTGGCCTAAAGAGGAAGATTAAAGAAAAGATAAAGGCAAAGAGAAAGAAGGAGAGGAGGAGGAAGATTGGGCCATTCTCAAGCTAATATAAGGTTAGTGATACCATTTACACTTAATTTCATTTACTTTGATGAAATTTATACAAATTTTACATTATATAACTAGATGAACCCATGTAAAAATGAGAAATATTTAATATAACATGATAAAATGATGAATTAGAATGATTTGAGCATGATTTGATGAAGAAAACAAATTAAAACCAAGAAGTCTAAGGTAGGCCAAACTGAACACTAAGGTTTAACATAAGTTAATTTAGTAATTAAAGGCATAATTGGTATGAAATACACAATATAACATATGGAGAACATGGTGGAATTAATTAGAGTGCAAAATAGTCGGTGTACATAATAATACATAAGAAGACATAATGATGAATGTAAAGGAAACATAAGAATTGTAAGGTCAAATGGATATGTATTGTTATATAATTGGTTGAAATGACCTTAGAAACATAATTGGCATGTAAATGGAGTGGAAATCAAATGGTATGTGAGAAATCCTATTGTGGCCGAATGGTATATGTATGGTTATTTGTATGTTCTTCCCACTTCCACGTGATATTTTATGTATTTACAATAATTGTGTAATGATTAAGCATATTTGGATATCATATGAGCATGTAATATATATGGCATAATGTTGTTAGTAAGGAAAAAACATATGAAAATATGACATAAGTGATAAAATGTGGTTGTCCTTAGTGTACAGTGGATAGTCATAGACCCTAGGATATGATGGCTAGCCATAGGGACACATACTGCGTTAGTATCACAAGATTTGTTTAAAAGTACAATATTGGATAGTCGACACAAACAATTATAGTGGAGTAGCAGGATCATGACAAGTGGTCCCTCCACTCACATTAGAGTAGTTGGATCATGGCAAGTGATCCTTTCAGTCTACTAGTAACATTGGAGTCCTTATCCTGTATATCCAATTCGAGGATTTCCACAAATCACATTAGGGGCAAAATTATAATTTGGTGAAAAATTGAGCACTAAATGGCAAATTATGCTGAAACAATGTTAAAGATTAAATAAAGGAATTGAATAGGTGAAAATTGGAGTTAAATGGGCTAAAAAGGGAAAAAATGTAATTATGCAAGAAAACAGGGGTAAAATGGTAATTTGACATCAAAAATGTGATTAAAAGAGTAAGATTAATTAAATAAGTAGAAAAAGGCAAAATGGTAATTAAGGAAAAGTTCAGGGACTAAAATGTAATTTGCTAGCTTATAAGTAGCATAAGGACTAAATTGGTAATTTACCATCTAGAATGGAATACAAGTCTAAGGAAACAGAAATGACCAAAATCAGAGTTAATGAAAGTGAAATATAAAGAAAAAAAGGAATTTAAGGACTAAATGGTAATTTTCCACAAGGTTAAGAAATTTGCTAAATTAAAAAAAGAAATTAATTACAATTTAATTAAATGGAAATTCAAAGGAAAACAAGATTTAAAATTTAAACCAATGTGACAAATATAACATTAGGGGTATAATCGTAATTTTTCTTAAAGTAGTTAGTAGGTGAAATTTTATATAGATGTATCTACCACTAGGCCACAAAGTTGCTTAGAGTGTGGTTTGTTTTGACTGCGCGCAGGGATAGGTTAAAGAGATCGTAGTGAAGGAGTGCAAATGGCATGTACATATGAAAACTTTTTGGACTCTTGGTTTTGTGTGTATATGTATATATGTGTATTGCGTAATGTAACTGGATATTGTATTTTAGACTCGATGTGTGGAATGTAGTATGTAGTGAATATTAAATGTTAGCAAATGTGGTGGAATGTGTGTGGTGAATGTTGCATTGTGTTGATGAGTTATGACTGATAATAGAATTGTAATGTATGTAATTGGAGTATTGGAGGTGGAGTTTGCCATTAGGGAGGCTTAATTTGGGAAATTGCAGGTTCGGGTAGCATGATTTATAAGCCGTCATGCTGCCGAAATTTATACCAAATGAATAGTAACTTATTGACATTAAGTAAATGTAAGAATCAGGTTGTTAATTAAGCTACCAACTCATTACCTAAATTGGACAATGTATTACTATAATGTTATGACAACTATAATGATATCGTCCGACCTATAGCAATATGTTTGAATGTAGGGTGTCACAAATCCTCAGACTTCCTTCTCTTTTTACGGTACAGGCATTTCCCTAATGGCCTTCACTTTATTAGGGTCTGCTTCTATCCCTCTTCAACTTACTACATGTCCTAAGAGTTTTCCTGAAGTCACTCCGAACACACATTTCTTCAAGTTCAGACGAAGGTTATATTTGTCAATCCTTCAAAAGAACTTCTCTAGGGCTATAAAATGACCTTCGTAGGTAGCTGACTTTACCATCATATCATCCACATATACTTCCACCTTTTTGTGAATAAGTTCATCCATAATCTTTACAACCATTCTATGATAATTAGCCCCTGCATTTTTCAACCTAAATGGCATAATGCGGTAGGCGTATGTACCCCATTCAGTGATGAATGCAGTTTTGATTCTATCCGGTACCTTGTTCAGGATTTGATTGTACCCAACATATCCATCCCTGAAGCTGTACATCTCGCAAGTAGCTACATTATCTACGAGGACATCTATGTTGGCAGAAAGTCATCCTTCGGACAAACATTGTTTAAATCCTGGTAATCCACATAAACTCAAACTCTTCCATCTTTCTTTGCTACGGGAACCACATTTGCTAACCAAGTAAGATACTAAATCTCTACTAGGAACATGTCTTTTATCTACTTTTGTATATCTTCTTTGACTTTTTCTGCCTATTATGGCCTAAGTCTTCTGAGCTTCTGCTTGATAGGTTTGTAACCAAGATAAGTAGGAATGGCATGTTTAGCAACTGCATGATCAACTTCTGGCATGTCTTCATAGGTATAGGCAAAGACTCTTTCATATTTTTTTTAATATTCTCTCAAATTCTTTTCTTTCTTCAGGGGTAGTATCAGATGCTATCAAGATTTCTCTTGGATTTTCAAGAGTATTAAGATTGAATGGGATTGTACTTATTAAATTAATGTCAAATATGGATACTTTATGATCACGATCATGTGAAATGGAATCATGTGAAACATTACACAAGTAAGCAAAGTTATTCATATTATTAATATAAGAGGAGCTACATACATCATCATTAAAGAGTTTAGGTACAAAAAAAAGTGTCTACAAAAGCATCCTCATCTACACCAGGTGAGTTTGATGCCTCAGACGAGCTCACTCTATCTACCATATCTCGTGGAGTCTCCTTATCAACCTTTATGTCATACTCTATGATATCCTCCTTCAACTCAAGGACAGAAACTTTGAATTCAATCTTTTCTTTCCCTTTGAGACCAGAAGTTAATAGCTCTAGAGTCACAATTTTTTCAGGAGTATCATTCCATTTAGATATCTTGATCATAACCTCTTCATTCCTAAACCTTCTAGCACGCTTGATGTCATATTGATCTAATCATAGACATCACTAAAAATCTCAAAGCCATGAATGACTTCCCTACCGACCATTACAGGTTTAGCCTCGCCATAATACTGAATTGGAGTAGTTGTAGGAACAAAGCTATCAAAAATGTGCGGTATGCCTTTAGACTTTACTGTTTTCTTTCCCCATCATCAAATTCTCTATAACCTAGTCCTCTCTAGCTAGTTTTCCTTGTAATGGTGATAGGCTCAGAGGAACCTTGTAAATCTTTCCCTAAACTAGCTCCCAATAAAAATTTCATCTTCATCATCATGTTCACTACTTGTGGGGTATAATCCTATTCAACCCCATTACCAGCATTGACAGTGGCTACATGGAATCTGCTAAAAGGTTGATTATCTATTCCCAGCATAGAGACTTGATTCTCTCTCGTAGCCTTTATAGTGACCAGTTCCCCTTCATACGAAATCTCGATCATCTGATGGAGAGTAAACGAAACCCCTCGTAATTTGTGAAACCAAGGCCTTCCCAATAACATAAAAACATTTACAGGTATCAGTAGCACTACAAACTCAACTTCAGTGTTGATCTCTCTAGTCTTAACATCAGCCTTGAAAGTACCTGCTGCTTGTCTATGAGAATTGCTATAAGTTGTAACTACCAAGTTGGACTTATTCAACATTGACTCGTTCAATGCAAAGGCAGAAAGTGCTACCAACAAACATAAATTAATTAAAGATCCATCATCTACAAAGGCCGGTTATGTTCTTGACCCTCGATAGGTAGATCCCCATTGGCAAATAGGATGTT